>VZTG01001080.1:0-252376 GCA_013397845.1 Melanocharis versteri
GGGGAGGGGGATGAGCAGCGCCGCAGCCGCCGCCGCCTCTGCGGGAGCCGCTGCCGCCTGCACCGGGGCCGAACGCGGCTACTCCTTCTCCTCCGGCGGCGCCGCTCCGGCCATGGGGCCCGAGGAGGGCTCGGCCGGCGGGCTGGGAGCCCTGCCCGCGCCGCCGCTGGGCTGCCGGAGCCGCTACCAGCTGCTGCTCTCCGGGAAGGCCCTGGCCGACAGATACCGGAGGATTTACACGGCGGCGCTGAGCGACCGCGAGCTGGGGAGCCACCCGGGCAGGTAACGCGCGCCGCGCTCCCTCCCGGCCAGACGCGCGGCCCCCGCCACCCCTCCCACCGCCGGCTGGGAGCGGCCCGGGCGTGCACCTTCCTCCCTCCCGGCAGCCGCCCTCCTCATCCTCCTCCCCGCCCCCGTGCCGGGCGGCGCGGGTGTCCCCGCTGCCATGTGGCCGCCGCCGCCGCGCCCCGGGGGACGGACGGAGGGAAGGGGCGGTGATGTAACCCGGCAGCTGCCCAGGTGCCGCCCGGGCCCCGCCGCTCGCTTGGCCGGCGATACCGCGCAGATGGCGCTGCCGCCCCCTCTCCCGGCGCCCTCCGGGGTAGAGTTACCTGTGCCCGCCCTAGTGTGCGGCCCAGCTCCCCGGGGGGATGGAGGATGCCCATGCTGAGCCCCCGGGCAGACCTCGCTCCGGCCAGGCTTGCCGGAACGGGCTGGACCCCGTGGTCTCTCCCGAGACAGGCTGCGCAGGGCACCCGCGGATCCCGCTGGCGGTGTTACCCGAGCGAGAGATCTCGGCGCTTTTTCTGTGTACTGGGGCTGCCTTTAGCTGCCCTGCCTTATTTTTCCTCCTCCGCTTTAGGTCATCTTCCCCCTTCGCTGTCGCCGTGTAGGCGGCCTCGGTGTCTGGAGCGAGGCAGCGCCTTCCCGGAGAAGCCGGGGGGTTGTGGGGTGCGGTGTGGCCCCACATGGTTCCCGAGCACCCCTCCCCCGGCGGATGATGCCTCTCAGGGCTCCCATTCCCGGTCCTGCCAGCCGGCGGTGGGGCCGCAGCAGGGTGCCTGTTGCTCCTCTGGCTGGGAATGCCGCCCTGCCTTGCTTCCGGGCGGGGAGGGGGCTGCGGGCTGTAGCGGTGCGGGTTCCGCGGGGGACGGGAGGGGAAGCCGCCGCTGCCCCGCAGCCCCGGGCCCGGCCCGGGCGGACCCTCCCGGCCCCGCAGGCCGAGGCGGGGTGCCCGGTCTCGCCGTGTGAGGGGCTTCCCGGTGGTCCCCGGGCGCTCCCCATTGTTTCCCTCCCGAGGTCGCTGAGGATGCGGATGACACGAAACCGGCACCTTCCTGTGTTCTCGGCCTCTGCTGCTCTTCAGGCTGTGATGTGGGTGGCCGGGTCGTATAGAGAGCTTTGAGTCACCGTTGTTTTAAGTTTGCAAACGGTTGTAAAGCACGAGGAGGTTGCTTGCTTGGCGTCTTCAGGTTTTTGTTAGTCGGACTTGACAGCAGGGCTTACCCCTCGCCCCAGAAAGCTGTGTCTGAGAGTGAAATTGACATAAGAAACATACCTGTCCCAACTTGCTTATAGTAAATGCTGGAAACGTGGACTGATAACATGGGTACTTGACATCTTTGCAACTACCGACTTCTTTTCAGAGTGTGTGATAGGGAAACTGCAGTTCTTTCCCCCCGTAGACCTGCAAGTGTTTTCTTACTCCATATATTTCTTAGTCCAGTGCTTATACTTTTTTTCTATTAAATCTTCTCTTCCTGCTTTTGAGCTTCGTATAGTTTAATCCAGGATTGCAAGTGCCAAGTGTAAAGATACTCCTAAATGCAAGGAAATCAGCTGTGCAGTTGCTCCTCAGTGCTCAGATACCTGTCTGAATTTTGCCCTAAGGGGTCTGTATTTTCTAAAGCTGTAGTTTTGAATTAGTCGTGTCCTATATGTCTTTTGGTTTCAGGATGATTCAAGTGCTATCCCTTATACTCAAAATGGTAGAAAATGCTGGCTTTGGGTGGGTGTAAATGTTAGTGCTTCTTTTAACTAATGTTTTTGAGGTCAAGTCAAAGAAGACAGGCTCCTTATACAGAGCAAACAGGTTATATTAAGCTTTGTGAAGTAAATGACAGGTAGCAAATACTGGTGAATACAGCAAATGTGTATTGGACTTTTGAGAGGAGGAATGAATAAATAATAATTATCTAGTTTCCTGCTATCACTACTCCCACTATCTTATGTGGCAGACTGATGGCAGCCAAGATACTGCTTGGGATCTCCACCCTTTCTCCATATTGGTGTCAAAATACTGCAATTTGAAAACTTCAGCTACTTTTGGTAGACTCAAACAGAAATGGTCAAAAATGTTTTTTTACAAAAATAATAAAAATTCTGAATATTTTCTAAAGAGATGCTTTAAATTTAACTGTGGCTGCATCTAGTTGCTATGGTATAAAACAATTATTTGTATATAAAAAAATTAATTGGCGCTTAAGCTGTTAAAGTTTGTGACAGAAGTCTTGACTTGGTTTTTGTATATACGAAAAATCTGAAGCCTCTTAATCAGTAAGATTGTCAGTAAGAGTGTTTGTGACTAGAGAGATGTCTTGCAGTAGCTGAAAAAAAGCTAAACAAATTGGCTTATCGACAGTAATAAAATTCTTCCTGTGTTCCAAGAAGACAAATGTGAAGAATGATAGTGCAACCTATTTGCAATATGTTGATGTGGAATTTTTGCTTCAAGTCTGCAAAATTGTACTGTGCACTTCATGGGCCGTGACCAATGCCTGTCTCAGTAAGTGTTTTTATTCCAAACTTAACTTTAATGTTTACAAAGAACTGGCAAACAGTATGAAAATGCTTGTGTGTGGACGAGGAAATCAAGCATTATGGAGATTATCTGAAAGTCACAAGATTAGTATCACATTTGCAAGGTGTTTGTGCTGGCTGTCATCTGAAGGGATGAATATCACGTGTTTAGTAGGATGCAGTAATTGGCTTTGAAACAGAACCAGCAGCGCTTTGCATTTCCTCATGTGATCCGGGCTGCAGTGTCATGAACACTGGTCTCCACAGGAGATGGGTTGGTCAGTGTTCTTGCTCCCCCTGCCACGCTGACATAATACATGTATAGTGTCTTGCAGTAACAGATTAGAGACTCAGTCTGGGTTAAAATTAACTTGGCAAAACTGGTTTGTTGTAATCCGGACTAATTCCCTGATCTGGCTCACCTTGTGGTTGTACTTGTGACAGCGTGAGGTGAAGGGTTGCACAAAGATTTTTGTGTACAGAGAAGCAGGAGGAAAGAAACTTGTTTTTGTCACTCATGCCAGCCTAATAATTCTATGAAAGGAAACAGAAAAAAGTATCTAATTCTGCGATTTAACGTGCAGTTATCTTTGTGCAGATAACAATGTTAAGGATCTGTTATGGTACTACCAGCAGTGAGAAATTTAGTTGTCGATTCAAGATTGGTTTGGAAGAAAAATCTACTCTGAGTGTGCCTCAGTTTATCACCTCTGCTTTGTGGCCACTGAAATATTTGAAAATAACTGCATAATGTCTAGTGTAGCCATTAGTCTGTAAAACACTAGTAGGAAATATGGACCTCTTCAGAGGGCAAGTAAAAATCTATCTTAGGCTGATATTTTGTATGCTGAGTTTTGGGTGGACAAAACTGCAAGTGAGACCTGGTTTTAGTACTATAGCTCTGTATCTGCAAAGTAAGGTATTTCTGATTTTCACATTTTTGCTGTCTTCAAATAAACTTTTTTTTTTCTGTAGTATAACTTAATTCTATCGAACATCCCTATCCATCTGAATTGCTGCTATTATTGCTTGTGCATCTAGGGGGGTTTCCCTGAACCTCCAGTCCCTTTACTGTTCTTTCACCTGTTTATGTACTATCAGAATTATCAGTTAGGCTTAGTATGTTCTTTGAGACTTCCTGTCGAATATGGATAGCTATATAAATTCATAATGGCTTTAGTATAACCTGTTTTGTAATGGAAGTGTTCACTACATAATTTGGACTAACTTGAAATTCTTGTATTACAGTGGCAATGTACTCTAAAATGACAGTAAGTTTATGCTCATGCCCAAATGACCATTACTTTGTTGCTGAAGTTGCCTCTCAACTTAGATCCTTCAAAGAAGAAAAGCTTCTGTTTGTGTTGTGGACTCTAATGTTGTGAAGTGGTCTGGCTGAGGCCAGGAAAATTTCAGTGATGACTGGAATGTAAGATTTCTTATGTTAACCAGAAATTAGATGGCTGTTTCTTCCAGCTGTTTTGGTTGAAGAAGAGCCGGCCAACTTTATTTCATGTTGATTGTTTCAACTGGGTGATTAAATTTTGAAAGTAGGCCACTCGTTCACACTTGTAATTGTAAATTATACATCCTCTGGACACTAGGTTAGTCTTTAGGCTTTTCAAAATTGACAGTCTTCCTTTATACCCTTACTTATGCTCAGTAATGCAATATTTATTTGGGATGTTTCGAGTGTATGTACTTGAAAATTAAGTGCAGAAATGTTACTGAAACTTCAGCTTTGCCTTGCCAGGTCTTAAAGATTTTGTTGAACTATTTTTAAGTAAATTTAGGTGTATGAGATTTGTATTAATTTGATTGTTGCTACTCCATAAAGCCTTAATTTCTTCAGATCTAAAGCTTTTACAAAAGCTGTTAGTTTTTTTGGTTTGGAACTTGTTGCTCCTTTGATAGAGAAAAATAATTGTGAAGAGTTAGGAAGCATTTATTTAGTTGAAAAAATAAGGATTATGTATATAAAGACTAGCAAAATGATAGTGCTGTTACATTACCTACTACATTTGCCAGCTTATTCCTGTGCAAAGGTTTGCTCCATAGATAATTTCCAACTGAAATATTCTAGTCTAGTCTAGTTTATGTTCTCCTCTGTTTTTCAGTTCTTATGTTTTGTAGATGTAATTTTACAAAACAAAAGTTCAAGTCTTGTGTAAACTAAAACTCTTTAATTGGGAAATTAATGTGCTATTGAGTCTTAGATTAGGCTGTGCATTAGGAGAGCTGATGAGAGTTGCTGTCTGCTGTGTGCTTTTTAGCTGCGGTGTAGTAATGTTTTAGTACTGTATTGCCCATTGGTTAATGGGGATTAGCAAATGACTAAAATTGTGTATTTTTACTTCTTTACCTTATATTCTGTTAAAGAAAACGGTTTTGTGTAGTAGTTCTTTTAAAAAACTCTAGTCATCTCTTAGTCTAACATGGTTGTATTTGTTCAGTGTTGGTGTAGAAAACATAGTAGAAGCTGAAAAGACCCTAATAATATTATAATAAGAGGCTTAAGATGTGCATTTTATTTGTGTATGGACATAAAAAATAATTATCATAATTTATACAAGTAATGTGAAAAATTAAAACACAAATCCATGGTTTACGGTGGGTTTTTTGGATACTGTATTTTTTAGTTTAAACTGTGAGGATCTGCTAGTTGAAGTTTCAGTTTGTTACACAATCTGCTCTGGCACACTGATGATCTGTTGGGTGACAAGTTTAGGCAGTTAAGGTTGGGCTGGAGCAGTTTAATAAGTTACCATTCCTCACTGCTATCCATGTTAAATGTAGTAAATGTGTTTCCTGCATACTTAAAAACTTGATGTTGAATTTGTGTTTCTGCTGTGTTAACTATCAGCTGTCAGGGTTTAGTTTTGGTGTTCCTCCCATATTATGATCTTCCTTCTGGCCAAAATATTTTGAAGATTTTTTTTTTTAGTAAATTCTTCTCCTAGCCTATGACTGTGTATGTTTTGCCAAACCCATGATTTTATTAAAGACTATTTATGTCTTTGTAGAAAGCACATGTGGTGTATCAATAACACAGTTTTTGGTACTTTATGCAAACTGTTTTCCTAATCCTTAGTTTACTTTGAAAACTTGATCCCTTGCAGCATTACTTGAACACATGGTTACATTTTTGTCTTTTTCTTACCTTGCTTGCTGTAAACACTGTTTTGTGCTGAGATGCTGTCTGGAATAGTACTCCTATAATTAACTTAATTTTTTATATTGTAAGTACATTTTGGAGCTGATCTATTCCAGTGGTCTTTCACAGCCAATTCCTACTATTGTGCCCCTTCAAAGGGTGAATACAAGAAATTAGCACAGGAGAATAGGCTCTGTGTGCTGTAAGTGACTGCATTAAGGCATATGGTTTCTGTACTTTTAAATTTAGTGTTTCATATGTTTCGAAGCATATTAATATGCTCCATATGATTTTTTCGTGTATCGTAGTACATAGCATGTTATAGCTCATTCAGACTGATGAATGTGTTGATGAACTTAGTTAGATGAACTTAAACTGAATGATCGTTTTTTCTTTGTATCTAGTATATCTATGATTATTTTGGCCTGAGAAAACTGTTTTTTTATTTTTAGTATAATAAATCTAAATTTATACCCGTTTTACACATTATAAAAGAATCAAAAACTGAGCTTTCTTGTCCCTGCATGAAGCTGGAGATGCGTGGTTAGATTAGTGCTGCTCCTTATTTTCATTTTCTTCCCTTAACTTTCTTAGACTTGTGTTCCCAAGCATTGTTGTCACATGTAATGGGTTTTGAACTCTTGGAAAATGCATTATAGATACTATGAAAGGGTGTTGTGCTGTAACTTCAGTGGGCAGCTAAGCACCACACGACTCCTTGGTTATTTCCCCAGTCAGTGGGATGGGGGACAGTTGGAAGGATGAAAATGTGAAAACTGGTGGGTTGAGGTAAAGACAATTAAGTAGGTAAAGCAAAAGTTGTGTGCACAGGGAAAGTAAAACAAGAAATGAATTCATTACTTGCCGTCAGCAGGCTGATGTTCAGCCATCTCCAGGAAAGCAGGGCTTCATCATTCCCGTGACTTGGGAAGACAAACTCCGTAACTCTGTTCCCCCACTTCTTCCTTCTTTCTCCTTGCTTTATATACTGAGCGTGGTGTCATATGGTAGGGAGTATCCCTTTGGTCAGTTGGATTCAGCTGTCCCAGTTATACCCCCTCTCAACTTCTTGGGCACCCCTAGCGTACTTGCTGGCAGGGCAATGAGGGAAACTGGAAAGGCCTTGACCCTAAGAGTTATTCAGAAACAGATAAAGTACAGGTGTGCTATCAACACTGTTTCCATCACAAATCCAAAACATGCAAACATGATACAAGCTGCTTGGAAGAAAATAAACTTCATTGTAGCCAAAGCTGGATAAGGTCAAAAAGTAGAAGTCCATTGTTTGTAGTTTGAATTCATAGATGCCATGGTATTTAGATTATTTTGGCCGTGATCTCTGTCATTCTAGAAAAGTTTCTAGCTAAGAGTTTTAGCCTCAATGGGGTTAAAACTGAAGTCTTGTCTTACTTCTCCACTGTGCTCCTTGTTGCAGTTGGTAACATCACTCATCTTTTCAATTGCTGAGCCTTTAAGCCAGCAACTGTGTCTATACAGATCTGCAGCCGGTCATTTACATTACACTGAGATGAGCTTGTTGTTAAATAAACACCTTATTCTATTTTTATCATTTCAGCCTCTTCTTTATTTTGTTTCACCACGTTACATGTGGTCACTTGTGACTTTCCTATCTGATTTGGCCTTGCTTTTTTCTCCCACTAGCCAATGCATAATTCTTTCCAACAGATGTGCTCATATATCTTCATTATGCTTGTATGTTTTCTGAGTAGTCATGTCTCTATTCCCTTTCTCTTCAAACCAATCGATTCTCTATCCCCTTTTATTTCTAGAATATACTGTTATACAGGGTAGACCATTGACAGCTGTAAACTGGTGAGTTTTCTGTTGTTTGCACTTGGTGGTTGTGTCTTCTGCTATTTGTTGCAGACTAAGTTAGAATTTCTTTGGTTTGCTTTTAATAGTAATCACTGTAATGATGTTACACTGTCATTAACCACTGGTAATGGACTTGTTCTTAATAAATACAGATTTTCCTTGACTTCATGGAGTATTGTGTATATTTTTCTAGATTTTCTAAATTAAAATTTTTAAAATTAATTTTCTAAATTAAAATTCTAAATTTTCTAAATTAAAATTTCCTAAATTAAAATTCTGCTGATATGATTCTGTGTAAGATAGCTTTGTATGCACTTTGATTTTGGTGGTTGTGTTTAAATAGGAGGGTGGCCAAAGGTGCGGATCTTGTCATCTTTGATGTGACTGAATGACTTTTCTAATGTAAAAAAAAAGTCCTAGAAATGTTTAAGGATAAATACTTTCATCTGCATTGAAAAACGTGAGGAAGAAGAATTTCCTTGCGTGTGTTCTTACAGATCTATTTTCATAGATAGCATTGAAGTGAATAATGAAAAATCAGATAATTACACAAAAGAAACTCCAACTGTCAGTGATTGTACTGAGACATTCTCTTTGTGTGGAGAACACTTTGGAGGGATGCTGTCTTTCGAGTTACTTTTCTTTATTTGAGACGGATTTATGCTGTTTCGGAAACCTTTTCAGTTACGAAAGGGATTATATACTGTTTTGCACTTTCGTCATGGTTAAATGAAAATCAGATCCATTTTATTTGTGCAGTTGGGTTTTAATTTCATTTTTAGAGCCTGTAGTATTTGTGTTTCTGTCTGTATTGGAGAGGCCTTAGGGTATTCCAGCAGCTGGAATAACCCCTTTCTTAAGCCTCCAGAATTTTGGCTTTCAGAAAAATGGTAGTTGTTATTGTCATAGTGAAATAGTCCTCAGTTATGAAATTAAAGTAATGATTAAAAAGATGTGCAATTTCAACTCACCAACAATAGCACATAAAAATCCCATTTGGAAAATCAATGAGTAAGGTGGCCTTTTTCTTCTGTTCTGAGTTTTTTTAACCTTTTCTTTTCAGATGCCTTAGAAGCCCAGTGTAAACCTGTCCTACTAGTCAGCCTCTGTTTTCCTCTAAGCCTGTGGTAATTGGATTGCAGCTGATGTTCCTTGTCCCGATTTACGGATTTAGGGGACGGGATTTTGATGATTTTTCCATTTGTAGATATACTGCTTAAGCCCTGACTTTCCTTTTATTATTGGCATGGATGAAAATTCACGTCAGAATGCTTGATTAATTATTTAAAGAAGATAGTGTGTAAGCTGGTAATGGCTTGGAGAACGTACACATGGCTCTTTGAATGTCAGTTGACTTATTGCTCATTTCACTAAAAATGTTAAATTTTAGGCTTACTTAATAAAAATACCAATAATTTAAAATATTTGAGGCCATCTGAGATAATACTGTCAGCAATCAAAACATACTAAGCTTTTATTATTTGGGGAAAATATTAGTTGTCCTCTCAGTGTTGCTTTGAGGTCCATCTGTCAAGCTGAGCAGTTTCCCACTCTAATGATTCTTACAGCTGAATTCCTTAAAAATCTCTAGCCCTTGGTGAAAAATAGCTGTAGGCAATCTACAGATACTTTCCAGGCAGGGAGGGCAGTGGATGTGCTGTACCTCAACTTGAGTAAGGCTTTTGACACTGCCTCCCACAGCATGCACAGGCTGAGAATGGATGGGTTACGTAAGTGGACAGTGAAGTAGATTGAGAACTGGCTGAATGACCGGGCCTAGAGGTTTGTGACCAGTGACATGAAGTCCAGCTAGAGTCGAGTGGTCAGTCATGTACCCTAGAAGCTGATACTGGGGCAAATGCTGTCTGGCATCTTCATTAATGGCCTGAATGCTGGGACAGTGTACCCCCAGCAAGTTCACAGATGGTACAAATGAGGGAGGAGTTGCTCATATGCCACATGGTTGTGTTTGCATTCAGAGGGATCCAGCCAGGCTGGAGATTTGGGCTGAGTGGAATTTTAAAGTGCAGCAAGGGGAATGGCAGAATCCTGCATCAGGGATGAAATAACACCAGGGAGCTGACCAGCTGGGAGACAGCTCTGCAGAGAAGTAGCTTGCTGTACTGGTGAGCAGCAATCTGTAATGCACTGCCATGGCAAAGGTGGCAGACAGCCTCCTGGGCTCTGTGAGGAAGAATGTTGCAAGCTGGTTGAAGGAGGTGCTTTCTGCTCAAGCACTCGTAAGGCTGCATCTGGGGTGTCCAGTTCTGGGCTTCCCAGCAGAGGAGAGAGATACTGCAGAGAGTTAAATGCGGGGTCATGTAAGTGATTAAGTATCAGGAGCTTTTTTTTGGTGAGGAAAGGCTGGGAGGGCTGGGACTATTAGCCTGGAGAAGAGAAGGTTCAGGAGTGATTTTGTTAATGCAGTGAGGGAATGAAGAAGGAAGAGCCAGATGCTTCTCATTATTGTCCCCCCCACCCCCCAACAGGGCACTAATTTGGCACACATTAAAAATCACGACATTCCAGTGCATTCCAAGAAAGAAATTCTTCACTGTGGGAAATGTCAAGCATCGACAGGTGTTGTCCAGAGAGGTTTAATATCTCCTTGGAAGTACTAAAAATGAAACTGCACATGGTGGTGGGCAACCTACTGTCTCTGACACTGCTTGAGCAGGAAGTTTGACATAGACACAGAATCACAAAACAGTTGAGGCTGGAAGTGACCTCTCAAGTTCATCTGGTCCATCCTCCTGCTCAAACAGGGCCACCTGGAGCCAGTTGCCCCGGACTGTGTCCAGATGGCTTTGAAAATCAGCAACGATGGAGACTCCACAGCCTTGCTGGCAACCTGTGTCAGTGCTCAGTCACCCTCACAGTAAAAAAAAAGTTACCTTAACAGGTCCCTTCTAACCTGAATGGTGCGATTCTATAATTCTTAGGAAAATAGACCAGAAGGAGAAGGGATCGATATGAAGCTTATTTGTCCTCTGAGAAGACAGAGTCTTCTGTGTCACAGGGAACAAACACTGTGCTGAACGATCAGATCCTCCAGCAGAGCTGTGTTGTAAGATGGTGGTTGTTGTGTTACTAGAAACAGAACCATTAAATAGTTTAGGTTGGAAAAGACCTTTAAGATCACTAGGTTCCACTGTTAACCCAGCACTGCCAAGTCCACCACTAAACTGTGTCCCTGAGTGCCACATCTACCCACCTTTTAAAATACTTCTGGGGGTGGCGATTCCACCACTCCCTGGGCAGCGTGTTCCAGTTCTTGAAAACCCTTGTGCTGAATAATTTTCCCCTAATATCCAGTCTAAACCTTCCCTGGTCCAGCTTGAGGCCATGTCCTCTTGTGCTGTTGCTGGTTACTTGAGAAAAGAAACTGACCCGCACCTGGTTACAACCTTTTTTCAGAGAGTTGTGGGGAGGAATAAGGTCTCCCCTGGGCCTCCTTTTCTCCAGGCTGAACAACCCCAGCTACCTCAGCCGTTCCTCATAAGACTTGTTCTCCTGACACTTGTGCCTTTTTTTGGGCACACTCCAGCACGTCAGTGTTTTTTTTGGCGTGAGGAATCCAAAACTGAACATAGGGTTCGAGGTGTGGCCTCAACAGTGCCTAGTACAGGGGATGGTCACTGCCCTGGTCCTGCTGGCCACACTATTCCTGATACAGGCCAAGATGCCATTGGCCTTCTTGGCCACCTGGGCTCTCTGCTGGCTCATGTTCAGTCGCTGTCAACCAGCACCCTCAGATCTTTTTCTGATGGGCAGCTTTCCAGCCCTCCCCCCAGCCTGTAGTGCTGCAGGTGGTTGTTGTGAGCCAAGTGCAGGACCTGGCACTTGGCCTTGTTGAACCTCACACATTTGGCCTCAGCACAGCAAGTGCTGAGCACTCCCAAGCCATGAGCCGCCAGTTTTTCCAAGGAAATGTGGGAAACAGTGTCTGAAGGCTTTATAAAGGCCAGGTAGACAACATCCATAGCCTTTCCCTCATCCACTGAGTGGGACACCTGGTCGTAAGAAGGAGATCAGGTTGGTCAAGCAGGACTTACTTTTCATAAATGCGTGTTGGTGGCCCTGGTCTCCTGGTTGTCCTGTATGTGCCATGTGAAGGTGCTAAGGATGATCTGCTTCATGACCTTCCCTAGCTCTGAGGTCAGGCTCACAGGGCTGTAGTTCCCTGAATTTTCCTTCTGGCCTTTTTTGTAGTTGGATTGCACATTCACTGACTTCCAGTCAAGTGGAACCTCCCCAGTTAGGCAGAACTGCTGGTAGATGATGGAAAGTGGCTCAGTGAGCACTTCTGCCAGCTCCTGCAGTACTCTTTGGTGGATCCCACCCAGCCTCATAGACTTGTGTGTGTCTAAGTGGTGTAGCAGGTCGCTGACTGTTTCCCCTTGGATGATGGGGGCTGAATACCCTGAGCACACAACTGGACTGAGGCAGAGGAGGCATTAAGTATCTCAGCATTTTCCTTGTCCTTTTCCTCTACAGGATAGAGATTGCCCTCACTCTTCTTTTTGTTGTAAACATATTTTTAGAAACATGCATCAGATCTTCATGCTATAGCTTGATATGAGTAAAGGGAATATGAGAGGAAGGGAAAAAGTAAGAACAATTGCAGTTTTAGATAAGACGAAACAGCATATTTGTCCAGGCATTCTTGTAGGAAGAACTGCATGGTAACAAAATCCAAATGTAAGTCATTTATTATTTAGAATATTTTTGAACTGGTTTAAGGTGTTTTGTGTGTTGAAGTCCTGCTGGGTGTTGTCTAGTGGCAATTAGTCCCCTGTTTGGAGATATGACTGCACAAATCTTAGCTTTTCTCTTCTGCAGCCTGTCTTCCACTTTTTTTTTTCTTTTGGGAGCAAATACCGTATTCAAACTAGTAATATATCACAACAGGCAAAGATATGGTTTGTGAGCCAACTGTCATGCAACTGATCACTTTGGCTGTGATCTTGGCAGAAACAGTATCTGTTATTTTTCCTGTCCTGCCTGCAACTGTGCAAAGAGGAAGGGAAGGTCAAGCAACTGCTTCATGGGGGTATTTTTCACTAAGTATTTTATGAAGCAATTGTTCTCTTTTCAGAGATACTCTAAAATCCAGGGATACTAACCAGTGTTCGCAAAAAGCATTTTTTTACTCAGATGTTCTGTAGATTTTGTTGCCAAATTGCAGTGAAAAGATTTAGTGTATTTATTTCTTCAGAAACCAATGTTCTTGACTTTTTTCTATCTGTGATTTGTAAAATTTTGGGTCAGTTCATGATACAACTATATGGTGTAGTATGTACTTGGTGCATGTTTATTTCATAAAGCTTGCGAATACTTAGTTTGGCGTTACAATGAGAGTTTATGTATTTGTATGATATGCATTTGTGTGCCAGGTTTCAGTTAATATGTATGTATTTTGTTCCGTGTCAACTGTTTTATGGCAAGTCCTTTTGGAAACTGATAGGTATTACTGTAGATGAAATGGAGCTATTGTTCGTAAGCAGGGATTTTGTTTATCAAGACAAGAGCAGATTGGGGGTTTTGCGTGATATTTATTTTCCTTCTTTATTCTTGCAGCCTACTGACACTGTCCTTCCCCGTAGTTGAAAGTGTGCTGGATGTTCCCGCAGTAGAAGGAAGGATAAACATATTGGCTACTTAGTTATCAAGGGAAGGTATCGGCAAGGACAGAAAGTTGAGCATGGGAAGCCTTAGGAAAGTTCTGTTGCAGGGTGCTTCAACAACCTCTAAATGTCATGAAATATTTGCTGAGTCCTCTTAACTTGAACTGCTTTGACACTAGTCGATAGATTTGTGTTGGAGTGAGTTAGATGGAGAAACACAAAAGCAAGGACAGAATTATGTGTTTGGTGTAGGTTGGACCTAACATTAGAGCCATTTTCTGAGCATCTCCCATTTTACAGTTATATATGCAATACTGAAGCACCCACCCTAAAGTGGCACATTCTATATGCCAGCTTTGTGGAAAGTGTATAGTATTTTGTTTAGGCGAGTTGTTTACTTTGGATTGCTTAATGAGGCTTATTGTAAGGCAGTTTCTCATTAGAATTGCTTAGAATTCTTGGCGGCTGAAATAACAGTGCAGAGATCACATTAAGATAGAAGAAATCAGAGGGCATTTTGTTTGCAAGGACACTGTCTTAACCCCAACACACACAGTACATACCTAAATATGGGAGA
Source organism: Melanocharis versteri (assembly GCA_013397845.1). NCBI lineage: Eukaryota > Metazoa > Chordata > Aves > Passeriformes > Melanocharitidae > Melanocharis > Melanocharis versteri. The sequence goes on from VZTG01001080.1 coordinate 13,994, forward strand.
TGTTGTACGTGGAGGCTCTTAGGAGAAGTAGTTGTTTTCCAAGAAAAGTATCCCTCTAGTTCATAGAAGTAAGGCTGCTGAATACTGAAGCTTATGTACATGTGGAGAAATACCAAAATAGGGAGTATGCAAGCAGCAACTTTATTATGTTTTACAGCAAGGCTGGTTGGTTGCGTTTGTTACCATTGTTACATGGTACCTCTTAGTCTCCTTGCAACATGCAGCCTTCATGTAGTTTTATTGATATTCAGTTCTCTGGTCATAAAACCTCTTCTCCGTCTATAGATTAGGCCATTGAAGCTCTGCCCACTTCCTTTGTTCTGTTTCTTACCATTGCCAACTCCTTCATGTGAGGCGTTGCTTGTATGTTTCAAACTTCTCTTGTACTTCTTCTTTTCTTTGATTTCCCCTTGGTTTTATGTTTGCCAGGTGCTTCTCAGTTGTTGACAGCAAGTCGGGATGTCCTTCAAAAAAAGATGGTCCCACAATTTTCAGATCTCCTCAGATCTTCTGAGCAGACTTCATAACCCTTTTTTTCTTTAGTATTCGCTTTCCTTTATTTTGAAGCTCTTATAGTTGAGCTTCTGTAGCAATGAGATTAGTATATAGTAAGTTTCTTGCTGACAAGTGAACTGATGTTTATCAGCTGTAGTTCTCTGTGTTTGATACTAAGTTGCCTTGAAGCTGGATTACAAATTTAACAACTGTTTTGGAGCACTTCAGAGGATAGAGTAGATGCCCTGGGAGATAAGGAGGCCCAGCAGAGGCTGTAGTTGCTTTAATGTCTCTCCATGATGGTATTGTTCTTTGTGTGATCAAGCGTCAGATAGATTACCTGCTTGAAGAAAAGGAAAAAACCTCAAAATGTACATTGTTGTATTTCATCAGAAGAGTACCTTCTGGTTTTCTGTACAGCAGGAAAGTCTGATGCAGATCTGATGGATCTCATTATAGCAGATCAGTGAGTATATCAGAGCTCTTACTCCAGCCTTGGGGCTGCACCAGGAAGCATGCACTCAAGAAGTGGGCCCATGGGAATCTCATAAGGTTCATCAAGGCCAAGTGCAAGGTCCTTCACCTGGGTTGGGGCAACCCTCGCTGTTAACACAGGCTGGGGGATGAACAGATGGAGCAGCCCCCCGAAAAGAAGGATTTGGGATGAGAGGCTGGATGTGATCCAGCTAAGTCCCTGGCACAGGAAGGCCATGGACCTGTTGGAGTAAGTCCAGAGGAAGGCCACCAAGATGTTTAGAGGAATGGAGCACTTCTATGAGGAAAGGCTGAGACAATTAGGATTTTTCAGCCTGTAAAAGGGAAGGCTTTGGGGTGACCTGATTGAGGCCTATCAGGCATTTTATGATTCTATGATTTTCAAGCAGGTGCAAGTGAGAAGAGCAGATGATGCTTCTGTTGTCTCATTGTCTACACTGTATCCTTCCTCAATGAGAATTTTTAGGTGTGTTGCCTTCGGCCTGATGATTTGGCTGCCTCTGTTCTAGACAGAAGAGCTGTAAAGTAGATTTAAAACTACACAGGAGTCCACCCTGGAGAGATGCTGTGGAATGGCTGTCGAGGGGGAAGCCTATAAGAACAGGTAGTAGCTGTTTCTCTGCATTTGGATCTGTCCTAGGTCCTGAACTGTGTAGTCTCTCACTGACAATTTCAGAGTCGGAATTGAGATTGTAGATCGAAATTTTAGTAGAGGATGCAAAACTGTGGAAGATTACATGTACTTTAGATTGTAAATGTCTAGCTTCAGAAAATCCCACTACCAAACCAGTAAGCAAAAATGTAAAATCAACGATGAATAGAAGGTACCTCATGAGAGGTTCTACACATTCTATAGAATTGTAAAGTGATTGTGATTCAGAAGTAGCTATGCTATTGGAATGTTTCAGATTTTTGTTTCAAATTGTGAGAGATTCTTTTGTGTAGGAAACCTGGAGTAATTCTTGACCTTTTCTTTGTATTTCAGAGCTGTGGGACTTTTTTCTTCCTTTTTTTGTTGTTATTGTTAGCTGAAAAAGAAGGACTGGTTACTATGAGAGAATAGTGGAGGTAGATGTTAGTGATGTAAATAAGTTACGGTTTAGGCTGAAGACACTGAGACTGCTTAATTGTCAGAAGACTCATTTCTCCTCAGACTTGGGAAAAAGTTCAAGCTACCTATGGAAAAAGAGAAAAACGGATTTTTCTGTAGTAAAGATATGAAAAATAGCATTTAATTGCCATAAAGGCAATTTAGAAAAGACCGCAAAAAGAGATTTCTAGTCAGATTGCATAGGACATGGTGGGAACGTGATCATTGGTGGTGTTTAATACCTGTCCAGGGAAAATACTTGTTGAGAATGCAGTGGAATTTGACTAGAATCATACAATATGCTGAGTTGGAAGGGACCCACAAGGATTATAGTGTCCACCTCCTGGCCCTGCACAGGACCATGCCCCAGAGTCACACCATGTGCCTGAGAGCGTTGTCCAAACACTCCTTGAACTGTCAGGCTTGGTGCTGTGACCACTTCCTTGGGGAGCCTCTTCCAGTGCCCAGCCACCCTTTTGGATGAAACACCTTTTCCTGATATCCAACCTAACCTTCCCCTGAGTCAGCTTCATGCCATTTCCTCAAGTTCTGTCACTGGTCACCAGAGCGAAGAGATGCGTACCTGCCCCTCCTCTTCCCCTCATGAGGAAGTTGTAACTGCAGTGAGGTCTCTCTCCCCTCAGTCTCCTCCAGGCTGAACAGAACAAGTGACCTCAGCTGCCACTCATACGGCTTCCCCTCCTGACCCTTCACTATCCTCATGGCCCTCCTTTGGACACTAACAGCTTAATGTCTTTCTTATATTATGGTGCCCAAAACTGCCCCCAGCACTTGAGGAGGGGCTGCCCCAACTCAGAGCAGGACAATCCCCTCCCTTGCCCGGCTGGTGATGCTGTGCCTGATGCCCCCCAGGACATGGTTGGCCCTCCTGGCTGCCAGGGCACTGCTGACTCACGTTCAACCTGTCATTGATCAAGACCCTCAGTTCTATGATGGACTAGGAAATGGAAAGGCTGACCTTTTGGGGTTCTTTCCAGATACACTTTTTAATGATTCTAGAGTACCTTCTGTTTGACAAATTATGTTTTAGATTTCCTGGTGACATGCACAAGCTTTCTTTGAAAAAGTCTTGTTAAAGGTCCTGTACAGTGTCCATGTTGGTTCATCTGCACAGAGGAGCTCTTGATTGTTGCATGTGAGCATGTTCTTTATCATGCCCTTCATAGTGTACCTGTGGGTGTCGGTTATATCCAAGAAAGTGTGGATCAATTCAAGTGGCTGTCTGGTCTTAATGCAGGCATATATTTTAAGTGTGATAAAGTAGTTTTCATCCCTTATTCTCTTGTTAGCTTTGTGTACTATTGTAGGTTTGATTATGCTGACTAATCCCCATAGAGGTTGCTCTTATGCCTGATTTTGATGTCTGTTTGCTGATCCAGATGGTGAACAGATGAAAAGCTCAGTATGTCTCTACTTAGAAGCATAGTCAGAAACATGGCATGACACCAGGAGAAATACAAAACTCAGAATGAAAAAAAAAACACACTCCACAATGCAGAAGTATGTTTATTGTGCAGTCAAATTTTATTTTGTTTTATAAAGAAATGGTGAAGATCACAGAATAGTTGAGATTAGAAGGGATTTCTGGAGACTGTCTAGTGCTCCAAGTAGGATCAACCAGAGCGGGTTGCTCTGAACATTGTCCAGTTGGATTTTCAGTATCTTCAAGGAAGGAGAATATGTAGCCTCTCAGGGCAACCTGTTCCAGTCTTTGACCATTCTTACAGTTCTTAGGTTTAATTGGATCTTCCTGTATTTATTTTTTTCCTCCATTGTCTCTTGGCCTGTCACTGGATATTGCTTAGAAGAGTATGTTTCTATCATCTTTGCTCCCTTCCATCAGGTGGAGATGGAGATATTCACATGGAGGATATTCCACCCCCACCCTCCCAAGTTTTCTCTTTTCCCAGTTAAACAATCGCTGCTTGCTTGGTTTCTCCTCCTATGACAGATCCTCCAGTTCTTTAAGCATCTTAGTGGCCTTTCTCAGGACTCACTCCAGTAAACAAGTGTCTCTTATACTGGGGAGCCCAGAGCTGGTCATGGTATTCCAGATGCAGCGTTGCAAGTTGTGTGTAGAGTGTGAGTCAACTCCCTCAACCTGCTGGCATCTGTGAGCTCTTCTGCACCCCTTTCTCTCCAGGCAACTGTGTCCCGTGGATTCTTCAAAGCAGATTGATGAACAGGCTGAAGTCCATTCTTGTAAAATCTAGGGCTGGGATCCTGCTTTTGTCTTGCTCCCTTTCAGGTTCCTGAACTTCACCTGCACTGTCATGGCATCCAGTAACACGATGCTCTGATGAAACACCGTCAAACTTGATGGTGACTACATGAGTGATACTAGCTTGCTGTTGTGGTCTACTTGACAACTGGAGCTTGGGATTTCACTTTGGGCTGTTCAGAAGCAAATGCTTCCTGTATCTTGTCCAACCAAGTTGATCACCAGCAGCGATAGTTCACCTAATGCAGGAGCAAAAGAAGTGTTTGACACCACGAACCTGACTGTTTCATTTTCGATGTTTGAGTGACTGCTGCCTCCTAAGCGAATTTCCACAAGCCCTTGAATGCTTAAGCTGACTGTGTTGAATAAGCACTTATGGAAACAGAGTAACAGAATATATTTGTCATTTGTCTGAGGGCAGCAACTCTTTGCTAGACCTGTCCTGTCAATAGTATACTTCTTCCCAAAGATGCTTAGCCCTGGAAGCATCAGAAGCAAGCAAGTTTAGACAAATGCACTGGGTTAAAGTCACTTGGAAGTCCTAAAAAATTGAGCATGTGTTAGCATGTAGTTTACTAAATTCACAAATACTCAGAAGTGTACTCAAAGATTTAACAGCAGAACAACTGTGTCTAATACTGTGATAGCTAAGGTGGTCTTTGGTATGTTTCAGAAGCAAAGGTTTTGGGTCAGACAGCACTTGAATAACACTTTTGTTGTTCCTATTCTGCCTCAGCAGCAGAGACAGAATAATATTTTTTCAACTCATTAGACACACATGTGCTGTAATATATCATCTAGAAGACCTTAGGCAGGCGTAACACTAATGTGATGTTAATCCATGTTGAGTAATTTAGTAACAGCATTGAGGGGAGAAACACCCTCTTAACATATAAACCTTCCCTCTCAAATTTGAGCTTATAAATTGCAATTTGGGACTGTTGCCACCTTGAGGGAAGATGCTCTGTTTGCATTTCCTCATCTCTTTTAAACACAGTAAGAGCAATGATGTTGAGACAACGGAACAATTTCCTCCTAATAATGCATCAAATAGTCCAAGCATTAGCTAATGCTACATCTGGTTTGAGAACAAATAAACTAAGCACGCCTTTACTACTCCTACTACAGGTGCCACAAACCTGATTAGAAGTTGCAATCATGTCTTTTAACAGCTGTTTTACCTATTTTAAATTGTCAAGCAACTAGTTATTGCCCACCCTCCCTATCCCCTCCTTTTTTTTCTGCCTTTGATTTGAGGAAATTATTTCATATTCCAGGGTTGAACATTTTAGGTATTTTATTTTATTCTCAACAGATTTTTCTGTAAAGGCTGTAGTAGCACCATTCACTCTTTCTTTGTGTCCATTTGCCACAAGTAGTTTTTGTCAAGGTCTCTTTATGTTCTGTGCTCATTTGACTTGCGTTTCCTTTGTGGTCCAGTTCAAAACTTGGTCTTCAGTGTTAAAATGTCTTGAAGCAGTTTGCAGAAAGCCTGCCTAAGATTTGCTGATAATGAGTGTTTGTTTTCTGTCAACTAAATGGTATCAACAGCCGAGTTAGAAGTTGAAGGCTAAAGGCCTTCTGCTAGCGGAAGCAGATTGTCAGCACAGAGTATCAAGACCTTTACAGATGACAGCTAGCAGCAGTTTACAATTGGTAACCAGCAATATAATTAATAATTTAGCTAAAAAATCCAACTGAGCCATATCAGATCTTGTTAATCTTCAGGCAGTAGAAGAGTTGGGCTTATAATTAACACATGTGGTTTCCAACAGGAAATTACTCATAATCTGCTTAACACTGTTTTCCATTAATATATTTGCCCGTGTTTTATACTTTCTTTCTGAATATTAAAACATCTTAGCATTATGGTATGTAACAGTAGAACTGTGAGCAATCATATATATCTTTGTTACGTGCAGATACATTGTGAATATATTAGTGTTATATGTAGTAATGGTAGGTTGCTCAGGACTATTATAAAATAAGCGTGATGAGGTATTTTTTATTTCTTAATTAATTGCTTTCTTGTTCTGAAGGTTTGTTTGGATATGGAAGAAAGTACAGTTCCCAACTCCTTGAGGTTTTAGTTTTGGAAAATATAGGGAGATAATTGTGGATTCTTAATATGGCATTTCTATCTCAAACTGTTTCCATGTAAAATTGTTCAAACCCAAAACTTACTGAAGATAAAGACTGCCACAGTGGAGCAGCCAGATTGTGCTGCTACTTGCAGCATCTTTAATGGTTGCTGAAATGATGAGGGAGATCTTAGCACCATCAGTAAAACCATTGCTGATCTTTTCTGTTTGCTAATTGGAAAAAACATTATCTAGGTGTCATGACAAATGAAGGTAATCTGCCAAATGGCAGGGGTTTAGTTACTATGGAAATGAGCCCAATCTTGGGGGGAGGGAAGAGGCTTAATTTGGGGATTTTTCATTTGTATGCGTAAACACAAAGAAATACTTGCAAAAATTGCAGGGACTGGTCCAGTGAAATATTTACAAGATGAAAAAGTGTTTATAATGTTTGCAGACTGTAACAAATTTGGAGAGTTTTCAAGGATTTTGGCAGGAAGGATTAAATTTGAAATGTCTTGGCAACTTGAATTAGTGTCTTTTAAAACAAAAAGAGAAAAGCTATGCTTATCAAGTTGTCTGTGGTGAGTGCAAATCACACTGTTTAAAAGGCGTAATTAACAACACAGATAGATAAAGAGTATTGGAAGCTCAATTTTGAGATTTGCGGGAAAATGTTTTCATGCTAGTATGGGTTAAATAGGTCTGCTGTGCCATATTGCTGTGAAGCTGCCAAATAATACCTGGAATGCAGTTAAAAGCGTGACCTTGGAGGCGTACGAGACATTTCTTCTTCTTCATAACAGCAAACAAGTACTGTTTTCAGCTTTGGTCAATGTGGTTTACGTGTGGTATGGACTAGAGCCTGCAAGATACTTTAATCAGGACTTTTAAACTGAAAGTTAGGGTGCAAGTTTCATAAAATGTCCTTAGGTCCAGAGCAGCTGATTGAGTGGCTACAGAATGGAAGGGGTGCTGCACTGTTCTTTATGTTTGACAGCAAAATAAGAATTAACTGCATTAAATGCCAATAAGGAAGAAAAACGTGTCTAATTAAAGAAAAACTAAATAGTTAGTTGGACTATGGAGTTCGATTGTTGAAATTTGGGCAGTAAAGGTTATATATAGTTCTTTTTCCCTGCTTCTTAAATAGCTTGTACACTGTTATCTGTAGAAACTTTACTGTTGGGGGAACCTTGAGCAGTCATTTCCATTCTCTGTAAGCTTTAACTTACTGGGGGTGATGGGGGAATTCCCCCTCATTTCTCACTGAATCAGTTCTTTTAACTCCAGGGTAATGGTGTTTGTTCCTTATAAGAAAAGTGGTGAGCTGGTTTGTTTCTGCAGGAAGTGTCTTGAGGAACATACCTTCCTCTTAATATAGGTCAAGAGGGGAAAAGTGGTGAAATTTCTAGGAGGCAGCTTTCTTGGCATACTCTGCAGGAATTCTTTGGGCTTGTATTCTCACTGATGGCTGTTGGTCAGGCTTCAGTTTTTCCAGCTTTTAACTGCTGGGCCATGAGGCTTCTATATTCTTGCAGACTGAATGCTGTACAGGACAGTAACCACTATGCTTTTAGAACCTCAAAATTTTTATTTAGAACAAAGTTGTTTAAATAAAATATTAAGATTCTTCTGATTCTCAGTCTGTTACTGAAAATGCGACTTCTCACTGCCTGTGATTTTCAGATGTAATAGTTTTATTTTTCTAATCTGAACTGTAAGCTGTTTGAGTAAAGTTTGTGGTACGGAGGAATGTTAGTAGCTGTTGCTTGAAGTCCTGTATAAAGTGAGCCGTATGCTGCGCAGGACACGTGCCTTTTTTTCTTTTTTTCAGAGGATTTATAATCTGAAAAACCAGTAGGTTAAAAAACATGCATTTCAGAGTAATCTCAGTGATGGTGGCGGAACAAGTGCATATGGTGTCTTTTTTGTATGAAGTCTTTTTTTTTCCTGGGTAGTAAAATGGAGGAGAAAAAGAGTGTGGTAGGAATGAGGTGTGGGCAAGAGAGGATTAAAAGAGCTTAGAGAAGTGTGACTTAGCTAGATCTGTAATGTAAATGCATGGACATTAAGTCTATAAAATGAGGGTGGAAAAAGTCCAAACAAAAGGTAAAGAAGGTGCGGTTTCCTCCATCAACTGAATTTTCTCCCGAATTATATATTTTTAAAACTTACATTTTGTCTTGGAAGGCTTTAATATTTGTGTGGTAAAGACTTCACAAAGCAATGTTCTCTACTAACAGGTTATTTTACTGAGAATTGTCAATAATTCTTGCTTCTAGCATTGCTGTGGCACTGACGAACTTGTAATAGAAACAATAGGATAAAACAGTAGAAAACTCAGGGACTTGTTTCTGTCCTAGCATATATTCTGCTTAAATTGATGACATAAAGGCCCATAATTCAGTGGAACATTAGGAAAGCATAATTTTAAGTGCTTTGTATTCTGATTTATACTCTGAAATTCTATCTGTGATTATTCCCTTTGCCTATGAGAAAATAATTTTAGAGTGCTGCTGACATTTTTTCTCTCTGTGCTTTTTACTATGGGGTATGGAAGGGAGTTTATCTTGTTCTCATTGCTTTTCTTCTCTTTTTCAGGAGTAAGAAACTTTTTAGCAAGAAAAAGTTGAAAAGAAAACAGAAGACTAAATTGAAAGTAAAAACACGCAACAAGGTAAGTCTGTAACTGACTTGACAAAGTTCTGACTCAAAAATGACAGTAACTTCAGTTGAGAGAAATACAAGAAAACATAAGTGTGACTAACAATTTGTTTGTTTAGAGGAGTTAATAGTAGACCAGTATTGTCTGTTCACTGTATCCTACATGACTGTGATACAAATTTTAACCTTATTCAGCTGCTTTTGCTACTAATGTTCAACAGGAAATAATATGAACCGTGTTTTTAGTTCTCCAGTTCCTAAACCCTGAATGTAGCTAAACATATTGGTCTTAGAGGTAAATTTTGAGGTCTGTGTCTAGGCAACAGTTAGAGACTGCTGCAAAGATTTGGCCGTATCAGCTAAAAGAGAAAGGGAGCCTTCTCAGGACTCCAAAAGTTACCTCTGAAAATTCCTCCATAATGGAAAATGTAACAGATGATACCGAAGTGTTTCTGTTGATGTTTTCTCCCAGTGTAACCCCTGCCTTGCATCACCTTAAATGCATGGGAACCATATAGTGAACTTAATAAAAATGTTTACATCTTTACTCTTTAGAGAGAATGAATTTATGCAGAAGCAATGCTCTTTTAAAACACTGCTGTACTGCATTCTTCCTCTATTAGAGAGCTATTATTTCTCTAAGCTAGAGTCTTGGAGGGATTTTCATGAAGGCTTGCTGCAGGCATGAAGGCCTGTAGTCAGTAAAGAGAAAGTTCATTTTTGGAATCGTTCTGAAGGACAGAACCACTGAAATATCCAGTGAAAACACTTTCTGGTGAGTTGAATGTCCTTATAACACAACTTCACTGTAGAACCACTTGGCCATCTTATCCCTATTTGCCAAACCTCATGTAGTTACTGTATCTCAAGACAGATGACCTTGGGAGGGTGAAGCAAACTCTCTATCTATTCATTTGGTGTTGACTTTTTGGAGACTTACCAGATTATTCTGCTTATCTTAAGTAGTGCAGCTTCAGACTATGGTATAGAAAGAGCTTATCTTCATTTTTGTTTTCAGCACTGTAGAGTAAAATATTTGTGGTCCAAACTGAATTTCTCAGTCCTTTCTTCAGTTGCTGTAGTTTTAGCTCTGTCCTCTTCATGGCTTTATCAACCCACTGTCAACAAAGAAAACCAAGTCAGAAATATGAAGAAATTTCACAGAATGTAGTTAGTCTGTGTGTTCTGTCTGGTGACAGAAACTTTTGATCATTGTTACTATATAAGGGGACCTTTGTCTATCTGGATGGTGGGGCCCTAGTTTTACTGGGAAGTAGAAGGGTAGATACAGAATGACTGTTCACAAGCTTAACAGTCAGATGTATTTCCTAGATTTAGTTGCCTTGGATAAATGGAGTGGCAGGATCCTTGGCCAAGACAATGTGAACATACTAAAGGCTAGTATCTTGTGACTATCTTATAGATATGGCACTAACTGATAATCTCCTCACCTCATCCCTATGGAAGGTTGTTCTCAAGACTTTTCTTGAGTTTAAGTCAGTTTCTACTTGAAGCGTTGAGATTTATGTCTTTGAAAGTCATAATGGGTTTTCGTATGTCTTTTACTGATGCCGTTATTCTAGACAGTCTTTGGGGCAGACCAGGCTTGAACATTAGAATATTGGTCTTCATTCTGAGTGACTCAGCTACAGAAAGGCACTCCAGCTTATTTCTGCATGATAGCAAAAAATTGTGTATTTCCTGAAAAATGTAGCTGAAAAGGGAAAAATAAAACCGGCTTCATCTCTTGAGGTTATGAAACTGACAAAGTGGGGCGGTTTTGTTTTTTGGCTTTTTGTAGTTGGTTTGTTGTGGGAGGTTTTTTTGTTGTTGTTGTTTTTGGTTTTTTTTTAATATAGTTTTCAATGCATCCCAATGCTCACCATGGCAGAATCAGCACAGTGATTATTTTTGCACTGGAGTGTCTGAAAATGGATGTGTCTATTGTCAGGAAAATGTGAGCTTCCATTTGGAAGCTTTCAAATAGAGCAGATTGAAAAGTCTTTCGCTACTAGACATTCTGAGCAGTAGAGTTTGTGTGCATCAGTTTACATTTTGAAGAAACAGGGTCTTTTAGTCTGAACAGAGATGGAAGCTTTCTCTTAATATGCTTAGTAGATGCAGAGAGGGCCTTAAATCAAGAATAAGATGAAGGAACCCAAATATTTGTTATTTGTATCCCGTGCTTGCTAAAAATGATTGAGTAATGGAAAAGGAGAGAACTTTTAAAAGAGAAGTAATTGTTGAGCAACTGGAAGAAAATTATTTCCACCTTTTAAGCATAAAATATTAGAACATTTTAGGTATAAAACTAATTGGTGTTTAAAACAGCCCAGTAGTTTGAGCCTTATTCTGTTTCTAAGCTGGGTCATGCAGGGATCACTGGTGTTTGAACTATCACTAATTTTTGGGTTTGTAGTTTAGTATCTGTTTTTTGAAATGGAGGTATAAAAGTTTTCCATGTGGTGCAGTCTGTTTTGACTTTAGAAATACACTGCTGACATAAGTGACTTTTACATAGAAAACAAGTATCTGATTGTTAGGCATGGGTGTAGCACCTTGGATTCCAGTCCCTACCTGCCTCCTCCCCTTTTTTTTTCTTTTGGCAAAAAATATCACCAGAAAACCATAAGGCTGTGTAACTTTTCTCAACTCTACGAATATTGCTGCTAGCCCCCCACTTTAGACACCCTGGATATTTTCCCCCTTTACTGTTAATTCATGCATGTGCTGCTTAGGACACTTGGATTGAGAGAGACTAGACAGAAAACCACAGTTCACCATCTTCTGTTTTCATAATATTATTTGAAGAATATTGAAAAATTGGAGTCCACCAAACATAGCTTTTACTTGAAATAATTGGCATCTACCTGTTTTTGCAGAAATTTTAAACTATGACTTTTTTAGCTTTATCCAAGTGGGAGGAATAAAACTTTAGGAGGGGAGGTTCATGTAGAAGACAAATTTATTGTGAGCTAATGAATAGATGTATGAAACAGATCAACTGGGATGAATATTGTTTCATTAAAAACACATGTAGCTTCTCAAATAATTTGTCATTGTTTTCAATGGCTTTTGTATTACTTGCTCTTTCAACCTCAAGAGGGCATCCCTTTTTGAGAGATCTTTTGACTGAAGAATTTAGGGAGCTTCTCTTCTCAGTGTTACACATGCATTAGATCAGATGGTTATTATAACCTGACCCATCTTTAACAGCAGATTAATTTTCCTCTCCCAGATTATAGTCTATTTCCATCATATTTAAGAATAAACTATTACTACAGTTGTCTGGTTCAAGAAGAAGAAAACAAGTCAGAAAATAAGCTATGTATAGGTTTCATCTTTAGGGAAAACAGTTTCTTTATGTGTGAGACAAGTGTAAAGGAGACCAGAGGTTTTTGGTTTTTCCCACTCCTTTCCGTGAGTGTACTGGAACATTACAAAAGGCTGAGAAGAACAATTAGGAGTAGGTTGCTCTTATCTTTTGAACCAAACCTGTGCTGTTCACCCTCTCCTATGTAATTCTTTCTTCCATTTAGCAGGGTCTACATGTTTACAAGGACAAGACACGCATCACGGTGTGGGCTTCTGCTCCTTGAGCTCTCTCTCATGAGTTAGTGTCTTATCTTTCAGAAAATAAAAAGTAACACACAAGAAATTAAATCTTCATGTATTAAAACTGTGTTCACCAATGCTGGATATTTAAGTTTTACAATGTATGTTTCACCATGTATCTTGATTTAAGAAAGTGCACATTTAATTTTTGATGTTACCAAGTGAAACAGCAAAGATGAAGATTCAGAACGTCCCACTGTGTAACAGCTAAACTAAATCAAAAACTAAATTGAAAACTACTAAATCAAACAGCGTTATTCTATTTTCCAGTCTGTAAGCTCTCTTCTTTTTGAAAGCGGTAGCAATTTCATTTTCCAAGAAACCAGATGCTTTGGGAGAAAAGCTAGTATAGAAGCTATCATCTCATCTTCCACTTAGGTGCTCTGGAAGCTGAGTTTGTAGTCGAACTTAATGAGCACTTTGGATTGCAATATTCCAGTAGCCATTAAGAATAGGACATTCAGAGGCAGAGAAAGTGATTGCTGCTCTTTATTCACAAGTGTCATGTGAATCTTGATACTCTTAACACCATGAAAACAGGCTATAAAGCATTGTTTCTTTCTGAAATAATGTATCCTATAGCTCAAGAGTAGTCTGTTTGGATTATTAATAATTCTAGATCTGTGCAGAATTAATAAATTGCTTTAATGAGTTCGTAGAAGTTGATTAACATTTTGGTTTAATGTTCTACTGTTTTTCTTGGCAATGTAAATGTATTTTGTGCCAACATGAAATGCAGTATCATTCAGAGAATTGTAAATTAAAGTAGACTTTATTAGTTGGATAAAAGAATTACTAAGTGAGGTTCTGTAGGTAGAAGTATTGGTTAGATTTTCTTACTGATCTATTCTACCTCAAAATCTATGAGTCAGCAGCAAGATTGTACAGGCGGTATCATGTGTCTCATAATATTGGGGAAGTTTTTATGACTGTGTAGAAGGTACTCATTAGCTGCAGAAAAGTAAACTTTCAGGTGATGGTGGGATGAACTTAAATCCCAGTTTTCTGACTTGTTTGGTGTATCTGACTTCTGTGAAGTTAGGAATCTGTTATCCGGAAAGGACAAACACTTGTTTCATATGGAAAAAACTTTCGACGTCAGTTTTGAATATTTTCATCTAGCACTGTTGAAGAAAAGAAAAAACAACAAAAAAAGCTGCTCACTGAATGAGCATTTGCATTAGAGGGACAGAAAGCTTTACTGTTTTTTTTTCCATCAGCTCCATTCTTGCTTTTTGTAAAGGAAATCTAAGAAAGTGATGTTTATGCAACCTGCTTATACACATCCACTTTTGAGCAGGTGTTTGTTTTTAAGACCTAGCAACTATAAGTATTATAGTTAAAGCCCCTTGGACTTGAGCAAATCCATCACAGTTTACATCAGTATTTTTTACCTTATGAAGTTTCTGGAGGATGCTGTGCTGTACTGAGGTCTGGATAGGAGATTAGTATATGTAAGTATTGTTCATGCACTGTTATAGAAAAGCAAAACACTGAACACAGAGAATAGATAAAGTGCTTACTGGTTAATAGTTGTAAAGTATTGAGAATAAGGAATTTATTTCTGAAAATTAGTCAGCTTGTTATTAATAGGCAAGAAAACATACATTGATTTTATCTAGCACTGTAATGTCTAAAGTTATCTGTGCTGTTTTAGCAGTTTGGCCAGTCTATTTCAAATGAGGCTCTATGAGCTACAGAACTTAGGCTCTTCAGGATCAAAACTTAGCTGAGCTGACAAGAAAGAATTGGAATGGAAACTCTTCACGGAAGTTACAATTACAATATGTGATATTAACTAGATAAGTGAACTTCAGCTAGAGATATTTCAGAGACTCCAGATATTTTTCTCTTCCTGTAACTGTCAGTAAAAAACTTTAGTAAACTAAGTTTACTAGAGATTTTAACCTGTGTGGTTCAACTGAGCTAGCTTTAAAGCTGAAAGCTTATACTGTGTGTTTGCCTTAAGAGGAGCTGCAAAAACCCCTGGGGCAGTGTGTGGATACTTGATGTACAGAAGTTACATCTTATAACCGTTTAGTTTGCTGGTGCCAAGTAAACTTCAGAGTGTGTAGGAGCTCATTATCAGTGGTGTCAATCCAAATTTATTTTGACACAATTTGGTACTGGAATAACATAGGAGGTTCTACCTTGTGTTCTTGCACTGTTTGTTATTGTGGGGTTTTTAACCGGAGCTTTACTATTTCAAAGATATTAATATTGAACAAGGACTAAACTTTGCTGTCTTTCAATCCCTAATGGCAGAAGTTCTGTTGAGCTAAAGAAAAAAACTGCCGAACTTGAGTACGTGTGTAGGGAACTTTATACAGCTTTTTTTTTTCTCCTTCATTATCTTTATATTTTTGTGCTTTCTGCTAACACTGATGCAGGTGAGAAAAATTAACACAATCTGTGTTTGATAAAATAGGTTGCCTAGTAAAGCATTGCTTCTTAATATTCTAGCTTGCAGTAACTGTAGTAATAATGGAAAGGAAGGATAGGCAAATATATACCAGTAGAGTTAGAGTAATGTTATAGTCAAAAAAAGGGAATATGTAAGCGATAAAATATTTTGAAGTAATTTTGAAATTTTTTTGTTATGCTTTGTAACATACGGTTTAAATGTCTAGCTTAGAGTCTTGTGTTATTTCTGGTATTAATAAAAATATATGTGCAGATAAAAATGTTTTAGATGTAGAAAATTGTGGCAACCATATTGTAGAAAAATAAATCACCCCATTAAAATATTACCCAGTTCACTGGTTCTCAAATTTCTTTTACCTCTCCTCTGCTAGCTTAATGTTCTCTTTCCCATCCCTGCTCTCAGTGATCTGTTTCAAATCACTGTAGTATAATTCACTGCGTAATTTCGTGCCAGATGAATGTGACAATGCATAGTATTAATACCCTATGAATAAAACAAAAAAAAAGACGAAAAGCCTCCACTGTCACTGTGCCCCTCCTTCCCCTATCCCTGAAGAATACAAGAACGATACCAAAATGACCTTGTGGAGTTAGTCATGACCCTGTGTCTGTCTGGCCTAATAATCCCCCCCATTTGGCTTGCATGGTTCAGCGAATTGGTCCTGCAGTCTTAACCTGAGCCTTCTCTCCTTACGTGGTCTTTGTGCCCTCTGTCTACAGCGAGGTGTTCCAGAGAATTACTTCCTCCCATATGCCTGAAATCCAGTTTCCAAAGCCTGTGCTCAAACCAGCCTGCTCTTGCTAATACACAACCAAATGGGAAGAATAACCCTGCCTGGGAATTAATTGTTGTTGTGGAGTTTTGTTTTTCCAAGTCAGTCATACCTCCTCTCCCATCTTACTGTTGCAGACTGGGAAAGTACAGAGCAGATTTTTTAAAACGTTTTTTAAAAAAATGTTTTTTCCTATTCTATTTCCAAGTCCAGTGACAGCCTTGTGAAGGCTCTTTTGTGTCTTGGCCAGGGCTGACAGTAATACACCAGTAGTAGGTACCAAGGTGGGCCAGGGTAGTGGTAGTTTCTCAGAACAATTTCCCAGCTCATACTTTGTGGCTCAGGGCTGCTGAAAACAGGATGGTGTCCTTTTAAGTCATAGGCCTTGATTTCTGTATTTAGTAATTAGTCTGTTAGATTATTCTTCTCAAAACTGTTGTCTGCAGCATCCTGACAGGAGTTTTTGAACTTGGTATCAGTTTTCATTTAAAGACAAAACAAGTGGGTTTTTTTGATATCCAGTATATGTTTAACAAACAGCCTAAATTTTTAGTATTTACCAACAGGTTAAAACTAACAATTAGAACAACAAGACATGCATTTAAAAATTCAATAATAATTAAAAACCCCAAAACTGACTTGTTGTTGAGAAGATAAAGCCTGAATTCTGCTACTCTTATCACTGTGGCATGGGTTTGGACCATTCTGTTGCCTGAGCTGCTTTCATTTTTAGTCCCAGTGCTCTCATCAAGTTATGAGAGGTAGAGACTAAAGCTAGATGGAATCTATTGAAATTTCTTCCTCTTCTTTCTTTCTTCCCTCCCTGAAATATTACTGGTACTTCAACAGGAAAGTTGTTTCCAACTTGGAAATAATTTGGTCTGTCAAAATTATTGAGACTGTTGAGATTATTTATATTTAGTAAAGCTTGAAACTTTACTAAACTAATAAACTAAAACCAATCTTGTTTTTCAGACTGAAAACCTAGAGAGTACAATAACCATACCCGATATCAGATTACATAGCAATCCTTCAGCTTTTAATGTTTACTGCAATGTCCGCCATTGTGTGTTGGAATGGCAGAAAAAGGAAGCATCTGTGTCTTTGGCTTCAAAGAACAGTGTCCAGAGTGGGGATTCGGACAGTGATGAAGAAGAGGAATCCAAAGAGCCACCTATTAAACTTCCAAAGGCAAGTAACTGATACCATTTAAAGTGTGCCAGGTATGTCGTCTAAGGCTGGTATGTTCTTTCTGGGGAATAAAGAGCAACAGTATAAGCCAGCTGCTCAAAACACTGCTGTAGTTTTATTTGTAGTCCATCTAGTTCAGAATCATTTGATTTGATTAATTGGGATGATCTATGTACCTGCCCAAATTAAAGTCAATTAAATGTGAGGTAAACACTCAAGTTGCATGCTTTTCTAAGTGTTGGTACTTGAAAACCTTCAGCCTCAAAAGTCTACACAAAAATGATGCAAATAAGGCAGCTCTTATATCTGTCAGAGGCTACTAGCTCATAATTGTAAAGGGTGCTTTCTTTTGCTTTGCCCTCCAAAGAGAATAAGTCTTTCTGATAATGGAAATCATTTGGTGGAATGGTTCCTAAGATGTTTTGCCAGGTATGCATGTAATTGCAGTGACTGTCAATTATTCCCTTTTTTGGCTTTAGTGCCCTTAGTGATACTGACAGCTCCAGATTGTAATGCACCTTAAGAATATGATGCTATAGTTCAACAGTGGGTTTTTTTGCTGTTGACTACTTCTGTGCTTACAGTAGGATTAATGGTGGAAAGTCAGAAATAATCTATATAGGATTTACTAATTTTTTTCCTGATTTTTTTCAATTTGCTAGTTCACTTGTTTTTACTACATAACTTCTGTGTGTTTAGTTTTGTTCACTGCTGCCTTATCAATGCTATGAATTGTGCTTTGTTTTGATAATCTTCTGAATCTAAAAAGCATGTTGAGATTAACTTCCGTTGTTTGTATTGGCTCTAAAACCGATACAATGCTGAATTAAAAAGGTGGTTGCAGTTGTGGTTATGTAGAATGTTCAAGTTGGTTAGAAAATTAGGATTTTATAGATGATTGCATTTAGGTCTTGTTATCTGAAGGACCTAGCTGGCACTCTGGAAAATAGTGGTGGCGAATTGCAGAGAAACATAACCAAGTCAGCCAACTGAAATTGTATGATTGATGATTGCAAAATATGTTGTTGGTAGAAATAAAGTCAGCATTGTTTATGAACTGTATCTGAGTCCCTTGGATTGTATCAAATGGATCAGCAAGTGCTTCTAGATGCTTAATTTTAAGTAAAACACAATGTAGCAATTAGCATTTAGTAAGAATGGAATGGAGTTTTAAAGAGATGTTGAAATTAAAGGAGGTTCCTAGAAGGTTGATATTTATCAGTGATATGGACGGAACACTTGCATGTGGAAACTAAAACATTGGTGTTGTGTTGGACAGTTTATTACAAAGAGACTTGGAAAAGTAGCAGAGTTTTAAAAAGATGGAGGCTTAGAAAGAATGGTAGGGATACTGTAGGTACCAAACGTCTCTCAAAATAGAAATGTGTTGAGATTTTATACATTCAGTACAACAAATATAAAATTGGTGAAAATCAGTGTGTTTTCAAACTATTAAATTTTAGTAAGGAATCTACAAAATTTCAAATTTGAGAATTTTTGGTTCAAAAACGTGTTTAAATGCCTGATATAACCTCACTATTTTTCATAACTGTCTAGGTAATATAGGGTTGTTTAGGTCACTTGGAAGTGACAATTGGACTTGCATTCATTCTATTGAAAAAGGTATTTGCTTGGCTCTGCCTCATATGTAGTAAAACTTTCAGAGACTGACTATATAGATGTTTTGGTATCTTGGTGTCTACTTCATGATAGTGAACAATATTGTGTAGGGCTTTGTTAACTGTAAAGTAGAAAGTTACTAAAATTTCTAAGGTTTAAAATATTTACAAGACAAATTTCTGACAGTAATTGTTAGTTTATTGAAAAGAATACTGATGTATTTTGAGTTTGACAGTGAGGTGAAAGATTAAAAAACGTGTGGCTAGGGTTTGTGCTTTTACAGATTCTCCAGAGTTAAACCAGTAAAGTTAGTCCTTGGTGTGTTGGTGGTTTTTTGTTTGAGAATAAGTTGAAAACATTCTACTTTTTTGTAGCTTAGGGTGGTTTCAAGTGTTCTATTGAAGTATTTTTCTTTCAGGTCTTAAACTTGAGGAAGTCAGGTTTGTTAGAACCTTTAAGTAAAATGTGTTTTGGAATCAGAGGTTGTCCTATGCAATTCCTATAAGACTGAGAACAGTTGTTCTTAACACTAAGAGACACAGAGAATTTGCTGTTCTTCAGATATTGGCACAACAAAAAAATTGTGTTTTGGTTGTGTTCAGACAGTTTAGTAACTTGCTTTGATAGCTTTATATTTTTGGATTCTTAGGAAATACTTGCCTTTGTCTGATACATTTATTTGCTACCTTATTTATTTTGTACCTTAGCTAATGATGAGGAATTCTCTCTACTTAAAATGGAGTAGATTCAGTTCTGTTGATAAGATTTGTAATTTGCAGAGTTAAGAAGAGATACTTCCCACACCCTTCACCGTCACCCCCCTAATTCCCCCCTGGTTTTAAACTTAACGCCGAGTTATGAATGATCCACAAAAGTCCTGTGCTAAAAGGAACAAATACTGGATTAAAGTGATTAAGGTGGAATTAACGGACTTAAATATTCTTTGTTCCTGCACTGGCATACGTTTTGCTAATAAGCTTAGGCAAAAATTAAAATTTTCAAGTTGTAAAAAAAAAAAAGGTGAACAATTACTTTCTTTAGAGACTGACTTTAAGTCTTTTAAAATTCATTAGGAAAATGTTACCTTTGTAAGTGTTCTTTTTTTTGTGTATGTATATACTATAAATTAATTCAGAGTAGTATGTAATTTTAAATATAGAAATGTGAGCATTGGGTATAATGCTCACATATAATGATATGAGGGGAAGGATAAAGGAAATAAAACAAGAGTCTAGATTAGACTTCTTGATGAAATACAAGGGGTTTTAGGAATTAGCTGGGAGTCATAATGTCTGCATCCAGGCTAGAATTTTGGGTACCTTTTGTTAAGTGGTCTTAGACTTGATCTTAAGCCTCAAAGGTATTGCAAAGGGAATGGGAGAATGGCTGCAAGGAGAGCATCAGTAAGAGCAGTCAGGCTGTGACACAGAAGTTGAGGCAGTTTTGGCTCAAAAACCTTTCAGAGGGCAGTGTGGACAAGCTTAAGATGTCTTGAAAAGAGCTATTTGCTTATTCTGTCCTTCAGTGCACGGTTTGGAGGAGAGAGCTAGAGAGATACGCACACACACACAGACACAGATATGTATATATAAGATATACATAAATGAGATACTAAGGTGAATAGATCTGTTTTATGAAGCCTACCCAGCCTCTTGATCTCAGATGTTTGAAAACCAACCCAAAACTTCTGCAGAATTGACAACATCTCAGCAGAACTATCTCTTTATTGATTCCTACTGTATTGGAAGTTCACCCAACTTTTTTTCCGCTGTGTTATGTTCTCTACTTTCTTTAGCTGCCTCTGTCAGCTCCTAGATGAGGTCTTCTGTGTGAAGATTGTGAAGAATGAAATAAACTCAGTTTCTCTCAAAGAAACTATAACTGAACAGGAAGGGCATTTCTAAAAATGTACTACAGTGTATTTTATTTTTTAGCCTTTAGAATGATCGTGAGTTTTGGATCCTGGAAAAAATATCATGCCATTATTATGTTGACAGGTTTTTTCCCTGTAGGTTCCATGCATGTGTTTTCCTCCCACTCCATTGCAGATGTGAAATGTAAGGTGTAATTTGCAGGAAAATTGCTGTTGTGCTTTGAGGACTTGACTTGGTTATGTTTTTATCCTTACTCCAAGAATAAAATAGATGGTAAAATAATTTTTGATAGATGGGAATCAAATTGAATGTCAGCAGAGACAGTTACAAGGCATCCAGTAGAACTTGGAGCTGACTGCCAGAATATATATGTTTTAAGCATGAGTGGCAGTTGCATTAACATTTATTTTCACATTTCGGTCTTTTTCCTTAGATTTTACTCAGGGGTGAGTCTCTGTTAAACACTCTAAACATGGGGGCTCTGCTCCTGACCAAAACATATAGTAAAGTTTTCAAGATAGGGTTGTATATTTGTAATGAGGTAACCTTCCTCTCTTTTCTTCCATCCTCATCATTATTAAATACAGAGTTTGAGAAGGAAGTGCAAAGGAGCAGTCAGTGGAGAGAAGCATGACTGTAATCTCAGAATAGTCAAGAATTCTAGAAGGGAAAGTTAGAGATGGCTGTAACAGGGCTTTTACAAATTCTGTTAGTTGGCTTAATGCATGTCTGTGATGAGTACATACGGAGTTTTAGTGACACACAATTAATCTTTGTTTTTGTCACAATATAAAAAATAATCTCAGAGGCTTTGTAGGGAAAGTGCTAGAGCTGCCAGTCAGTATCAGCTGTTAAACATATTGTTATTCAGGTTGTGAAGCCAGGTTGCAAGACCATTTTAGTTTGCTGGCTCACGTTAATGAGCAAGGAAAAAGAAGACAGCCAGAGTGTGAACTGGATAAAAATTAGAGGGGCTCAGAGGCACAGTTTGCCTTCTATTGTGCAAAAAATTTTAAGTTTCCTTATTCTTTCAGGAAACTATTACTCTGCTTGGATATGCTCTTTTATGTAGTGGCTGACTTACGTGTAATATTTGCTGGTATAGTTGTATAGGTGAGTTCTTAATTTTGATTCTCATTTGAATTAACACTTTTATATTACAACTCTTTTTAGTAACTGTCTTGCTCAGTGAACATTGGGATATACTTTTATTGATGAAGATCTAAAAATACTATATTGACAATTGTTCTGAAAAATCTCTACTTCTTTAGATCATTGAAGTTGGATTGTGTGAAGTCTTTGAATTGATAAAGGAGACGAGATTTTCCCATCCATCCTTGTGTCTCAGGAGCCTGCAAGCCCTACTTAATGTGCTCCAAGGTCAGCAGCCAGAAGGCCTGCAATCAGAGCCTCCTGAAGTCCTAGGTAATATCTCATCTCTTACTGTATCTTTATTAACATACATCTGTTATTGTGTTGGGCTGAAGAAAATGGTTCTTGGCAAGTATTTGCGAGATCGTAACATGCTTGTTCTCAACTGGCGGACTTTATTCTGGAGTGTAAACTCCTTATGGTGCATGTACGCAGTACTTCCTCACTGAAACACAGTAAACCCTACAGCCTTACAAACTGGGTTTCACTTGTCTTACTGAAGCATAAAATACTTGGTCTTATTGGAAAGAATACAGATCTAGGGTGAATTTCTCTTGCAATCTGCTGTTGTGGTCTATAGCTTAGATATTTAATGTTGTAATTTATGGGAAGCTGCTAAGCAGAGTGTCAGAATTCATGTTTTTATTTTCTTTGGCCATCACAAAGCTTCCCTGAAAATTGATTTTCTTTTTAATGGTATTGAAAATAAAAGTTGAACTCCTGCTGCCTTTGAAAGCATGATTGACTATACTATATCCTTTAAGTTAAAATCCCATTATCTTTTTTTGGTTCATGGTTTTTACTGGTTTATAGAACTGCAGGGAAGTCTAGGCTGTAGTCTGTGTTGTTTAAAAATAACTTTAAAAAAATCTTTAGACTTCATGTATTTTTTCATATTTTATGACTTAACAGTATTTCATTCCCAGAGATAGTAATACGGAAAGCTTTTGTTTTGTATTGATGCACAGAGTATTAAAAAGCTGCAAAGAAGACTTTTTGATTACTGCCTTAGTGATTAGTTGTATCTGCTCTCAAGAAAATTTAGGTGGATTTCTGTTCACACCTTTATTGTTACAGATGTTCAGCCACCAAACAGTGCTTGGAAAGAGGCATATGATCAAAATAATTTTCAAGGCTGGATTTGAGATGCTTGTTTCTGTGAAATGGGTTGTGCTTCAGCATGTGTAGTGGTCATAAAGAGCAGATAAGTTTGGTCAGGACCTACACATCATCTTAGTGATGAGGTAGACTGAACAGGCAGGTCAAAAAACACTTTCTGGTCCATTTTTTGTTAATGTGTTCCACTGTGACAGAAGGACTTGTAGTTTTTCTTCTTTGGCCATGGTGATTATCCAGACTTGATGTTTTCTGGCTGAAAAGAATGAAAAGTTAAGGATAATTTAGGTTTGTTTAATTAAGATGCTTTTCTGTCTGAAATTAGCTCTAAACATTATGGCTGAGGAAAGATACCTATTTTCTTAGTTTAATTTCCTATTGATAGTTAAATTGTTTTGTATGATTTTGTGACATGTCTGTGTAATGGCTGTGTTTTATCTGCAGAATCCCTGTTCCAGCTGCTTCTGGAAATAACTGTCCGTAGCACGGGAATGAATGACAGCACAGGACAGTCCTTGACGGCACTTTCCTGCGCTTGCCTCTTCAGTTTGGTGGCTGCCTGGGGGGAGACAGGAAGGACATTGCAAGCAATCTCTGCAATCCTCACCAATAATGGCAGCCATGCTTGTCAGACTATTCAGGTCTTGCACCAAAACTTCTCTGTATCTGGGAATTTGTGTAAATGAGTATTTCTCATGAGTTCTGAGAAGATCTGTTGTTTAATTCAGTTACTTTTCTTCCCCTCACTATTTTCAAGATGAGTGGGTATTTCTTTGTCTCTCTTGAGTTGGAGATAGAACAGAAAATACAACATTTAAAAAATTGTAATCTTTTTCACTCACTGTTTCTTTTACTGTTTAGGTGCCAACCATTTTAAACTCTCTTCAGCGGAGTGTACAGGCAGTTCTGGTGGGCAAAATCCAAATCCAGGACTGGTTCAGTAATGGAATAAAGAAGGCAGCCTTGATGCACAAATGGCCATTGAAAGAAATATCTGTAGATGAAGATGACCAGTGCCTACTTCAGAGTGATGGTTTTTTCCTCTATCTCTTATGTAAAGATGGACTTTACAAAATTGGCTCTGGATATAGCGGGACAGTGAGGGTAATGTGGCTGCTTCTTGTCTGATGAGTGATAGTTAATATTTTAATTTAACTTTTATGATGTCCTGTTTCCATGGAGAATCTTACATAGCTTGCTGCTCATCAGTTCTATTACCATTTGTGTAAATTTTTCTGATGATTTCTATGACAATTTGACAGCATTTTCATAGAATTTTCACTTCTCAATATGGTTAAAGACATAACTTAGATGGTAAATGATTATGTGTTGAGTTTTCACTCTGGTATTTGTTAAATGATGGAAGTTTTTTGCTTTTCAGGGCCATATATACAATTCTACATCCCGCATCAAAAACAGAAAAGAAAAGAAGTCTTGGTTAGGCTATGCTCAGGTAGGTGAATACTTAAAACATAAAATGTGTGGCCCTCCTCATCCCTCATGAGTAGTTTAAGTAGACCCTGGCTTAGAGTAAGCTTACATGGATATTTTATCATTCCTTTGGCTTTCATTATAAAAATTAATTTTTTTGGTACTGGCTTCTAAATTATGGAAGATGATGGACATGTTGTTGTACTGGCCAATAGAAAGGAGTAATGGAGTGTCCTTGCTTTGTGTTGTCGTTGTAAAGACTCGCAAAAGATGATGGTTTAACACATCAGTTTATGAATTGTACAGTCAATTGGTATGTGTTTCTGAGTGCATGTCAGTGGATGTAAAAAAGTGCTGTTGCAACAAATGTGTAAAAAATATTTGACATATCTGCTTATGAAAATAAATTGGCTTTAGAACATCTGCAGTAAAATAAGGAGATGCTGTTTTGTGTGGGGGAGAATTGAGTATATGTACACAACAACTAGAGGTAATTGTTGACATTGTCATTGTGGGGTTAACTATATTTGGATGGTTTTGGTTTCTTAGACTTAGTTTCTGGAATATCAACCATTTTTTCTTACACCTTTATTATTCATCATAAAAAACCCTCAAAACATACAAAAAATATATTTCAGAGAACAATTAATTTACTTAATTTATTATGTATTTGCTATTAACTGAATAATCTCATTGTCCTTGTGTGATTTTCAGTATACTCCTTGCCATGCTTTTGAAGTGAAATTGTTCATTACAAACATGTGTTCTTTCACTGCAGTTATTGTGTGTATATGCGTGTGTATCTATACAAAAACACATGAGATCTGGTTTTATTTAATGTAAAAGCAGATCACCAAAAGGTACACTGGCACAAAACAAATGGGTGTGGATGCATTCATTCTGGAGCCTGTTTTATCAGTTTGGAAAGGAAAGGATTCATGTGGTTTCACTATATAGTGTTACATGTTTGGACATTCTGTATGTAGCTATAAATATAAGTGATGCTTTTTGAGTGCTTGTACAGGTGTATGCGCTCACGCAGTGACTGTAGCCAAAGGCACTGCAGTTCGGACAAGTGTCATTCTGGGGCTATATTTATAGAAACGTGTGTGACTTGTACTTATTGCTAGTTATGTGTCCATAGGAGAGATTAAATGTGTTCTTAGTGTCATTTCCCTTCAGGTGCTTGGTTAACTTAAATTCAAGTGATTTTTCTTACTTCATCATATTAATTATTTTTAGATTGAAGCTTTTCTATCTACTTTAATGCTCTTTGCTTACTTTATGTGGGCTTGTTTTTCCTCATTTCACTGAGATTTATTTATCCAGTAGTTTAGATGGAAGGAAATGTCTTAGTGTGGGAGTCAAAGTAGTTAATTAATATTTTTTTTTAAGTCTATGTTTTAATGTACTTATTAATATGCATTAGTGGTTGTCCTTCTCTTTAGGGCAACATTATCTATATGCCTTCCTGGAATTCCTGTGACTGTTCTGTTGATTTGAAAAGTGGAGACGGAAACACTGGTTTATACTGTGGCTGTGGCTTTTAACTCTAATTGTATACAGATATAAATAACAGAATTAATATGCGTGGCTTCAAAAGTTGTATACAAGCTTCAGCATGCTAATCTACAGCATGTAGAAAGTGGAGGAAGGGGGTCAAATTTAGATTTTTTACTGCAGAATTTGATTAGTAGAAAAAGTATTGATCATCACTTGATGTAAAAGGTTTCCACTATTTTAAAACAATATGTAAAATAATGGTTGCATTTTTTCCCTTTTGACATCTGTTGATGTATTTAAGAACATTTTCGTACCTCTATTTTTTTTTTTTTCGTTCTTGCCAGGGTTATTTATTATATAGAGATGCGAATAATCACAGTATGACAGCCATAAGAATAAACCCTGAAACTTTGGAACAAGACGGTACAGTTGCTTTGCCAGGTAAGAACCTCCAGATAAGAGAAATTTGGTATAGTTTGCTGCTTACATGTTACATATTTTCAGGCTAGCAGAAGAGAAACTGAGAGATTTTGAGATCAAAAATAGATTGCTTTATGTATTTGCTTTACTTCCAACCAGAATCAGAATTTCACTTAGAGGCCTTGCATCCTACTCCAGTTGCTGGAAGAATATTGCAATATTTTAGAATATGTGATCATCTTCATTTAAAGACTACAGGAGCTTAAATTCCTTCCTAAAAATTTTTGTTTCTTTCTCATTTGAACTTTGAGTGTTTGGCTCACATAAGACTTTGTTTCCGGGATCTCTTACATGTAGGCAATTACAAACTATGAACAAAACCATTTTGTTCTTTAATAAGGTAAAAATATATTTAAAAAGTAAAGGCAGCTAATGAACACTGATGGACCATGCTTCTGATGTTTATATTGGTGGTGGATTTTGGTTTATTTGTTTGGGGATTTTTTTTCTCCCCAGTTTTGGGGGGGGTTGTTTTAATTTTGTTGTCGTTTTCAGAGGAGCGTCATAACTTCATTCTCTATTTAGAGAATGAGGATGTTCCTGGAACATGCTTTAATGGCCTTCTAGGGAAATATGTCTGTTCTTAGCTACTCACATAAACAGTAGAAGGGCACAAGAATATATTTTAATCAAACAATGACAGGCTTATTTTGTAGATCAGAAGAACGATTTTGTTTCATCCTGACATAGATAAGAAACCACTGACTGAAACCTCAGAAAAGTTCTCTAGGGTTTTCGTCTTTAAGATGCAAGCAGTAGTTTTTTAAATAAGTTCTGAATGTTGAATCTAGTCTGTGCAACCTTTTGCACATCCTTAAAGTACGGATGTCTTTTTAAGCTGCTCTTGCACTTTGTGGGGGCTGTATGAGATACTTCAGTGAGAGCACATTCAAGGACCTGAAAAAGTGCCTTTCTTCAGAGTGATTTTTCAACTTTTTTCACCTCGGGGAAGCTTCTTACACGAGTAAGGTTCTTCGATGTCCTCCATTATGTTACCATTTGTAAACAAATCAGTGTTCTTCATGCAAGTCTTGAGAGAGACTTGAGCACGTTTAAAGTCTACCCTTTGGAGCTGTTAGCTTGCTTTTGCAAATCTCAGTGGCAAGTGTCATTCTGCAAGACTGCCTTGTATTTATACTATAAAAAGGCACAAATTAAGTGAGAGTGTGCCTTCTTAACAAATTGCAGAAGCCAATCTTACAGCTCTGGGAATACCCATGCAGAAATTTCTCAAACTATTTTGCTCAGTTGCATTTTGTATGGTTTGTGATGGTGTCAAAGTAGATGTTAGATGTTCTTTAAAACTCCAGTCCTTTGTATTTCAGTCCTTGAACTTTGCTGTTTTGCTTTGTGCACTTCTACACATTTATCTCAATGAGTTACTGTGAGCAGATATGACCTTGTTCTTTTGCCTAGGACAAATTCCAAGGGGTCCGCTTCTGATTATTTTGCTTTCCCATTAGAAAAAAAGAATTGAAGGTGGGGGAAGGTGTCTGACCTGAGGAAAACTGATTAGGTACTTAACTCTGAATAATAGTGGCTGCCCCACTGAAATCTTATGGTGACTTGCAAATTGTTCTAGTTCTGAAAAGCTGTGCTGGATAGAGCTAGAGGCCAGTAACATTGCTAACAGCTGAACACAGCAAATACTTGCTCCTGGTTGGTTTGGTATTCAGACATAGCTCTATCTGGAATTAATCTCTTTCAAATGCCTGGGCTGGTGATAGTGCATTAAAAAAAGGTATTAGAATTTTTTCGTACAGGGGATGCATAGGAGATTAGGAGCTCGTTAGGAGATGTGATTAGAAGTTGATCCTAGATAGAAGTCACATGACCTTAGAAAAGTCAGAGAACTATGGAACATTATTTTCTCCTTTCTCAGACAGTAAGATCCATCAGCTTCTTGAAACCATACACTTCTGTTTTTAGAGGGCGGTCTTACCACTCTGATAGATGATCTTGCAAATCCAGGCTTTTATCTGGAACTACCAGGCTGTGTGTCAGCATTCTTGTATCTAATGCCTTTGCCAAGATTTACACACTGTACCTGAGTTGTGCATCTGTTTTCTCAGTCCGTGTATCATAAAAGAATGTCTGAATTCCATGAGAATTTACTAGGTGACTAGACCTGAATTTACGGAGGTTTTAATCTTTGCCGTTTCTTTCAACAGTAATGCTTACTGCATATCTTAAAACAGCTTCTGTCTTCAACTGAAGAAATTGAAGTAACATGGTATATGGTTTTATTGTTCTTTGAAATTGCAAATTAGTATCTTAGGACTACTCCCTTAGTGTGAAAAGTACTGCTAACTGAAGGTAGCCTGGATGACCTCAAGTCCCTCATTATTAACAAGCGCAGAATGCACCACATGAATGTAGAAGGTGATGCTTGACAGTCATCTTCCTTTGAAGCCTCTAAGAAGACTGTGATTAACAGATGTCTGTAGTTATGTATTTTTAATAAAGCATAAACCCTTTCTCTTTTAGCAGTCTCTAGACAGAAACCTCGGTTATCCTCATTCCCGTAGTAATATCCAAAGCCATATTGAATAAGATTTAGGATTGATCATACAAGCTCCTTCCTAGCTGAGACACTATACTCTCCTAGTTTTTCCAGATACTCCACTTGCCTTCCATTTTTCACTCTTCCCATTAATTTGATATTTAATGCTGAGCCTGGATGTTATCTAATCAAGTGCTAATTTTTAGGAAGTCTTCTGGAGAACGTGTACTTCAAAAAAAAAAACCCATCCCGGTTCCAGATTCCTCTTTGAACCGATCTACCAAATACAGGAGCAGCCCCTAGAAAGGTTTATCAGGAGACTCGCCTTTCTTGTAGTGACTCAAGCAATAGGCTAAATAGGGCAATATAGACCCACTGGTGGCCAAAATGCTGTTTCCTTGGCCGTTCTCCTTGTGTGAGCATGTAACTTTCAGTCATTCAAGGAATCTTAATGCTTACCAGCTTCCTGTAGCATTTGGAGAAATGTCATTTAGATTAGTTTTGGAACTTCTCATCAAGTTACTGATACTTCTTTTATCACTGACACAACTTTGCAGCATAGAGAGTTAGTAGCGTGGACTGCCTTTGGTTGTTAAATCTCAGATTATTTTTGAGAGCAGTATTTCAAGCTTTAGTGTTTCTGCTGCCATTCTCCATCATGCTTGCTGCATAGCCTCTGTGATTCATACCTGGTTGTGCACTAAGGGGAAGGAAGGTTGTCTACTTTTGGTACTTTGCTTCCAGCTGTGAGAGTTATAGAAGGCTCTCTAATGCATATTCTATTCCTGGTAAGATACTGTATTGGACTGGGCAGTATATCAGGAAAAAGTAAGCAAGTTATATGGGTTTCTGTGGGGTGTTTTCAGCTGTATTATTTTTAATGCTCCAGCTAGGTAGCAAAAAGTAATGAACTTGCTGGTTATGCTAGAAAGACTTTGTGTGCTTCATTTAGCATTAAATTTATTAGATAAAATGCTAATATTGGATCTTTGTTCAGATTATGAAGCAAATATTTGGAGTGTAAAGTGGCTGTCCTGTGGTATTTTTGGAAGAGGTCTCTTTCCTGTGTGTAATCAATGAGAAAAACACCTTACAAACCAGATGATATCAATCTCTTTGCCAGTAGCTCCATCAACAGAGCAGGAGGGGAAAAAGAATTATGTAGGGACATACCTTTAAACTTGCAGAAGAAGTGGTCTCTTTTTTTTCTCCTAATTTGGGTAGAATTCTTTCCCTACCATTTTTCTTGGAATTAGCTGACCTGTTTTCAATAAATGAGTGAGGTATTTAAGTATATTCGTCATAGTTTTCAAAAAAACCCCCAGATTTTCTGTTAATAGTTTGGTGAAATTTATAAACCTAAAAAAACGAGATGAATAATGAAAACTGGGATTAATTTATTTCTGTAGGTTTTATATGCTGGACTGAGTAAATGGTTCTTTAAAGATAATGGTCCTTATATCAAAAAAGGTCTTTGGGGGAGGAGAAAGACTGAATAGTCCTGGAAAATGCAAATTTAGTTGTGTTGTAATAGTTTAGATTATGCCTCACAGGTGACTACTGAATGGGTTTTTTTGCAGTTAAATTGGGGTGTAACCACTCGCATTTCATACAGTGAAAGGTGCTGTAATAACTCTTACAGGAGCTAAGGAGAATTACATGCTTTTAGTGAGGCAGGGCAACTTAGTGTAAAATAATACATTATCAGAACAGTATGATCTCATTTTAGACAAAGTAGAACTCTCATAATCTGATTGAAATGAGAATGAATTAAACAGAAGCAGAGATTAGTGTGTCTATGTATGCTAATGTAAACTGATGCAGTGCACTTCATCTTTCTTTCGCAGATTGTCATACTGAAGGGCAGAACATCCTTTTCACAGATGGAGAATATATTAATCAAATAGCAGCATCTAGAGATGTAAGTTTTAGAAATGATGGGTAAACTATTTTTCTCTCAGCTTGGTTTTATTTTACAATATGTATAGCTTCCTTTTTGCTTCATGTTCGGCTTTTTCTTCACTAACACAACTAAGGAAGAAATCCATGTAACTAGAAATAATGAGAAACTGCCATGTTTGTGCATAAAAAAGCAGTATTTTGGTATTTATTTGCACAATTCTTTGTGATGGATTGCACAGCTTTGTGATGGATTTTTTTTTTTTCAGATAAGTTTTAAGTAAAGTTTCTTTCAGGAAAAAAAATCTTATACATTGAGTAATGTCTTTTTAATATGTTCTACATACTCTTTGTGGGATAAGGTTCTTAGAGCTTAAGGATAATTTTTTTTCTTTGTTGAATTTCCTGTAATTGCTTTGGAATTAATTTGTAATTGCTTATTGGGGCATTTCAGGCAGTTTTAATAGACGAGATAGGAAATATACTACATTCCAGTTGATTTTTGTGTGAAAATTGCCTGTTGGCCAAAGCTATGGAAGCTCAAAGAAGTGCTCCTACAAGGGACAAAACTGTAGTGGTGTTTGTATGATTTTTTTCAGCAGACAGTAACTATATTTTTAGTTCTGGTGTGGTTTTTGGCAGTGAGAAATCTGTAAAATAGGGATGGACTGAGACTGGGTTGTCAAAAGACGCCAAACATCAACTGTAAGAAAACCAGGATTAATCTGTTTCCCTCCAAAGAGAGCAACTGTTGGTTTTTTTTTTTAACATGGCCAGATGAAGATACTCTGCACTTGTAAAGACAGAAAACTCTTCTAGCTACTCTTTACAGGAGTCACTCTGCGTGCAGAATTTTGGATTCTGAATCAGGAAAAGTCGAGGGCTTAAAAGATAGATGTAAATAGTTACAAAAGTAAGATTTCTACAGCAGTTCACTATTCTTATAGTGTTTGTAGCATTTTCATAGAACTCAATATATGTTTAAGGTGTCAGATACTTACTTCAGCTTGTCCTGATGGCCACTTTCTTCTTTTCTCCTCTATAGTAAATGTTATGTTATAATAAATGCAACTTTATCAATGTGTCCTCTGATAGTTTACTCTGAAATAATACCACGTCAATGCACTTAGGACTTGAAAAGTAAATTAATTCATTTCTTATACAGTACAAAGTGGATTTTTGTATTTATTGCAGGATGGCTTTGTAGTGCGAATATTTGCCACGAGTACTGAGCCAGTGTTGCAACAAGAACTGCAGCTTAAGCTTGCAAGAAAATGCTTACATGCCTGTGGCATCTCGTTGTTTGATCTGGAGAAAGATTTGCACATTATCAGTAAGTTCTCTTCTTTGAAGGTTAATAACAAGCCTGGTAATTCAAACAACAGAGCTGAAACACTGCGCTTCCCTTTGACTCTGTTATGTACAGGAAGGTATAGCTCCAAAATAAACACATGGAGAGGTGTTTGAAACCTTTTAAGCATTATTTGACTCAGAGTCAAATCCATACACCCATTTTGAACCACCTTTCTGCCTCATGCTATTCATGGTTTTCCAATATTTTCCTTCAGTTGTATAATAAATATATAATTGTTTGAAGCTTAGACTTTATAAAACATAGTTAAGCTGTGGAACTCCTTGCTGTGGGTCAAAGTTAATAAGTTACAAGCACCACTGACTGGATTAAAGGGAAAAGGAATTACGTTGAAAAACATGTTTGCATCAGAATTTGAGGTGAAGAATTGTTAGTATATATGAAGGTATTTTGAAAAAAAATACAACTTGGCCTTTGCTTTGGGGTATTTTTGCTCTGTCAAGCTTGCTTTTGGCTCTATCAGAACAAAAAAAAACCGTATTTGGCTACATGGACCAGCAGAATTAGATAGGTAACTGATCTGTGAAACTGCCTGGTTAAACTGTTCAGTTAACATAATCTTACTTGCACAGGTACAGGGTTTGATGAGGAATCAGCTGTCCTTGGTGCTGGGAGAGAGTTTGCACTGATGAAAACTGCTAGTGGAAAGGTACTGAAAATGTTCTGTAGTAAATAGTAAATTGCGCCAATAGATTCCTGTGGTTTTTAATTTAATCATTATTTTCCATAATTCCTTTTTGCCTTTTCAGTATGTTAGAATGTCATGTATGTCTATGACTGTATTCAAATATATTTTTCAGAGCCTGCTTTAAAACATGAAAGGCAAATAGTTATTTAAAAGCGTAAACAGACAGTTGGAAGCCCTGGGAAATCCATGACTTGAATTTATAGGAATTTCTACAGTCAGTCTTACAATGAAGGGCTTTGTTTTAAATTTGGGAAACAGAACTGCCTTCTGTCTGTAAATGATGTGTTAGCACCTTTGCAAATTTTACCACCTCATAACTTTCCAAAGTCTGACCATAGTAATTTATTTAAATCCCATCCTGATTTTTTTTTCTGATCCTTAGAGAATTATTGATTCCCCTATACAAATTTTTCAATTGATTTCTTTAAACCTATTCTTAATGATTTGATATGTTGGTTCTGCTCAGTGAAGACTTTTTTAGAGGCATTTGCATATACGTGGAAATTTAGAAATAATACTGTCCCTGACTCTCTACCTTATTTACTGTGTTTCTATTTCAGTGTGAAAGACTAATGCTATTTATCTTGTAGAAGCATAGTCTATAATTTGCACATGTTCAAAATTGTATTGCTTTATTGGAATGAAGGCCTTGCTCTTCTGCTGTCAAAGCAGTGAGATTGTTGAAAATGTTAATGAATAAATATTTTTTAGAATAAAATTTAATGGTATGTAACAGAATTTGATCAAGTAGAACTCTGCAGCATTGGAGGAGGCATTAACTTGATACGCCTGTTCAAAATAAAATGAACAAATTTCCTGGGTTTGGTCTATAAAATTGTTTGTTAAGGTAGGAAACAGAATATATAAGGCAATCTAGAATGGCTTTAGGTGTCCCACAGGTTGACATATCAATTTTATAGAACTATTGAGTTGCATGTTTCCAAAGGAAGCTTTTTCATTTGTGTCAGTAGTTTTGTGTTTGTTCATGTGAGATATCTTATTCTGTTGTTTAGGTACTCAGCGGCCACTGTGCATTTACTAAAAATGTTTTAAAAATGTGTTGAAGCATATTAAAATATGTAGTAATTTGTAATTTTAAATTGATTTTGTTGTTATAATACCATCTTGTTTTTACACGGGCCAGGCATTTTTGTGAAGTTTTTTAAGTGCTTAGTTTCCTCTGAGTAGTTCCTTCTGTTCTTTTTTGTGTGTTCAACTCATCTAGCCAAACAATTATATATGAAAACTCACTCAGTGGCTCAGTAGAAAACACATTTCAAAACAAGCACAATCTAAGCAGAATGTTTCCCCCATTAAGTCAAAATTGATGGGTTTGAGATAGAGATATTGAAATGGCATAAACAAAGTCAGGAAGAGTGCTGTGTGGTTTGAAATGAAAGGATTTAAAAACAGTGCAACTTTGAGAATTATGTAAGCTTGAAGTGCTGTGACATAACTAAAACTGATAAACTTTTTTCTCCCAGATTTATTATACTGGCAAATATCAGAGCCTTGGAATCAAACAAGGTGGCCCTTCAGCTGGCAAATGGGTTGAACTCCCAATCACAAAATCTCCAAAGATTATTCAGTTTTCTGTTGGACATGATGGCTCACATGCCTTACTTGTTGCTGAGGATGGAAGCATATTCTTCACAGGTTCTGCTAGTAAAGGAGAAGATGGTGAATCAAGTATGTATCATTTCTTGTTTTACCAGTGGTTGGTAAAAGCCTCTTAAACAGTTTTTAATTTGAAAAGAAGAGTTTCAGCACTTTCCAGGAGCATGTAAGCGTGCCATTTGTGCTGGAGATTATGCTGGCCACAAGTCCTGACAACCAGTGCCAAAACCTCTCCCAGCTACAGAATCCAATCTACGTTTTACCACAGTTGGGATTGTGTGGTGGAAGTACTATTTTAGAGTTGTCCCGAGAAAAGACAGTCGTAAATTTGGTCAAGAGGCCATGCTGTCTGCCTGGGACTTCGAAAAACTGTGGAGCCAAACTTTTGCCTCTTTGCTGTTGTTTTACTGAGCTTTGGAAATGGATGTTTTGCTGGCTGATGGAGAGGTGCATTGATGAGAACTTGTGGAAGCAGATCTGTGCTTGATCAAGCAGAATTCTTCAGACATTAGAGAAGATAGATTAATTTGATCTTCAGACTAACAAATGCCTCATCAATTAAAAATTAACACATTTCCTGGTCTTGATTTCTGTAGTTGTGTGTGTAAGTTGAAATAAACTTTGTAAGACAATTAAAGATAGCTTTAGGTGCCCTGAAGCTGTGATCTGCTGTAATGTTAAGTTATATACTTCGCTTTAGGAAACAGATGGTAGACGATGTGGTAGATTATTAAGAATAATTAAAGTGTTGTGAAATACTTGAAGAATTGTTTCTAAAAGATACTGATCTAATCTTGTCTTTGCTTGCCATTGAGTTTTTTGAGAGGAGGCAGTATAATCCAATTAAAATTAGACCGGGAGATTGTACATACAGTTGTTTGGGGTTTTTTTCATTAGCAGTCTGAAAACTAATGATTATGCCTGTGATGGTTTGGGGGTTTTTTGGTAGATTTACTTGTAATTTATTTATTTCTTTAAAGCTAAAAGCAGACGGCAATCAAAACCATATAAGCCTAAAAAAATTATTAAAATGGAAGGAAAGATTGTCATATCTACAGCGTGCAATAATGGAAGCAGTTCTGTAATTTCAAAAGATGGAGAACTCTACATGTTTGGAAAAGATGCCATTTACTCTGACAGTACGAGTAAGTTAATATTGGTCTTTTAAATGATTTTTCAGCTAGAGTAATTGAAATTAGTATGGAAGTTTTTAGCCCATGAAAATGTTGTTTGTGTGTTTCTTACTTTCGTAATGTATTTCTGACATTTTGTTGATTTGGACAAAAATGACAGAAGGGTAGAAAAAGGCAGTTTCCTAAAGTTCCATAGAAGAGTTTAGCACCAGTGGTGACAAATACCCAAATTAATTCTTCCACTAAGGAGAAAAAAACACCATCACTTACTAATTAAGGTCACTTATTAAAAATCACAGTATTAATCTGACACGAGAAGGCCACACAGGAAAAAGTCACAGGAATGAGATGTGCTTTGCTACAAATAAAGGCTGCTAGAAACCAGGCCTTATGTGCTTCTCTGCTCGTAAGGTAGCAGGTGATCTGGTACATCACATTTTAAGTAAAATATTAATGAAATAAACTCCAGTGGCTTTATGACTCCTTTAGAATTTTTTCAAAACAAGTGATTTGCAGCAGTTTTAGGTTTGCTCTTGGCTTTTCTTTCGTTGTAGGACAAGTGGTCTAGGCCTAGTTCTCCTTTCACTTTTTATTCTAGCACTTGTTTTTTGTATCTGTTTTTCTCCCTTGCTGTAAATTTTAAAATTGTCAGTATCCACTAGCAATTTTGTTATATCGTTGAGTTTCCTTCTTGGCTAGAAAGTGCAATTTGTCACTCAAGTGTTTTATTTCTTACAGGCTTAGTAACAGATTTGAAAGGCCATTTTGTGACTCAAGTAGCCATGGGCAAAGCTCACACCTGTGTGTTAATGAAGAATGGAGAAGTTTGGACATTTGGAGTAAATAATAAAGGACAGTGTGGACGAGACACAGGCTCT
Source organism: Melanocharis versteri (assembly GCA_013397845.1). Taxonomy (NCBI): domain Eukaryota; kingdom Metazoa; phylum Chordata; class Aves; order Passeriformes; family Melanocharitidae; genus Melanocharis; species Melanocharis versteri. The sequence goes on from VZTG01001080.1 coordinate 50,333, forward strand.
ATGAGCCAGGGAGGAAAAGGTGTGGGACCTTGGGTTTTTTTTCCTTTTCTTTTGTGTACTGGCAAATATCAGAAGTGAAAACAAAGCTAAACATTTTGTTTTAAAACGTGGTTCCAGCACTAAAGCTTGAATACATGCAACGTGCTTTGAAAAATCAAGCATGCCCACACACAGAGAGGTTTCCAAAAAGTCACTGTGCAGGCTGAGCAGGCAAATCAGGTATTCCTAGTCATTCCTTTCAAAACCTGATCTGTTAGTGTTCTTCAGAGCTTCAGCAGTAAGCCACTGTTCATAGACACGTAGAATAGTTCGAGGTGGGAGGAGTCTTTTGAAGGTCATTTAGTCCAACCCCCTGACATCTTCAACTAGATCAGGTTGCTCAGAGCCCTGTCCAACCTGTCCTTACCTCTCTGGGTAACCAGAACCCTTTCTGTTGGCCTCGGAAAGCAGCTATTTCTTGTTTCAATATCCGATTAGGTTTTGGAGTTGAGAACATGGCAACAGCAATGGATGAAGACCTGGAAGAGGAACTGGATGAAAAAGATGAGAAGTCCATGATGTGTCCTCCAGGCATGCATAAATGGAAGCTGGAGCAGTGTATGGTGTGCACTGTATGTGGAGATTGCACAGGCTATGGAGCCAGCTGTGTTAGTAGTGGGCGTCCTGATAGAGTTCCTGGAGGGTAAGCATGTGGGAATGTGGGTGGCACAGTGTGTTGGATGGCTAGAGCACTTGTTGAATGTGAACTGAGTTGAAATTTCCATCTAAAGTAACATCATAGCTAATGTATGTAGTTGTATGTGCTTTTAAAATCAGAAATGGCTTAACATTTTGTAAATAGCTTGTGGTGGCTGTAGATGATTTAGTTTTAAAAACTTTTTTTTTACTGTAGCATGTAGTTCTTTACTGGAAGCTGTTGGATATGAACATAATGAATATAATTTCTGTCTCTTGACAGAGCTGCTGGCTCTGGATAACCTTTCTTCATCCTATGATTGAAGTTTTTTATCTTGCTGTTCAAGTTGCTTTTATCTGTTACTTCTTAGTTGAGCTGCAGAGGGCCACTGCTTCGCCATTACGATTTCTCCAGCATTTTGTGTGCTCGTTGTTTCCTTGTTCATGTTTTCATGTGGTATACATTAAACTAAATAAAGAAAAGTTAATGCTGGGAAGTCAGTTCAGTGTATGGTCCTGGCACCATGCAACAGCAGTTAGGATTTAAACTAGCTGTACTTTCTGTTTATCTCAGGAAAACTTGCATGTCCACAGATAGAACAAACTAATAATCTATGTTTTAATTACAAAGGCATCAGTAACGCACAAAAATGAAAGATAGTGATAAAGCAACTCTGTTTGCTACAGAATCTGTGGCTGTGGCTCGGGTGAGTCAGGCTGTGCTGTGTGTGGCTGCTGCAAGGCATGTGCTAGAGAACTGGATGGCCAGGAAGCAAGGCAAAGAGGAATCCTTGATGCTGTAAAAGAGATGATACCTTTAGATCTCTTGCTGGGTAAGTGATATGAAATTAGCAAAATGGATTTTAATTCTCATTCTTACTGCACCTTTTTTTTCCCTCAGTACATTTGTTTACACACTTTATTATTACAGGACAGTTTTAGTATAATATTGTTAAAATGGTGCTTAACAGTCAGATTTATTTATTGGTGATATAGCAAAGTGGGATCATTCTGTCAAGTGGGCTGTTCTAAGCTTACCCTTACTATAGGCACCTGTGCCACTTTGTGACCTGTGCAGTTATGATACTAATGTTGATACTACAAAGTTGTTCTTGTCCTTTTTGATATCCTGAAAATGTTTCTGTAATGTTTTTATCAGGATTTAAGCGTTCTTTAACTAAAACATGGCTAATTCATGTAAAACCTTTTAAAAATATAAACAATTGTAGACTTGGTTTAATAATACTTTCTGGAACTTTTTAGGGGAGAATGGAGATAACCATGACAATATGTAACTAAATATATATATGTAAATGCCTAAGTACTACTCAGTGATGTTGGAATTGCCAGATTAATGAAAACCAGGAAGTTAGGTGATAAAGATTAGAACTCCTCCAAATTTACTCAAATCCCTTTTTATTATTGTCAGGGCCATGCAGGGAGCAGCTAGTAAGAAGGTTTTCAGTTTTCATTTATTTAACTTCTTTTAGGGTTTATTGCCACCATAACAATTTTGAGACTAATTTTACATATTTTATTTTCTTAATGTATTTAGCTGTCCCTGTTCCTGGAGTTAATATTGAAGAACACCTTCAGCTACGACAAGAAGAAAAGCGGCAACGTGTAATTAGGAGACATAGGTTGGAAGAAGGAAGAGGTGAGTGACTTACTGAGAAGAGGCTTGAATAGCTTAAGAAACTTCTGTTTTCTAAGAGTGAAAATCATCTTCCTGCAGTGGGCCTGTACAGTAATCAAACTGAATCAGATCCTAAATAGGTAGTTTGTTATGTAGCAAGCTTTTAGAAAATTGGGGAAAATCTATGTGTTTAGCAGTCTACACATAAGAATCTGAATTTTAGTGATGAAAAGGAACATTTTATATCACTTTCACAGGTCAGTTTTGGGTTTTTTTGCTGTTTTCTAGTTGAATGATTGTTTTTTAAAATGTAGATGCTAAAACATTTTTATATGAAGAGATGAGAAGACTACAAGCCTGTCCCATGCTATTTACCTATTTTATGAATTATCTTATTACTGTAATAAATTATTCCATTTCTGTTGTATAATAGTGAGCAGAATTTTCTTTTATAAAATGTACTTTTCTGTATTTGCATAACATGAGAATATTGACACAGACAGAATTAAAAAACAAAACAACTCTGCAACATTTCGAAATTTTCTTGTTTTACCTACCTCATTGTTGATTTTCCACACAAACGATAGTGTACCTTAAGTTCTTTTCAGTACTCTTTGTGTTCTAAAATACCTCAGTGTCTTGTCAAATTAAATTTGAGAAATTTAGACTGATATAAATTGTAATATTTTTGTAAAGCATGATGATGTGGTTGCTAAAATTATTGTGTGTTGAGAAGAGGAATAACTAACTGGGACGTATGCTCTTTCAAGTTCCTGCTGTGTTAGTAAATACCACTTTGATTCTTCTTTTATGAATTAGATACTGGTTTTACTTGAATACAAAATGTGCCTTGTAATCCAAATTATTTCCTAGACTGTGCCAGTGAATCTTGTGATGCAAATTGTGTCTTTATTTCACTTACATTAAGAAATTGCTGGTTTTAACCACAAATAAGGAGCAACAAGAAAGAGAAAGCTTGTGGTTGCCTATGCATATGGAAAAGGATGGAATATTTATTTTTCTTTGCATCTTTGTGGCTAATTTTAACTGTGAGGTGAAGAGAAGAAGCCTTTGTTTAAGTCATGTCAGAACTGCTGGCGAATATTAGGTGCAGCTAACAATTTTTCCTTGAATCCTAATTAAATGCCCAGGCATTGTTGAAAGGTGCCACTGTTCAGCCCATCAGTGATGACAGAGCTGGGAGGTAAATTTCAGTTAAAACAAAAAGAAGAGTGGCAGAGAAAAATTTACATTTGCTTCTATTTCTGTGGTTAGAAGTAGAACCAGAGCAGCTTATCCGTTCTGTATGCCATCTGTCTCAAAAAGCAAAAAAAGTTCGGTTGAACAGTATCAGGAATGTATCACTATGGTTGGTTTTATAGATACATAGGTGAAAGGAGGTTGTAGCCAGGTGGGGATTGGTCTCTTCTCCCAGGCAACCAGTGACAGGACAGGAGGACACAGTCTTACACTGCACCAGAGGAGGATTTGGCTGGACATTAGGAAGAAGTTCTTCACAGACAGCGTGATTGGGAATTGGTGTGGGCAGCCCAGGGAGGTGGTGGAGTCACCATCCCTGAAGGTGTTGAAGGGAAGACTGGATGTGGCACTTAGTACCATGGTCTGGTTGGCATGGGGATGTTTGATCATAGGTTGGACTCGATGATCTCAAAGGTCTTTTCCAACCTGGTTAATCCTGTGATTCTCTAGAGGAACTGTAGCTGAAAAGATATTGTTGGCCAGATAAAAAAGATACTGTTGCGCACATTTGTACTATATTCTCTATCAAAAGAGCATGGAAATCCTGTACCTGTGTGGCTGTGGGAGGTAGTGGGTATGCCTGTTCAGAAGGGTTGAAGATTAGTCTCCTGTTTTCGTTCAGAATGACTTCTTGTGATAAAGCCAGGGACAATGTTTCACAAATACTGAGAGATCTTGATTTATATAATTTGATAATCAATCTTGTTTTGCATGACCAGATTAAAGAGCTTTTTTGCTGCTCCATCTGAATGCTGCAGTTTTTCATGAATGAGTTGGTGCAAAGAGTAGCACCATTCTTGACAACTCTTACGATACTGCTCTTTTCACAAGAGAGAATGAGACCATTTAAATAATCTACTAGATTTTGTGTGCAAAAGGTTTTGCAATCTGATAAAACTTAGTTATACTAATGATAAAAGACCAGGCAGGTTACTCGTTGCTTAGTTTTCCCAAGACATTCTCATATTTGTGCATATGTAACTGAACAATTCCATGCTAATGAAATAGCTATTTAGAGATCCAGAGAAAACTTTCAGCCTTTCAATTTTCTGAAAACGCTGCTTAGTCAGTTAAAGGCTGGACCAGCTCTTTAAGGCCTTTCCTTAAAGTACACAGTGTTTAGTTTGCCAGGATTCTGATTTCTGGGTTATTTAGTGTGTTAATGCGTGTCTTTTGTTCTTTTATAAGAAACAAAGCATGCATAGTTTATGGTAGTCAAGAATAAAATCCATCATTGAATGTTGCTGCACATTCCTGAGTTACAGTTGGTGACTTTTATTCAATACAAATATTTTTGATAAATCTTGAATGTCTTGTAAATAAGAGGACTATGAAAGCTTTAAAAATACAGGAATATTTCATTCCTAAAATAGTCATACAAATAGAACAAAAAATCGCAAAGAAGCCTCTCACCCATTTGCCCACTGAATGTGTTGAAATAGGCCTAAAGTTTAGGAGAGAAGTGTGAGGGCACAGGTGCTGGAAGTATACTGATTTTGAAGTGGTCTAATTGTTTGTGCTTCTTTACTAAAGCTCCAGATTTAGTCCTGTTACAGTGACCTCTAATTTAGAAATACGTTCCTGGGGTCCACTTGAATTAAAAGAAAAAGTGATGGTTATGTCTGCAGGTATGACAATCATGTAATTCCTTCACAAGATCAGTTGTGGTCTCTGGTATTGAAGAAAATAAGAATGCTCATCTTTATTTGCATTTATCTGAAAATACAAGCTCTGGATTTGAGTGTTCTGGGTAGAAGTAGTTGTAAATAGCTGCAATATCAATGGCCTGGTTCACTGTTAGCTATCAGAAGTAAGTAACTCATTTCTCAAACATCATCCAAGTAGCCTGCCACCATTGTAAGGGACCTGTATACTTGCTGCTCAGCAGCAGCACACTAAGCAACTTCAGAAATTTTAAGTGCTTATGCTGAAGATTTCTTTGGTTTTTTATCTTGAAGTGAGTAACAAATAATAGTTTCTGTGATGGAATTGTAACCAGTAAATAATTTTTGTGTTTCAAATCAGTTATTCATGTTGCTTTATTCAAGAAAGAAGTTCTATTTTAGTGAAAAAAATAGATCCTTTAAATCAATAGTGGGAAAAGAAGTGTTTCAGTTTGTAAAGATACATCAACTATTTTAAAAAATTTGTAAGTTCCCTAATATTTATTATACTTCTTTGCTCTTTTCCGTGCACAAGTGACCGTGACAAGCAGTGAGGAGGGCTCAAAATCAATTCCGTGTTGTTGAGTTGGGTGTATGACCTTCTGAGAAATAAAGCCAGCTGTATTCATCACAGCTTCTATGCTGAATCATAATACCTCAACATAATTATTGATGGAATTATCTCAGCTCTTCACTGTCTCTGTTCTTCTGCTGAGAAGTGAAGGAGCTGATTTTCTGTATGATGAAGTGTTTGTTGTTTTTCGAGCTGGTTTGGGGCTTGATGAGAGTAGTGAGAGATGAATATGGAAATAGTTGCACTTCATTGTTTTCTCTGGCAGTGAGGAACTTTTGTATGTTAGAATGTTCAGAACATGGTTGGATTATTTTTCCTTTCCTATGAAACTTATTTTTTCATCATGGAGGCTTTACATTATGCCCTAGTGGGTTACAGAAATCTGTGGGATACATTGTACAATTAATGTAATGAGCCTAAGACCAGCATTTTCTGAGAGAGCTATTCTTGAAAGCTGTTCATGAGACTTTTTCAGATTGGTATTTGGAGTAATAGAATTTGGAATAGTCAAAGATACCAATTTATCACTCGAAGATAATTCTGGGGATTTTTTTTTCAGAAGGTGGTGAGAATGTTAAAATAGTTTTTTAAACTGTATTTAACTAATAAGCTAAATATACAGAAATTGTTCTCAATACAGTGATAATAAATGGTCTTATGCTTCACTGGTATTTCACTACTACTCTTTCTCAGCCTATGATATAAAAACCTCTAGATGATCATTACTGAGATGCAGATCTGGTGTGTAATTGAGCAAGGTTTAGCTTTTGATGCCCTTACAGAAAAGGAAAATGAATTTTCATCAGTCTTACTCTATTTGCAACAACAAAGAACCCACAGAAAATTGATTAATTTTAGTCCAAGCTGCTCTGTTTTAAGACAGTATTATCTGAGGCTGCCTAGATTTGGGCATTTTTTTCATTTTTCTGAAGTGTAACTGATTCAGTTAATTCAGTGATTAGTTTTGCCATGGTAGGCTAAGTATCGTATAAATCTGTTTAACATCTGCACAAGCCACTCTGAGCTTGGAATCAATTTGTTGGTTCATTGCTGAACATACACCTAAATATACAGCAGAACTATCTATACAAGTTTAATATTGCTTTTTAAATAACAGTGTAGCTTCTTTTTATGGTTTTAGTTAAGTGTTTATTTTGATGCTTTCAGGATTACATTTGTTTCAAAGTTCTTTAAACAAACCAAAAACTATTTAAAACCCCCTACCTTTTCACCTGAAACAGTATCGAATTCACACCTGACTTTTAAAGAATGCTTTCAAGAGAAAGCTGTGGGCTTTTGCTCCTAATGACCATCAGGTATGGTTCAATGAAGTTATGTTGTTGCACTTGAGTTTGTGATTCCTTTCTGAAAGAGCTAATTATTGTTAATAAAACTGATGTTTGAAGTTAAAATATTTACATTTATATTATAGTTTCAGAAGTCAGATTTGTAGTAGACTCAGTAAGAACAGTTCTGATTAATATTTGCTATTCTAATTTACTTCATGTATTTATATATGGAAATGCATCTTTCATACTTATTTAAAAATATGTACAAAGTCAAGTATTCGGAAAGGAGAAAGATCAAAATTAAGATTATCATAAACCTTACCTCCATCTCATTCTCTTATTTCTCCTATATTGCACTGCATGCTTGTTTTGGCTAGTGTGCATCTTTTTTCTCCTTTAAAAGGCATTAATTTTCCTTCCGCACCCGATTTATACAATTTAAATATTGCTTTAAGACCGCAGGAAGAGACATGTATCCTGTCTTTATTTTCAGTGTTTTGAACAAAAGAAGCAAACTGCAATTAACCTTAGTGCCTGCACAACATGACATTCTCCATGAATATTTTTGCCTTAATAATAAACTGCTAGTAATAGTCTGAAAAATACAGTTTTAAAGAATGTGCACCATAACTATTAGCCCTGCCTCGTACAAATATTACATTTTGTTTCCTTTAAGGCTTTATAGGTGGGATATTATCTCACTATAATGTTTTCCATTTCTAGTGGAACTGAGGTGAAGCATTTGTCTCCAGTTCCATTTTCTGAAATATTTTTCTTTAAAATTTGCAGCCTGTTGATCTGTTAGATAACTGGTTTCCTATATTAGGGTTTTATCTCCCTTTTTTGTTACTAAAAAAACCAACAGAAACACCCCCCCAAAAAAAGTGCTTGGTCTCTTTCAAGAAGCCAAAAATAGGTTTTTACAACAAAGGGTATGATCCAGCCTAGGACTTTGCTCTGCAACCTGAATTTATACTGCTTTTCTGTATGTATGTGTCATCATGTACTGCTTTTCCAGGCCTGCTATGTTCAGTGCACTGGTGCAGAAGTCAGCATTTGAGATAATTGATTTCAGTCTCCTGTAATCACAGCTTGCCAAATAGTGTTTGTTTAGGGTGAGGTACTAGAAGAAATCAAAGTATGTGTAATATAAAATCAAACATTAAACTCTTTCATAGTTGTGTCTAAGAGCTTAGATGACCAAGAATGCCAGAGCACATAAGGGCATGTGGAATTAAATAATTGTATGCGTTTTTCTGTAGTCCACTGCATTATTTAATAAATGCATTCTATTTGGAGAAAAGGAAATTATTTCTGTGGTTAAATATGTATTTTTTGTGCTTTCAGTTCCCTGCCAAACAATGTCCACTATGAAAAGTCTGGACCAAGAAAGGAAAGCTAGTCTTGACATTGCAGCTAGGGCTGTTCAGCATCTCAGTTTAGCTATGGAAAAACAGTCTGTGAAGGGAGAGAGTGAATGTCATTTTGCATCATATAGCGACTGATTTAAAATAGCTCTGTAGTCTACCAGTGACTCCTCTTTGCTTATCTCTGTCACTTGATCTTCTAAAATAGAGACTAGTAATAGATTGTTATTCCCCATGCAGATCTGTGTTAGATGCTTCTGGAAGAGTTTTCCAAATAATACTCTGCAGGCATTTTTTTAACAAATGGAAGGAAGTATCTAATGCTTGGCTGGATTGTTCCACCAGAATAGTCACGGTACCTAAACTTTGCTCCCTTTGTGTAGGCAACCTCAGACGTAAGCAGACAGCAGATAACGCTCTTCATGAATTGTTATAGTGTTCTGTTGTCTGTGTTATTTTGGAGGGAGAGGAAGGTGCTTTGCACCTTGCCAGCATGTGACCAAGGTGGCAGACTTCACAATGCAATCAAAATGTAGATTTTGATTTCATTTTTGTAGTTTCCTATTCTATTATGATCATGTTACAGATTTAGCATGGACAAAAAGCCAAAGAAGATAACAGGCCTGTGTTACATGAATTTGGGTACAAATTACTATGAAATGGCAATCTATTGCATTTAACTTTATTTTGGATTCAAGTTCTTTACACAATGGTAAATGTAGAGTATATAGGAATATCTAGAAACAAAGATAAATCCTGCATTGGTCAGAAGGTTAGATTGTCACAGAATTGTTGTCTTGGCTAGGGAAGTGTGATTCAGATGAGGAGCTTGGAAACTAACAGCAGCTGTGTGCTAGCACCATGCTGGAGCTGACAGCCTCTTATGCTTACTAAACATCTTCTGTCTTACAAATCTCCTGTAGTTCTTTTGCTCACCCTACTGTGCTTCACTTCCTTCTGTCCTCCTGAAATTCTCTTTTGTTATCTGTGCTCTTAGCACTAAAATGCCAAAGGCTGCCTTCAGGGCTCTATCTTGTTCCCTGCCCTGTTTGTTGTGCAGGCGTTTTTTGGAACTTCAAAGTGTTTGCCTAGGTTGTCTAGAGATCATTCAGTCACCCACAAATATTTTAGATCTGCACACTTGAAGCCACATTCTTTGCAGTCCTTGCATCTCTTTTTGCAACTTTGCTGAGTTTCACTTTTGTTGTGTTGTCATGTCCATTCTCTATTTCTTCAGCTTTTAATTTCCTTAGGAACTTTTCAGTAAGTCCCCCTACTTTTGGCTTATTTTCTCATGTTCTTTATTCACCTTTCCCCTGTATCATTTGTTCTTCAGACATTTTTAGCTTTCATAATCTGCTTGTCATTCATCTCTTCCCATTTTTGCCTTTTTCTGGTGTGCCCCAGTATACTCCTCGCTCTATCTCCTCCAACTTGGTAAGAAGCAAAATGTGGCGTAATTTTCTGGTTAAGACAAAACTCTAGAAAGTAGAATATTAAACACAGCAAGTGGTTTGGCAGAAAGTAATGTTTACCAAAAATGTTGAAATGGAAGTATTGAATAGAAGTTTCAATTCAGAGGAGACTGTGAAAAGGGGGAGCACAATAGCAAGACAACTGAAGGAAGAATCTACAAGATGAAGGTAAATCAAAAGCAAATGACGATCCTTGATTAGGAGAAGGAGCTTGAATTAGCAAGAGGATCTGTTCTGGAATAAAGAGAGTCCAAATGAATACAGTACAACAAAAATTAAAAATCTATGCTGTGTGCAGAAACAAACATGACTGAGGAAGTTTTGGGTCATTATATTATCTAACACGTCTGAACCTCTAAGCTAGAGGGATAGACAGTAGTATATTTTTAAAACATTTTTCATTTTGTTTTTTTAAGTAAATGCTAAAATTTGGGAGCTTCTCTGTATGAAGAAAGTTTCTTCATCTGAAGGTTCTAAAGCTACAAGGATTTGGCCTAACTTCCACGTAGATGTCTATCCGTGCTGTTTAGTATTAGTGAAGGAGGTGATGGTCTAAAGCTGGTAGCAGAAAACCTGAGGCAATCGGCATTTATGAAAAGTTAACCTACATTGTCTTGTAAATAAAGTTCAGCTAATGAATGAGAGTATCAATGAATTTGCAGAAGGAGGAATATTTGAATTCAAAGTTTCGCATAAGCAGTTTTTATCGCAACAGCCTGATTTGGGGTGCTTTTCTTTACTGTTCATGGAAGGGCTTGGTTTGGGAACCTGTGGGATTGAGTATCACTTGGCAAAATCAGTTGCTCCTGATTCATGGTTTGAATGTGAGACTTCTGAAAGGACAAGAAGTGTCCAAAAAATTCTTGGTGGCATGCTTAATCTATAAAACAGGAGAAATACTGATTTAAGAAACAAATTACTTGTCCATGACCTGCTTATAATCAGCCTCAATTAAGCACAGTACCTCACTGCCTAAGTCTAGATTTTTAAAAAGAAAAAGCAGTCTGAAAAAAATTTAAATACATGTATCATTGCTTTCTTTATATCAAATGTTTTCTTGAAGACCTTTAAATAGATGGAAAAATATTTTCAAAATCAATGGATTTCAAAATTACTAAGATAAGAAAAGAGTCATATGATTTGAATAACTTTTTTCATGAAACATAACTTTTTCTTTAAAAGTGATAGCTCTGCATCTTAAATATAGTAATTGCAAACAAGTTTATGGTGGTGGTTTTTAAATTCAGCATTTATATTATGATCTTGTTCCAAATCAGTATTTTGAATGTTATATTGTAGGATATAAGGCATGATAATTATTCCTTTTGTCTTTTAAAGACAATAATGGGTATTTGCTATCAAATTTTTCTCTTGTGTGTGTATGTTGTGTTTCCATTGCTTGCAGTACGGTTGCATACTTAGAAATTCAGGTAAAACTATCACTATGGGATATTTATTGGTTTTTTGCGTAAGTTACCAAGAAATGGCAACTTTTGTGTATTTTAAGGTCTTTTGAATTTAAGAAAACAAGATTGTAATTATTATTCTTTTTGTTTTTTCATTGCTTTTAATTTGAATTTTGTTTAACACACTGTTTCATTTTGTGAGCTTTCCTATGCATGTGCAAAATGTTTCTCCTCAGGCCCCCTTGTAATTCCTGGTCCTATTTTTATGAACCATCGAGAACAGGCTCTAGCCAGAATCAGACTCTCTCCAGCACCGCTAAAGCATAAACGGGACAAGCACAAAGGTATTTGGTCTTCCTTATTGACTAGGGTGGAAATAAGCCCAGCCTCCCAGTCACTTCTTCCAGACGCTGCATCTGTCTTTTCAAAGAACTGCACAAAATGAGTTCTGCCTTTCTTCCTGTTAGTATCTTGTTACCTGAGGAGAAAGAAAATGCATTTAAATGTTGACCTTTCTTTAGAAGTGTAAGTGTTCATTGGTCTGCATCATCTTCATTTTTCTTTCCCCTTTTTTTTCTGAAATATGCACTGTCTTTCTGTGTGTTTTTTCTCATTTCTAATGCTGGCTCATTCCTGAGGTTCTTTATTTTTACTGTAGGAAACTTTACACATTAGAGTGACTCAAGACTGTTGCACTGCATTTGTGTTGGGTTTTTTTATCCTTTGTGTTGTGTATTTGATGAGATTACTTAAACACGTCAGTTCCAGGCTTGTTAATTCTGGCATAAATCATTTCATAGGTATGTTATCTTTCAACAAGCCCTTTTTAGAAGTGAAATATTTGAAATAATGTAAACATTTCTTTTTGCTAACTTTGAATGGGGAGAATGTGAATCAAAGTACAGGTTTTTCTCTGCAATATTCTTGAGTTAAATGTTTTTACAGAGTATAAGTAGGGAGGTGTCTTGATATTTCAGACATTTTTGTATGTCTGGCAAGCCAGTTCATTATACCTTCAATTTCTAAGTGTGTCATTTGTTAAGATATAAATGACTTATATGTTTCTTAGAAAGTGGTAGTGTATTACTAAATATTTCAGCTGAACTTACTGAAGTTGAGCTGTCTCAAATCTGATCATAGTTTGTATCTATCTGTGTATTGATGTGTCTGTACATACAGTATTTATATATAGAAGATAGATATGTAAAATGGAGGTTACAGACCTGATCAAAGTAAGTAGGAAACTTCTAAAAATGGTGAACCCAGGATGCTTCAACTATTTTCTAAAGAGTAGCTAAATGTTAAAAGAGTTAGGATGGCATTTCAGTTGAATTAGTGGAAGTTACCGATAATATTTGGCACATATGCAAATAAACTGTATGTCAGTTTAAAGCCTTATGGGATAAAGTTTCAGTGAGTGTGGGTGATAGACTTACTGAGTTATGAACATACTGGATTGTGAAATAATCTTAAGTTTATTTTATGGAAACGAAAGCAAAATCTGATCCTTGGAATCTGCATAACATTCAGTCTTTTTGGAAGGCATATTGTCTGAGCTTTAAGTCTTGATGGATTAAGTAGAATAACCTATTGTAATCTCACTGGAGAGATTGCATGCTGAAAGAGAACATACTGAATCTCAGTGTTGTTATGTGAGTGACAATTTGCTGATGGCCATTACTCTTGAGCTGGATATTACAGGTAGTTGTACTGCAAACCCTTAACTCTACAGGCAAGTGCTTTAAGGAGTACGCTTGTCCTGCCTACGTCTGTGCTTTTTTGGCATGTGTTAGTCTTTGGAAGTGACTTCAGATCAACTATCTCCTTACAAGAGGTGTATTCATTAGTGTCAGTTTGAGGCTTATGTTGCCTCTTGGAGTTGTAATAACACTGTAAAGGTCTGTGTTGTGCTGGAAGATTTTTGTCAGATATCTCCTGTAGAACTGAACATTTCTTTTTCTTTAAGGAAGGAAGGCTATATCCAAGGAAATACTCCATTTATTTTAGTTCTTTGTGTCTTATGCTAAACAGATGAGGAGGTTTTCAAGTAAACTTTGAGACCCTTCTCTGCCTCTGAAGATTGCCTTTCAATAGACAACCATAAATTCCACTAGGAACTAGAAATACCCCTTAACTTCTCAAAGAGATTCCAAGGGAAAAAGGAAAACTGGGGAAGTGGGTTGTTATCCAAGTAACAGGCAAGGTGGGAATTGTGAGAAAGATAATGTATATTTCTTATCTTAGGAGGCCTGCCTCTTTTCTAGAGGCAGAATGTAAGAGCAATGATAGAGCAGAGATAAAAAGACATTATCACATTGAAATTAGCAAGTTCTTCTGTTTAATTTTTGAACATGATGCTTTCCAAACTGTCTTCCTTCCTTCAGATGTTTCTGCTATAGTAATCTTTACACCAGCCATCCTGTCAAGATCCTTTGGGCGAGGAACATTTAGTTCAGCTGGTAGTATTGATAAGGCCAGTACTAAACTTGCTGGTACCTACCTGTTGCCACTTCTCTGCTTGCTGCAGAAGAGAAGCTGCAGAACTTCTCTTGATAATGATATTTAAACTTGAATGTGGACAGCTTCTTCAGGACTTCTTCAGACAATTACGGTCTAATATAAAAAGAGTATTTGATATGTAGTTGTACATATTGTCAAATCATGGACTGGTGGAGTGGTTTGGGTTGGAAGTGACCTTAAAGATCATCCAGTCCCAACCCCCTGACATGGACAGGGACAGCTTCCACTAGATCAGGTTGCTCAAACCCCATCCAACCTGGCCTAGAACACTTCCGGGGTTGGGGCATCCTCGATTTCTTTGGGCAACCTTTTTCAGTGCTTCATCACCCTCAGAGTAAAGAATTTTTTCATAGTAATCTAAATGTCTGTCACTTGTGGAATTCCTGTATTTGCTTGTCCAGTTGAAAACTCCTTCAACTTCATTGAAATAGCTAGTTTTTTAAAAATTTTTCCCATTGTCATTTACTCTTTTCACATTTATAGGGTCTGCATATCAAGATCCTTGTTACTGCAAAAAACTGCATAATTAAGCATATTCTTCCTGATCTGTGTCTTCTGTGTCTTTCACAATTATTAATAGAAAGGATTAGATGCGACATACTCCGAATATTCACAGTACTCTGGTATTCACGGAGTGGTTTGGCACTAAGAAGAAGAATGAGCTTGTGCTTCATCCTCATTCTTTAAAGAGGTAGATAGTTTCCAGTCTACATCTCCAATCCCTGTGGATTCCCATAACTGAGGATCTGAATAAAAAAGATTAGTGAAAGTCTGTAAAATTTTCTCAACTGCAGAAATAAACTGAGTAGAAATAAAAATACAAAGTAAGCTTCTTGAGTCAGCTAAGATTCAGCAGTTTGAATGCTACCTTTTTCCTGTATTTGGAAGTGGTGGTAAATGTTCTAAGGAATGTGAAACAAATACCCTTAAAAGGACTAAGACTAGATGAAGCTGAACCTGCATGGATTGAACAAGATACAGGTCAGCCATTTTGCAAATGCCAAGACAAAATTACCAGATGTTCAAGAAAGCTTGCTTGGAGTTTGCTTTTTAACATTTTAGCTGTCTAAGATACCGTGTGAAGGGCAGAGTAGTTTGAAGCACTCATTGGAGTGAGACAGCTGACAATGAAAAACCTACATCTAGGACTGAGTTTGCAATTAGAATGTGAATTTATTGTCACTTTATTGTATGTGTTATGCACTTGTGACTCATATTTCACCTATAAGCTCGAGTAAGCTCTGTAGCAACCTCTCAAGCGTCCAACAGACTTACTTTTTGTGCTGCCCTCATAGGATGGATGATTTTCATAACCAGAGTATATTCCTTTTCCCCCTGCACTGTAGCTATAAAATTGGTTACAGGTATTTCAGCTGCAGCCTGGGGTAGACAGCGAAGAAGCTGCAGGCACAGGCTGATTAGATAAAGTAATGTTATATACAAAGTCTGTAAATTATATTACGGCATTCAGAATACCCTGTGAGGGTTGGACGTCACAGAAACTAACCAGTAACTTGACGAATATGCTTTATTTGGGTAATTGCTGTTCAACAGAACAAAGATTTGTTGGCATATGATGTTGCCTGAAGAGACAGTTACTGTAAGAATTTTTAATGTACAGTCATATTCCATTGAAACTTTTCATCTGTGAGGAGAAGACATGTATTTAACATCTTTAGAAGTGCTTTTTCTCTCCTCCAAAGATGGATGGTAAGTGAGAAATGGAATATCACCACCCTTACTGCTGGAGAGCTCTAACAAAGTGATTTTCCTCCGGTCTGGGCCAAGCAAGGGTCCATGGTATTATTCTGTCCACGGTATCATTCTGGGTTTGGGTTTTTTGCCAGAAGAAGTCTCATTTAAAGCTTGCTATTGGGACTGAATGAGCTTTTCATTTTGTTCCTGGAAAGCAGTGGTTTTTGTGGCAGCAGTATCAGCCAAGACAACTTCTAAGCATGTTTAATGGAGGAGGGAAAATTGTCTTCAGGAGTTAAGAATTTTCTGAGGAAAGTGGAGTCATAGTGGGGATTGGTTGGTTGTATTTGCAGTTCTCTCTCTTTCCTTCCCCAACTTTATGAGGTATCAGAGATGAAAACCTGTCATTGTGGAGTTCATGGAGCACACCCCTCAATGTTGACAGCAGGAAGCACTTCACAGCTTTTCCTTGGTGCTTTCTTCTCTCTCAGGGAGATGGAAGACAAAGCTTCTGTTCGGTGGTACTCCAGGTGGATAACACTGGAGGTATTAACTTGCTCTGCTTAAAGGTTCCGTGCATCCAACAAGAAGAGTCTCTTCTTCAGTAGTCTTTTTATGCTTCCCTTTCAGGAGCAGTTGTTCTGATATTGCTTTTAATGAAATGAAAAAGTGCACAATTGTTTGAAGGAAAACAAATGTCTATCTCCCTAGTTACAGTTGTTCCTTGAGACATGCAAATAAGCTTTCAGCACCTACCCTTGACTCACATTTTTTAAAAAAACTTTGACTGTTTGAAAGTAATGTAAGGAAAGGGGATGACCCCGTTTATTTGCAGCCTTATCTCTGTGTTCTCCTAGCCAGTGCTGCTGGAAAAATATGATATGTATTGGCCATGTAATGGAGTAACAGATAAACAGTGTAGTCCAAAAGTATTGCTCTAAAAGTAAGTAATGATATTCTATTTGGCTTTATATATTTTGGTCAAAAGACTTTTTTTTTTCCCTAAACAAGACCAGTTGTTTTAGTTGCAAGGGTTTTGTACTTAACCACACATTAATTATCAAGTGCTTATGAAGTTTTGAAGATCCAAACAATTCAAAATTCTTGAGATAGTTACTAATCAGTCAAAGTAGACTGAGAGGAATTCAATTTTCAGTTAAAAAATTTCACACTTGAGCAAAGTAAGATACGTATGAAAGACAGTTGGTTCTATTCCTGCATTCTTAGAGCCTTTGCAAAGTTAGCTTTGGAAATTGAAAACACCAACTTTGTAAAACTTTATCCTTTAAAATAAAGGAGGAGGGGAGACAGGAGCCACAGGTAGAATTCCAGAATAATCAGCTGTTTTTCAGCTCCTGTCTGAAAAACCTGTATGAAATGGGGAAGCAGTAAGTAGACTGCTTGCTGAATAAATAATTCTGGTGGCAATATCAGCTGCTAGAACCACCTACTTATTACTCTGGCATGTAGAGTTTAGTGCAAAAGTAGGCATAAAAAGTTCAAAGGTGCTGTATTTGAGAAGCAGTCAAACTTAACTAAAATACTGTGAGCTGCTTAAGGCAGAATTACAGGACTAGGAGGAAAATTGTAATATTGGGGGGGTTGTTGTTGTTAAATGATGATTCCGTCTCCTTATATTTGCTTCTGTTATTAATACAAAAAAGAAAGCTTCACACAGACCTTCAGAGATATTTCTTCTAATTTGTGTGCAGTCTGGTAGTACACAACCTCAAAAATCCCATGGCAATTCTGAGAGACAGGTTTTTTTAACCACGTCTCCATTTCACACATATCCAGCATGTAGTGCGTGTTTCAAAGGGGGATACTTTACTGATGCTTTTAAACCTAACTCTTCAAAAGCATTAATACCTGTATGCACTGTTCTTTGCAGATGTGAGCTACATGCAGATTCATGTAATTTCTATACTGAAGTCATCACTAGAAAATAGCTTTATTCTTAAAACAGTAAGAGTTTTTAAAACTGGTATGTAATAAAAGTGTGAAATGACTTTATCAGCGGTTTCTCTGTAATAAAAAGAAAAAGTTTGAGCAATATGTATAAAAGCAGGATTATATTTTAAAAAAATTGTAAGTCTGTGATTGCTATGCTTCACTCAGGGAATAATTAAGTCTTGAGGTTCAGACTTCCACTGATGATTATTCAGGAAAACATGCAGAAATTCTACGTATAGATCTAAATTAACAACACCTTGAATTCTTTGAGCAGCAGTTGTTTCCCTGTATCAGTTTTGTTAATAGAGCAGTACTCAGAGTTAGCACAGGGAGAATGTGCAGTCTTCTGTGTGCAGTTATATTTCACTTCATGTATTTCTGTCATTTCTCTATGCTAGATAGTGTGTGACTAAAGTTTAATAGATGATGGAACCATTTTGATTTCTGGAGATGATAGTGGTTTGCAAGAAATTTAGAAGTACATTGCACTTCAATGCTTTTGTCCAATGTGGAGGGTGTTTGACTTTAGGAACCAATAATGCACTTCATACTTACTAAACACATACATGCTTACTAAAAGAAATCACAGAAATGTTGTCTAAAAATGCATGGAAGCAGAGAGGAAACAGACATGCTCTTGGTGAGTTGTCTGCATTGTTAGAAATGAGCTGTATAAGTAATTGTTAGCTACTTGAAACAGGGGCTCTGTGGCCGAGTTGAAGTCAAGTAAACTCCTTAAAGAGTAGTAATTGCAGAAGGTAGAGTAGGCTATGCCTGTTGAGTTTAACTTCGGTGTTGCCTACTTAATAATGCTACCTTATTTAAGAATGAAAGTGATGGCTATTAAGCAAAGCTTCTGAAGTTGGAATTTTCTGTCTTGCTGGTTCTTTTTGTCTGCTCTTTGGGAAGTTTCTACTTTAGAGGATATTTTCCAATGTGTACCTTTATAGAACATTGTTTAAAAATTGAGTTTCTGTCATCTTCCACATCTGCTTTGATGCCGCATTTTGAGCTGTCTCTTTTGCTACTCTGTGAGTTCTCTCTTCTACCTTACAACTGGTGGAGTGGGGAATTATTTACTGTTCTTGTTCTATTAATTCTTCTAATATAACTTTATTAGAATGCATAGGATATAATTGTAAGCTTTGTTTATAGATGGAAGTGGAGAAAGAGGTGAGAAGGATGCCAGCAAAATCACAACATATCCACCAGGGGCTGTCCGCTTTGACTGTGAATTGCGAGCTGTACAAGTCAGTTGTGGATTTCACCACTCAGGTAAAAACAAATCAATGTTAATTATAATACAGATTTTTTTTTTTTAAAGGTTGTCATATTTGTCTTCACCGCTTTGTGTTCAGTTTTTAATATGGATGTATGCAAGAGTGTTAAAAGTTGAAAATGTAGCAGGGTCATTTTGTAGCCTACTTCACTGTCATAGAAACATAGAATATCTTCAGTTAAAAGGGACCCACAAGGATCATAGAGTCCAACTCCTGGCCCTGCACAGGACCATCTCGAAGAATCACACCGTGTGCCTGGGCGTATTGTCCAAACACTTCCTGAACTCTGTCAGGCTTCTGTGACCACTTCTCTGGGGAGCTTATTGCAGTGTCCAGCCACCCTCTGGGTGAAGAACCTTTTCTTAAAATCCAGCCTAAACCTTCCCTGACACATTTTGTGCCATTTCATTACGTGCGCTAAAGTAAGATCACCACCCAAATCCCCACATCAGCTCCCTGATTCCAGCAGTGAAAGGCAATTCACTGTCCTTCAGCGGTGAAAAGGACTATAAATATCGGATATTGAGTTACATCAGAAGCAATTTTGGAGTCAATTTAAAACATCTGCATGGCAGAGCTCTACTCCTGCATAGAGGTGGTATTGTGATGGGTTGTGGAATCTGGTCTGGATCTCTTAGGAATCATTGACTGCTGCTCAGAAGGGTAACCAGCACTGGTGCAGTGCCATGTCATGTATGTATGTCAGAAAAATATTTTGTTGTTTTTCAGTGGTTTTGATGGAGAATGGTGATGTTTACACATTTGGATATGGACAGCATGGTCAACTTGGACACGGTGATGTTAATTCCAGGTAAGCTGGTGGTCAAAGGATGTGATTGTGTATTACTGTACTGCTGCATAAGAAGTGGCTAAATTTCTGGTTCTCTGTTGCTAGCAAGTGTGAAAATTCAAATATAGACCAAATAAAGTTGAAAAGCTCTTGTTTTGCACTTACTCCCCATAACCCTCTGAATAGAGATACAATAACAGTACTCTTGTACTGTATAAGTAATTTATTTAATACATGAAAGCTTCTGTGCATAGTTATTAGCATTGCTTTGATAATAGTTTGAAAGACTTCTGTCTCTTTAATTCTCCTTGTAGATACGAGAATTATATTGAAGTCACATTAAGATTTCATTATTTCTGTAAAATGCTACGTATGCAATAATTCAAATAGTATGATATTGTAAACCTTGATTGAGCTGTTCCTGTTAAGTTATTGATAAGAGAATATTCTGAGTTGGCAGGGACCCACTAGGATCATCGAGTCCAGCTCTTAAGTGAATGGCCTGTATGGGCATCAAACCTACAACCTTGGTGTTACAAGCACTGTGCTCTGACCAACTGAGCTAATCTCAGTTCAGTTATGACAAAGTCTCATTTGTTGCTCGTCAATTATCTCCTAAATGAAGTCCCTAAGCTTTGGTCTCAGCTGCATTTTGTAGTCACTTGTTTTGGGTGTTGGCAGAAGAGTGATGTGTTCTTTCTCTGTGGTCAATAGAAATAGAGAAGTCAGCAGAGCATGGAGAGCTATTTGACTAATCAACCACTACTTACATACCTTAGGTGTGCTTAGCAGCTCTGTAGACTTGATCTCCATTGACTACAGTGAGAGCATAGATAATATAGGTGTCTTTAATGTGAAGCTCAATCTCGCCCTTAGTATCTCGTGCTTAGAGTCTCATCTGTTCATTAATGTAAATAAGAAACCAGCATCCTGCCATAAAGGGAAATGTGATTAAGGTCTTCAGACATGTACGTATGCCATATAATGCACACAGTGGGGGTTTCTATAGTAGGAATCTTTGAGACTTCGTGTATGTCCAGTAATGCTCAGTATCCTTATGTAAAAAGGCATACAGAGCAGAGCATCCATAACCTGTCTTCAGTTCTCTCGTTTCTCTTGTAGCAGTCAGGTGAAAATTACTGAACATCTATCCTCCTAATCTCTTTGGAGACTTCAAAACCCTTTCTTTTGTCAAGTTCCTGAAGAAATCATCATCATCTTAAAACTTCCATTGGATTCGCTAAGACAAAGGGGGAGAGGGAAGATAGAAAGTATACTGGAAATGTTACCTTGTATTGGCTGCTGAGCCTGATAGTAGTCTCTGAACTGTTACCCCTACTCAGTTCGTATTAGACTGCTGAATATAGTCTGTGTTTCTGTCTGTGGTAGAGTCATATCACAGACAAGGACTTTGTTTTTCCTTCCTGGAAATTCTTGGGTATTTGCTCCAAGGCTTAAACTAGCAATTCAAGTCAATGCTAGAATAAGGCCCATTTTTCTCTTACCAGACTGAAGAGGTAAACACAGCAGTGCCATTTGTACAGGTAACTTACTGCCACCTATTTCCAGCTTTGGTGAAATCACTTGGCTTTTGGAAGGCTTTGGAGCTATCTGCTGTATTTGTCAGTATTCCAGTTGGTAAACCCTAAATCTGTTGCTTATTTAGATAGAAACTGGATGAAGACCAAATGTTGTTCCAAGTGAGATCCTAGAGGAGAGTATGAAAAATCTTGTGCTGAAGGATAGTGCTTGACCAGAAGCAGAAGCTGATGAGGTGCACAGACCTTTGTATCATTCTACATCAGACCCTAGAAAGTGTCTGAAAAAAGCCTTGAAGAAATTTGGAGTATGTCCTGTGCATGAGAACTGGCTATAGTACTATGTTGCTATTTAGCACCATCATTCAAATTATAATTTCTTCATTGATCTACTTCTTTTTCCAGCTTTAAGTAGAGATCTCTCCTCTGTCCTCACAGTAAGGGATTCAGAGAAGGAAACAGGGAATCCTTATGCAGAGTTCCACCTCAGTTGGGACGCAGTGGTGCTCAGATGGCCAGCTCCTGCCAGGTCAGTGGTATGTCAGTCATGCAGTGTGTCACATTGCCTGTATTGACCTCAGGAAGAGCATCATCTTCTGAATCCAGGAACTGATACTCCGCTGTATTTCTGGGAGAGAGAGAGAGAGAGAAGAGAGAGGAGAAAAAAAAAAAAGTAATATTTAGGCATCCTTTCAGAGACTTTTGTCTTGCAGTGTAAAGATTTAGTAGTGACACTGTATTTTTAAAAGTCTTGAAAATGTTCAAGTATTTTGAATTCTGAACACCTGTTCAGATATGCCTTTCCCCCTAATTAAGGGGATTCTGGACTCCTCTGTTAGTATATTGTAAACACCACAAATTCTTCCTCTACTTCAGTAGGAGTGAGGTAGTTTACATGCCCTATCAGTAAGCTGGAACCATTAAATTAGTCTGTGTAGGCTTTTTATTGTAAAATCCACAGTGGCAAATGTTGATGAGCTATTCACTGCATGAAAGATTTGTCAGTCTGTGCTTATATTCTCAAATTAGATGCTGGTGAATAGAAGCTCAGTGGAAGCAAGAAATGCTTTGCAGTATCTAGTCTTGCTGAAAAATAGCATGTATTGTGCTCAGGTAAGCAAAGGCCTGTTTGTTGCTGATGCTTCCCTCAAGAAGCTGGAACTTAAAACTCCAGGACCTTTCTGTTATTGTTCAAAATTTGTCTGCGTTTTTTTGCACAAACTCTTGACTTCAGCACTCCAGTAGCAAGCACATGACCTGACAGTCAAGCTCCAGAAATGGAATGACTGAAGTGATACGGTCTTGATAGGATTTTACTTCCAAGGGCTCGACAGTAACATAAAACAAAACTCATCAGACCTTCCATAGATGGTCAGCTATGTTCCACTTGAAGATAAAGGATAGAGACTCTATCCTGTTAGGAACTCTAGGGGGGAAAATAGTGTTCCATCATCTCTGTTTGTTAGGACCAAGTTTCTAGGTGTATTTTCTGATTATTTTACTCCAGTGGCGGAGTGCAGGTCATATTTACATCTTTTCACCAAATTTCCTTGAGAATAGTCACCTCTAAAATATAAAAATCTCCATTTTTCCTGCAATGAAATTGCCCAACTCTGCTTTCAATGGACGGAAGTTGCTATTGGCTTCCTTTTACCCAGAACTCAGTAACAGCTCCCAGTGAACCTGTGTTTACAGCACCACGGTCAGCTGCCCCAAGTGGCGCGTTTTGGGACCTGGCAGGCAGCTGTTGGCTGCGTGAGTACCATGGACAGCGATTGTTTGAACCGGTCACGTGTGATGAATTTTCAGAGACTACAGCTGCTCTCAGAAATGCTTACCCTTTGGGATGGGAGAGGGTGTCCATGTGGACAGCCAGAATGCATCTGGACCTTCTTCAGGATCCTGAGTGAGCTGATGCATGTACATCTGCTCGATTATTCAGTGATTGTTACGTTTTCCCAAGGGATCTCAGGTTATTTTCTCTGTAGCTGAGGTTAGTTTTTTGTGATTGACCAGACATTCTGTGACTTTAACACCAGTGTGTGTTTCCACTCCATCCCAGAAGAATAGTCCTTCTTTGATTTAAATGGAGAAACCTTGGTTGTTAAAACTTGACCCTGAGTCTGTCAGACTCTTCAGTGTCTATTCTGAGCTTTCCTGTGTTGAGTTTCAGAGGGATAGGGAAATACTCAATAGTATCACAGGTTTTAAATTCCATGAGCACTAGTCAAACTGGCTCACTGTATTGTTTTAAATCCCTCTTCCTTTTATGAAGTGAAAACTAGTTTTCTGCAATTTATGTTTATTTCGTGATGTAGCTAAGTATCTTAAACTTTTTTTCTCTTAATTTCTAAATGAACTGATAGATTGTAGTTGGCCATTCCAAAAGCTGTGTGTTCTTAATGAGAAAGCTGTTTAAGAGAATGATGTATTTCATCTCTCTACATTAGGTGCTATTTGATTTTGTTCTGCTGTTGCCAAGAGACTATCAAACACAGCATTCATATAACATTGCTGGTAGATTCAATGGGAAAAACAGGAAAATAGTTATGATGATAATAGCTTAGTTTTTAAGCATCAAAAAGATGAAATATTCAGTACTTCTTTTTATAAACGTATGATTGATAACTCCATGCCTGCAGCTACCATAATTTTGAGGGAAGGGATAAAAGAACCTTTTGATAAAAATGCTTCCTTTTGACAGGAATGCTTTTGGATTAGTTACTAGTTGTGTTTTATTTGTATTTTGATGCCTTTTTGAGCTTCCTTAAAGTTAATGAGAGACAAATGTAAAGTTTTTGTTCTAAAACTTTCATCATTGGTGCTGCTAAACTTTGCTCTGTGCCCATGTATAATCGTAGTGATGTCCAAATCCATGTGCCTGTAGACCAAGAAAAGCTCCTAAATTTGAGTGTCATGTTGTGCATCCTCAATTTTATTCTGCCCTTCAGTCCCTCCATTTCCACTAGTCACCCGCTGAAAGCTACATTTACCACCAAAAAATAATTTCACTGTGTACCTGTGTTCCTCCTTCTTCAGGTCATCAACCTATCTTCATGCTACATTCCTCTGTTCCACATTTTCATATGTTCACATCTTCCCATCTATCCTTTCTCTGCTGAACACATGATGCTTCACCTTCCTCATACTTTCTTGACTTCTGTTTTACCTGCAATTCAGCCAAAATCAGAACTTTGAGATGAACCATCTTTTTGCACATCAGCTGCTAAACAATCACTAGGTAATTGTGGGCCAACCCTTTTTTATTCCAGTATAAAACAACCTGTTCTTATTTTAGATTAGCCTAAAGTTTGAAAGTAAGTTCACATAGTGCTATTATCCTCTGTATAACTCCGAGCTCAGTTTCCAAACATAGAATTATGTGGGAATAACTTGTACTTCAAATTCGCACAATTCTTTCTAACTCCACAGGAAATTTGAAGTCTGGGTAGACATTCATTATGGGATTCAAAGTCTTGTAGGTTTCTGTTCACTTCGTTGGGATTGAAATAAAAATTTTAGTATCTCGTACTTCTTTTTATCTTTTGTGCTCTTTCAATTCTAAGTGATCAGTTCAAGTTTTCTTTCTTTCCAACCTGAACACCCTGTCATTTTTTTCCTTCATTTTTATTGAAATGGAAAGTTTATTTTCTTAAGCCTGTCCATATTTGGGAGACAAATCGATTAGACCTTTTCGTATCTCTCAGGAAGATAGTTTGGATAGGTCTATTCTTTATTGAGTCTGAGTTTGATGGGAGAAGAGCCAATGGTGAGGAGTAGACCATTATTTCTTTTATAATTCCCTAGACAGTGATCTTGGGAGGGCTGTAGCAATATTGCTTCTGGTAACTGTACTGGAGTATCAGCCATATAAGGCTTTGATTGCTTCCAGGGCTTTTTAAGTGCTTAAGTAGGGTTCTCACAATGTGTTTTACTGCTACATTTAATTGCAATATATTTTGTCTTCATACAAAAATACACACATGTATATGTTATTGTATCTACACAACTGTAATTCTACGATTATGTATTAAATTCATAATTCTTGTTCTATGCTGATTTCTGAGTTTAACTGAAGAGAGGATCCTTGATCTGTTTCCCTGTAACAGAAGGGTATAAACTTGACTATCTGGTGCAGTCTTTCAAATCTCTGCTAGTTTAATATGTAAGACGTTTCTTGTCTCTAATGTGCTATAGTATGTGAATCTAGTGAATATATTTCACAGCGATTGAAATACTTATAATACTAATGTTTGTTTTAAATGCTGCATGACCATGTATTCATACAGAATTAATTTATTTTTATATAGGGGATGTCCCACTTTGGTGCAAGCATTACCAGGTCCTAGTACACAAGTTACTGCTGGGAGCAACCATACAGCTATTCTCTTAATGGATGGCCAGGTTTTCACATTTGGAAGTTTCTCAGTAAGGAAATGTTATTTGCTTATGGGAATAAGCTAGTAGTTAATGTGTTGTTCAGAGACCTTTCAAGGCTGCTTATACTTGCTCTTATAGAATTGTGCATGACTTCTGCATGTCCTCAGTGCCTGTTATGTTTTAAAATGTAGCCTTTAATATTGTTCTGGTTAGAAAAGCGTAATGCCAGGAATTCTTGGTGGTTTTTTTTATATTTTAATGAGGATAGAGATTTAAACCAGTGTTATTTTGTAAGGTGCACTAGTTTTCTCAAACTCTTACTGTTTCAAGCTTGGCTCTAAGTAAATGTTGCCTATTCTGTTACCTGTCTCCATTTGATAGAAAAAAGTGTCCTGGTTTCTTTCATAGAAACCGCAGTGAGTTGCAGAAATTCTACTTACACTTGAGGGGAGGGGTTATTGCTCAGTATAACACAGCCACAGCTCCAGTAGTCTTCTTTCATATCCACATGGTGTATATTTTCCCATGTCTATGTGGAATCCATTCTTATATACAAGCATTTAAACACGGTTTACTTCCCTTTGTGCCTCCCTGTGTTTGCAAAGATGTCCTTCATAGTGATCTCTGCAGTCATCTGTTGTTTGCACGTTCCCTCTAATGTTTTTATTGGTGGCTTTTTTGCAAAAGCTATAATATAGGTATTGAGCTATTTTTACATGCTTTAAAAACTATGTACTGCCAAGCACAACAAAACAGAAATTTCACCTTTTGAAAATTTTTTACCAAAAAAAAAATTTTAAAAAGGGAAGACTAAAATTTTGGAAGTAGAAAGTTATATTTTGAATTAAAAGTGAGTAATATTTTGTTGTTTTTCAAACTTCAAGCAAGAGCTTTGGTGTCTGTGTTCCTGTCAAAACTGACATGGATATGTAAAGGGGTAAGCTTTGTTGTCTTGCAGTGAAACTTGGCCTCTGAAAAACCAAGTTCAGTCTCAGAAAGGGAATATAAAGTCTTGTCAGTTGACTGAGGGTTTTCTTCGCCTTTCTCTAAAAGAAAAAATAAGTTTAGGCTATATTTAGACCACTTGTTTTTTTTTGTCTGGTTTTAATATTGTAGTGCTTGAAAGTTTGCTGAAAGCTTCTTAAAGTCAAGACGAAATCAAAAAGCGTGTTGCTTGAAAATGTCTTCACTTGGTTTACTTCTATTGTTATGAAGAAAGATGAGTAACGTGTTGGACAGGAGACATTTGCTGTATATACATTTTTCTTTTCTCTGATCATTTTAACCTCATTGACATGCAGTGCGTTTTCTGTGCCTGAGGGAGGTAGATGGAGCCTGAGCAGGTTTCTGGCAGCAGTTCTTTCTAGTTTTCTTAGGTGCAGTATAAGAACTGTTGGTCCATCTCAGTAACTAGTTATATATAGAAATACAGCACTAGATCTCCAGATAAGTGTTAATGAGCATGTGCAGAGGTGCTTGCTGAGGCACTTAATGCTTTTTTAGCTCAAGTTTGACGTGCTAATTGATTTCTAGGTACTTTTAAGAGGTATCTGCTCTATAAAACTTAGTCCATATAAGTTCAGAATTGAGTGGAACTTGAACTGTCTCTATCTGAATATAGATTTTTTTTCTAATTTATCTTTTCCTTGTTTAGATCTAAAATTAGGTATTGAACATAATAGGAAAATAATGCTTTTACATTTGATTCTGAAGATGGAGAGGAGGGTTATGCATCATGAAGAGTTTGAGTTGTATTTAACTAAACATTTACTCAAAAACCTAACTGAAAAGGGAAGAGTATATTTGTCAGTAACTTGTTTCTTGTGTAATGCTTCACTTGGAGCAGCCATTGCATTTTGGAGGTAGCTTTGTGGTAAATCCTCTCTTCCAGCTTACCAATTCTGTGTGATAGAACTATTGAAACAATTCATCCTTTTTTGAGACTTACTGTTACTGTCACTTACTGATTCTTGCATTCTTTCTACAGAAAGGTCAGCTTGGCAGACCAATTCTGGATATGCCCTACTGGAATGCAAAACCAGCACCTATGCCTAATATAGGAGCTAAATATGGGCGCAAAGCTACATGGATTGGAGCAAGTGGAGACCAGACTTTTCTCCGGATCGACGAAGCTCTCATTAATTCTCATGTGCTTGCTACATCAGAGATATTTGCAAGCAGGCATATAATAGGCAAGAACTCTTCTATATTATTTTAAATGCTTATAGAAGTACTGGAGAAGAAAATGGGTTCAGTTGCGTAAACAATAGAGGAGCAACAAGTCAAAAATATGGGTGGAGAGAATGAAAATATTTTGGCCTTCCAGTTTTGCTGCATATAATGATACTGGCTTCTTTAATAATATTTTTTTTATTGAAAATCATAATGTATAAGTCTAACCTTCTCTTGCATTTAAATCTTACTACCATTTATTTTTCTGTGGTAGCAGTATATCTGTTCTTCCCTGCTGAATTGCGTGGCATTTTTTAAGCATGAAGCATTAATGAGTGGAGTCTCAATGTTTATTTGCTCTTTTTGCTCTCTGATCTAGGTTTGGTACCAGCTTCAATATCAGAACCTCCTCCTTTTAAATGTCTTCTGATAAACAAAGTAGATGGCAGTTGCAAAACATTCAATGATTCTGAGCAGGAAGACCTTCAGGGTTCTGGTGTGTGTCTGGATCCTGTCTATGATGTTATTTGGAGGCAAGTGTGGATTATAGCTATTGAAGTAGTGTAATATAGAAATCCTTCTAAAAATATTTTGTGAGGCTGGTGGTTTGATTATTCTTATTTCTCCAGTAAATGAAAAACAATTTTTAGTCTTCCATAAGTGTTTTTCACATTTTTCGGATGGTTTGTTCAAGTAAGCCCAAAACAAACATTCTCTTGCCCTCATTTTTTTAATTTCTTTTTTGCATCATTCTCATTCCAGTCTCATAATATTTGGGGGATCGAAATCTGTTCTGTTTCTTTACTCTCTTTATTCCCTTTTTTCCATCTACTTAACACTTAACTGAAAAACTTCCTTGCCGTATTCAGCTGCCATATGTGTATGTCTTAAATTGTTCTTTTGTCAGCATTAGTAGTTAATAGGAGAAGGGGTGGAACAATGGTATTCTTTTCAGTTCTGATATTTTGGGAGGTCAAAATAAAGGTGTTTATTTAAATGGCATAGACATTCAGACTAATTGTATTTATTTCAGTCTTTGAAATGGAGTCTTTGAGCAGATGTAGATAATAAGCCTTTGTTCCAAAACAGAATCATAACATCCATTTCTTCTGTGACAATTTAAAAGTTATATTAGCTAGAATTTGGGAGAGAAATCTGAATTTCCATCTGAGTTCAAGAGCTTGATGATGTTTAAATTGTCTGAAGACAAAACAAGTTAGGGTAGTGCAAGGAACCAGCTAGTCGGCATCCATATGGAAAAGATGGTGTCTCATAGGATCATGTCTTTAAAAGCAACTTGCATCCTACTTTGGATGTCTTCATCCAAAACTGAGATTCAAGAACATAACAATTGATAAACATTGAAGCGTGTGTTTGCTAAGCGTGTTTGTTTATAACATAGGAAGTACCTTGGATGGTTGTAGTTCTGCATTTTGCACATCTGCAGGATTGTTTGTATCTCACTGGTTAAGTACCAGTTCTTACTTTAATTATGCTGAGATTAGAAATAAGAGTAGCACCCACATCCTTTAGAGCTCTATATTTTCGGCATGTTTAAATCCACTGAAATTTGTGGATTTGTGAAAAGAAAACCAGTTATCAGTGGGCGTGGGAATGCAGCAAATTTCAGGGGAGGCAAGGTAATGATACTCAACTCGTAGACAGTAAAATAGTTATTCAGCTTGAGGAAGTATGAAGTCACACATTAGATATTGTTATGGGTAAACATGAATTGAGGTATTTTACTGTCTTGCAGTATTTTCGGGACTGTAGAACTAAATCTTGAGCTTAAATACTTAACTGAAGAATGTGATTTTTTGAGACTGATTTTTTGAGACTGTACAGATCTATTTCTCTGTTATATCTCATTCTTGTTCAATAGAAAATACTGAAACAGTCTGAAGAAGAGACATGTTAATAAATATGCCTATTAGTAGCTAAATATTTAGTATATTGTTATTTCTGGACATTTTAATTCATGCCTATTTAAATGATGGATTCAGTTTCTTGTACAGAGACAGCATTCTGATGACATACATTTTAAACATTTCTTCAAGGCTTCGTGACTTAATCTCTTAGTGAAACTCAAGTGGTTGTGGGATGTCATATGTGTGTATGAATTTGAACATTGCTATTTCGTTGAAATCCCGAATACATATGGTGCCCTTTAATATTTTTAGTTAAAACTATTTCTTTCTCCATTAGATTTTTAAAAGTGTACCAAGTGCAAATTCCTTTTGTGCTTATTCAGAACAGTCTCATACACTTATGTCTTCTTAGTGTTTCTTCCTTTTACATAGTGGTTTCAAAGATTTCATTTTCTTTTTCTACATGTTAATCTATATTATAGAAAGTCTTTGTATTCCCTTGTTTATGCTGCCCTTTTTTATAATCCCTTAAAAACTCATGAGATGATGTTAACCATTTAAAAAAGCCCAAACAAAATATGTTGGATTCCTCAAGATTTTTTTATTCTTATTTGAAGGTAAGTGTTTTACTTTCACTTGGCATCTTTATAATTTTTGAGCACATCTGGCATTCTGTTTTGTACTTCGCTAGTTACTTCATACTTCTAAATAGATTATTGTGTTTTAACATTTATTAGCTTTGAGAGGTGTCTTAACGTTTTCTGAAATTTGTAAACCCATAACATGACTGTTTAACTAGAAGTACAGTAATGTTTTTGTATCTTTTCATTTGCTGGAGTGTTAAGCTAGTAAAGTTTTCATGTATTTGCGGTCGTGATGCTCAATTTCAAGAGTTTATACCAAGAGATCTACATTTTACCTTAAATATTTTAAAAATTTATTTATTGGTTAGATTTTGTGTTTTTTCAGTAGATGAAGGGTTTTTCTCATTCTCTTTTTTCTTGCTCTAGGTTTCGCCCAAATACCAGGGAACTGTGGAGTTACAATGCAGTAGTTGCTGATTCCAGGCTTCCCTCAGCTCCAGACATGCAATCCCGGTGTAGTATTTTGAGTCCAGAACTTGCTCTGCCAACAGGTTCCAAAGCTCTAACCACCAGATCTCATGCAGCTTTGCATATTCTAGGTATATGCATTTATAGTTCACGAGTCAGAACCTTAAATGAAATAAAGTACCATAACTTAATGTATAAACAAATTACAATCTGAAAACTTCTTGACTTTTTTCAGTTAAAATTTTAGTTTGTAGTCTTTCACTGTTGCTCTCAACTCTTACGGTTTTGCCGATGTAGTTATCTTCTGCCATCTTAATGATGTTAGAGGATTTTAGAGTTCTAGTGGAACTTGTTGTTAGATGCCAGCATAATAAAGTAAGAGACCCCTTCCTAGATCATCTTTTTGGACAGTCTGCAGAATAAAGTCAGTACACTTAACCTGGAGTCTCAAAATAAAAGAAACACAAACCTGAAAAAAGTGCTCTTTAAGAAGTTGTTTTTCTTTTAAAATAAATGCAGTATATAAAATTAAAATACAATCTTTGCAATTTTGTATAATGAGTCACTAAGAGAAATATTATTTTCTTTTGTAGTTTTTTTGTAGTTTAAAAATGCAAAAATTAATTCCGCTGTGGTCCTGTATAAACTGGCCATATGCAATGTACCCAGTACTACAAAGCACAGCTTTGGAAGTGATTTTAACTCACTTGTCCACTGATTGTGATAAGTCATCTGCTCCTTGACCTACTCACTTCATTGTGTGCTAGAGATGTGATAACTCGCAACTTGAACATTACTTTTTTGTGTCTGAGTCATAAGGCATGTTAGGTACCCATGTGTATAAAAAAAACCACCGTTTGTGAAGACTTTCAAAGCTGCTAATAATTCAGTTCCTACTTCGACTCTTTTTGGGTAATGTTGTAAGTGTGAAAAGGAAAAATTGTTACTGGCAATTTATTTACCATTGGAAAAGTTGCAAAGAAGGTTTAATTGCATTTGTTTGTCATTCTGGGTAATAAATTCAATAAAGTTGATCCTCAGTAGCAAGTCTTGAGATTCTGCAGCAATGACCCTTGACCTAATCAGAAGTATAAAGGTACTTGGTAGCGTGTGTGTGGTATAGGAACAAAACACTTAGATTGCTTTGATTTTCTAAACTAGTATTCATTTCCATTTCAATGATCATAATCAACAGTGAGAAAATTTGGCTTCTTTTTGGTTTTGCTTTCTTTTAGGTTGCCTTGATACTTTGGCTGCTATGCAGGACTTAAAAATGGGTGTTGCAAACACAGAAGAAGAGACTCAAGCAGTAATGAAAGTTTATTCTAAAGAAGACTATAGTGTTGTTAACAGATTTGAAAGTATGTACACACTAAAATTTTATAGCACAAGCTGATCAGCTTGCAGAACAAAAGACTATGATTAATTATATTTTTGTTGGATTTTTTTCTGCAGGTCATGGAGGAGGCTGGGGTTATTCAGCCCACTCAGTAGAAGCTATCCGTTTCTGTGCTGATACGGATATATTGCTAGGTGGTCTTGGTCTTTTTGGTGGTAGAGGTGAATACACTGCTAAAATCAAGGTAAGAGTTTTTGTTTTGTTTTAAGCAATGTTACATCTCAGAATCACAACTTCAGTAATGCTATCTTAAAACCATGATTAGTTTTATTTCTTGATGAATGAGTGATTTACTGTATGTGGAAAGCATTATGCCGGCACAGTGGATGAAATAGAGAGCTGAGAATTACCATTCTTACTTGTCATGAATTGGCCCTTTTTTACCTTCACTAAATGCTGTACCATCTTAGAGATATCTTGGGCAGGTGTGTTAGTGGTCTGAATGGTTCTATGATCTCTTCACACAAAGCTCCAAGGTCCACCAGCAGAAAATTGGTGTTGTGGGCTTCAGGTTGAAATCGCATCCTGTGTGATGCACGAGGAGCTGTTCTCAAAATCAGGAGGAGAGTCCTTATCAGGAGCCATTGCTTTCCATTTTCCCTGCCACTTCTTTCTCAGACTGCTCTCTGGATAGCTTCTGGGCTGGGATTCTTCAGCTGAGAGCAAATGGCACCAATACAATTAACTCTGTGCCAAATGTAGGGATGATTACGGGTGGAGCATGTATGCTGATTATTTTTAAATAAATAAACCTGGCTTTGGATAAATAAACCTCACAGAAGCACGCTGTGGTGTCAGAGCATTTCGGATGAGTGTCTTCTGCTCCTATATTTTATAAGGATTTTGGTAAAAGAAGATGTTATAGCCGAAACTTCTATTAGATGTTTGTATTTGTATATTCAGAACGTTATTTTTGTTTCTTGTCATTTAGTGGGTTATTGAATTTTCTTCCTCTATTGTCAGATGAATAGATATTGAGGTTTGTTCTAGGGAAATGGATGACATAGGCTTAGCAATAACATTTGCATAAGTCAACAGGAAATCCAAAATTAATAGTTGCACTTTATTTTATTTTAACATAATGAATAAGAATTGCAAAGGACTAAGTACAGCCAAGAAACTTAACATTAGTCATGCCTTTTAAATACTAGAGGTAATAATAGTATGAAAATACTCTAGTATTATATTTTCAATTTGTTTAGTATTAGCTTATAGCCAAGATAAGATTTGCCAGTCCTGCCAGAAATAAACTGTGTATTAAATAGGTAATTGCAAGAGAAGTCATAGACGTGTATTGTGGTCCTTTTTCAAAATCATCAAGCTGGAGAAATTATTTTTAAGTAATAAAACAAAGGTCTCTCAGGTATCATGTTTTGTCCCAGTCACCAACTGTTTGTAGCACTACTGACTATCTCTGCTAAACTGTCAAGCTATCCCTTTCCAGAGAAGCTGAGTATATCTTATGTTTATGTAGTGCATTTCAGTTGGTGATGGAAAACCTGCACTTTCTGCCCAACTTTGCCTTTTTTAGATGCTCTGCTTTAGTCTTGCTTGCAAGATTTAGGGAGTTTCTCCACTTAAAAATATATCTGGACATAGGGCTGGGAGGTCAGTGTCAATTGCTATTTCTTAACAGTTAATGCCTGACTTCCAAATGGGGTTTTGCCTGTCAGTGATATTTAGTAGTTACTTTTGGGAGGGAAGAGTAGTATATGGTTTCCAGAATGCTAGACTAGAAAAGGTATTATTAGGAGTTTTCTAACACCCAAGATGTAATTCTGCCTTTCGTCTTACTTTACCAGTTGTTTGAATTGGGTCCAGATGGGGGAGACCATGAGACAGATGGAGACCTTCTTGCTGAGACAGATGTCTTAGCATATGATTGTGCTGCCAGGTAAGATGTTTAGCTTACCTACTTACACCTGCTTCTCGATCTTTACTTTTACTTCCCCATGCACATTTTAATATCACTTTAAATATCAACAGTGATGGTCTACGTCATTAGAATTTTGTAGCATGTGATGTGAAATACTTGAAGTGTGTAGGGAAATAGTTAAACACCAAATACATCCCCAAACCATTATGGTATTTAAATTAAAAGAAGAAAAATAATCAAATTCTTGCTCTTGTATAAATCCAAGTCAGATCTCATCTTCCTGTGTTGAGACGACAAGACAAAATACTGCAGCA
Source organism: Melanocharis versteri (assembly GCA_013397845.1). Classification (NCBI taxonomy): domain Eukaryota; kingdom Metazoa; phylum Chordata; class Aves; order Passeriformes; family Melanocharitidae; genus Melanocharis; species Melanocharis versteri. Next base: position 84,516 of record VZTG01001080.1, read on the forward strand.
GCTCTTTTGTGCATATGGATGGGGTTAGCCGTGTTGTAGCTGCTTTTTCATTCCCTGTAATGAAGTAATTTTAAATTCAAATGATACATGATTAATTCTTTCATGTTTAAATCTTACATATCAATCCTCTAAATATATATTCTATTACCTTCTTTAATAGTAATTGGAATTACTAAGAATTTACGCATAAGTTCTTGTAATTTACAAACATTTTCTGAAATCAAATTAATATTATATAGTACCTTATAATTAAAACTTTACTTGCAGTATCATATATTAAATGTAATTGGGTTTATGTGTGTTAATTTAACTTAATGTCTCCTTACTCTGTTTGGCATTGATATCTAATTGTTTCACAATTCAAGATCAAGCTAGACTTAGGCATTTGTAGGTCCTTCTGAATTATTATTTTTTAATTACTACAATATTTTTCAATTAAAAACTTTTGGGTTTTGAATATTAATAGATACAACAACTTAAATCCATTGCTTCTCAATTTCTTTTATAATCAGGGTGTAATTTGTTAAAAGTTAATACAAAAATTAATTCGCATCTAACATTTTCCAAAATTTACTTCTCCCAGAGAGAAATATGCAATGATGTTTGATGAGCCAGTACTCCTGCAAGCTGGCTGGTGGTATGTAGCCTGGGCAAGAGTGTCAGGACCTAGCAGTGATTGTGGATCTCATGGGCAGGCCTCTATTACTACCGATGACGGGTATATATTTTTTTTCTATATTTCTTATTGAAAAAGAAGAGCTCTTATATGATTTGAATAATAATTAGGTTATTTTTCTTTCAGTGTTGTATTTCAGTTTAAAAGTTCCAAGAAGTCAAATAATGGTACAGATGTGAATGCAGGGCAGATTCCGCAATTACTATACAGGTAATACTTTAACCTCTGGAACAATTTACTGACATGTTTTTTAAATAGAAATATTATATTCATTACAACGATGTTTCATGAAAATATTATTCTATTGAGCGAAGGAAATCAGTGTCTGGAAAATGTAGGGAAAACTCAGTGTCTTTGAGAAAAGTAATAAATTATACCCACATTTCCTTGCTATTTTTCTTGCAGTCATCTTGCAAGAGTCTTGAGATTTTCTTTTACATCTGTAGAGCCTCATGGTTTCATATAACATGATTGATATTTTTTGCTAATTGGGAAGTGCTCTATTTGGTAGCCTCAGCAACTGTATACTCTTGAACAGACAGTGTTAACGAAACAAAACCAAAATCAACGATGAACTGTGCTTTACAATAAGTTACCATAAACTTATCATCGCCATGATACAAGTTGTGTAACTCCTGTTTTAATAACCAGGAACTCTTTCAGTGTGTTGATAGTATATTTTACGGATTTCCTCAGCTTTATACAAAACCTAATATTTATATTTTGTGTGTTTATATAATTCCCCCGTCCCCCATGCTGATTCTGGAACTTGGAATTCTTTCATACCAGTTCTCTTGCTGTGTCCTTTCTGAGCATGTCCTTTTCAAGGTTCCTTTGTAGAACAGCTCACTTCTGCCACTAAGCTTTCTGTCCATAGACGCCCTGTCTCTCCAGGTGAAGGTTTCATTTTGATATACATGAAGTCCTGGCATGACAAATTCGTCATTTGGGGGATTTCTGTGGAGAGATGGCTGTTGCCAAAAGGCAAACAAGCCTTCAGGCCTCTGAAGATCAATGAGTGACACAAAAGGGAAGGTGCTGTAGTAATAGATACTGTCTAGATTTTTAACCTCCACATATATTTTGCCTCCACAAAACCAGTGTTCTTTAAGGAATAACATTTCTAGTCTTGATGTCATCTGAGGAAATAAAGTAAATACTTGTAATAGTTGCATGCAATTAAATCTCAACCTCATTTTCAGTTGTCACAGTACTGCCAGTTGAACAGAATTCAAGATACTTGGTTACTGGTCTAGGATGATTAGGAAACTGGAGGAAGCTGTGTTGAAACGGAACATTTTTTGGAGAGTTACATTAAACTTTTTTCACTTTGGTTTTTTTTTCCACTTGAACAATAGAAACAGTAAAAACTAACAAAAAAGTTAAAAACCAAAACAAAACCACCAAACCCAACCCAAAACTCTACTAAAAGTAAAAACTGGAGATTTCAAGTAAGTTCTAAAATTGTTCTTCCAGGTTGCCAACAAGTGATGGCAGTGCATCCAAAGGAAAGCAGCAAACTAGTGAACCTGTACATATTTTAAAGAGATCTTTTGCCAGAACTGTCTCAGTGGTGAGTACTATCAAAATCTTCCATGTTTCTTGCAGGTTCATACATGGTTAGGAAACAAAAATATGTAGATGTGGAAATAAGGATGGTTTTGTGTTTGCTTTCTCAAGCAGAAGTTAGGTACACTGATAGAATTTTTTTTTTTTTTTTACTTTTTCTGAAGATTTCAAATGTAAATGTAAATCTAAACTAAGCTTGGTATTGACCTGAGGATGAGAGCTTAGAAATGTGCTTGTTTATAAGGTTAAGCTACTTAGTTTGGGGTGTTTTGGGGAGAGGGGCATCGGGGTTGAGCTCATTCTCACCAGTTGTATTCAATGTACAAACCTTACTTCCTGCTCAAAAATCAGTGTTAGTGGGCTTTTTAGTAGTTTGATGGAGCTTTACTGCTCTCTTGCGTGGCTTTTAGATTACTGACACTAATTAGTCACTGGTGAGATTTATCTTCCTCTTGGGTGAATTCCAGTACACATTGAAAATCAGATAGCATTTAATTAAACTTTGGTAAACTGAGGTTAAGAATATTCATAGGCACATTGAACTGCGGATGCTAATAAGAGGTAGTCTGCAGCTCTTCACATACAAGAGAGCTGGTCAAATTTTGAGAAATCCTTCACTAAATTGAGATGCAATATTATCATGAAGGATAAGGCCAATTCTGTGTTTTTGGAGTACAGTCCCTTCCTTATCTGTTGCAAGCAATGATTATTTATTTTCAGTTCCATCCTGGTTTATGATTTATACTTCATTACACATACTGTCAGTATTCTCCATGGATATCTGTATCCAAGTTCTTGCCTCCATACGGACAGTCACAGTCTGGTTTTCTAAATCAGCTCGCTTTCTTTCATTTATGTATTCTCTAATGATCAGGATGGTCTTCTCCTGTTAGGTTTCTTCTAGGAATGTATTATCTATGTGATTTACATTTCTAGTAATCGTATTATCAATATATTAATACCTACTCTTAATATATGTTTGCTTAAAAATATTTGCACTAAGCTGTGAACTTCAGTGAATTTTAATACTTCACAGTGTGTCCTCTCTATTATCTTGCTGCTGTTACCCTCGCTGTAGATATGAACCAGATTGAGAGGAGGATTTTGGCTTTCTGGAGTCTCTGCAGGCATTTTATATCTAACTTTGAACAATCAGTTTTGATTGTTGCATCTTGAAGGTGTTCAACACCAAATACTTATGTTTTGCTTTCTGAGGTACAACTCTGTGAAATTATTGACTACATACAATAATAATAGTAAAAACAAAACTTCTTAAATCCTCAGATTTTTTGTGAACTATCACGTGCTTCTGTTTAGCTTTCAAGTACTGTAAATGTCATATAGTGGCCATGGTCCTGCAGATCATAACTGTTCAAAAACAAAGTGAAGACAGCCCTGATAAGTCTTTACTTTATCACAAGAAGGTATTATGTCAAAAGTAGGTATTACACTCTTCTGTAGATAACCTAAGTAAAATTAACTGGAAAATCTCCATTACAGGTGAAAACAGTTGTTAGTTCTTAAATAACTGAGAGGCTTTCACACTTAATATTCTAGCATATGTTATAGATAGATTTTGTCATGGTATTACAGTGAATTGTTCCCTGCATTCTCAGTGCTTTTTTTTGTTCTCAAGCAGAATAGGATTTGTGTGTTGCATGGTGGATGTGTATAGACATAAATGTGTTTCCATAATAAACATGGATATAGATGCTCTTTGCCTGTCATCTTATACTGATGCAGAATGGTAATTTCGTGGGTTTTAACACAAAATCTGTCTTTGGTATCCTTCATACCCTGAAATAGGAATGCTTTGAGTCTTTATTGAGCATTCTTCATTGGAGTTGGACAACACTGGTGCTGGGAGTTGAAGAACTTCGTGGGCTGAAGGGTTTCCAATACACTGCTACTCTTTTGGATTTAGAAAGGTTGCGTTTTGTGGGCACTTGCTGCCTGAGATTGCTGAGGGTCTACACCTGTGAAATATATCCAATATCAGGTATTCCTCTTAGTTCACTCGTTTCATATTTATTAGCAAATAATCTACAGGACATTTAAAGTTTTATCTAAGTATTCATGTAGGATGTGATACAAAATACAGTTGCTCATGCAGATGGTTTTATTGGAGCAATTAAAAGACTTGCTGTCAGCAATAGGGTATTTTTGATTGTTGGCATAACCAAGTGTCCCAGTACCACATGTTTATACTGTAACCTGTGTATTTTAAAGTTAATTTCCTGCTTGACTTGTCAGTCGAGTTGTTTTGGACTATTTGTATATTCTTTTTTCCCATTTCTGTATGTAGTGTCTGCTGTGGTGGTGAGTGCAGTGTGAATTTGAAAGATTGTATCTGTTTTTCATGCCTGTACTTTAACAATGCTCATATTAAAATGGAGCATATATTATAAAAGACCAGAAATGTGGGAGTTTTTAACGTTCAGGTTTCTTTGATAGAGTTTAACATCCTTCACTGTTTTACTTTTGGAATTAACTTCTCTAAATATAGATTCAACAATGTTGCTAAATTCCGGTTTTTCTATTTGCATGTAAAATGTGTATTTTAACATGAAAATGTTTCATTATAGTACATTTAATACTTGTCTTTGTGTAATCTTCTAGCTGCAGCTAAGGCAGTTGTAGAAGAAACCAGCAAACTGGCAGATTGCATTGGAAAAACTAGGACCTTGCTGAGAAAAATTTTATCTGAAGGAGTTGACCACTGCATGGTGAAGTTGGACAATGATCCACAAGGATATCTCAGTCAGCCTCTCAGTCTGTTAGAAGCTGTTCTTCAGGAATGCCATAATACATTCACAGCTTGCTTCCATTCGTTCTATCCAACACCAGCTCTCCAGTGGGCATGTCTCTGTGACTTGCTGAACTGTTTGGACCAGGTACATTAAAATGGCACAAGTAAATATTACAGCTTAGCTTGCCCTTTTACTCAGATTGAAGCTAAGTAATACTTAAAACTGTTATTAATTTTTTGCAATTATCCTGATTTGCAACTTGAGTTCTGTTGTGGTTTTGGAATTTTTTTTTTAATGACTGGGTATTGGATTTGTTTCTGGTTTTGTTTGTTTTAGGTGTTCTCTAAATGTAGTTCAACAAGAGTGTAGGAACTTCGTCTTCTTTAGCTTTTAAGATTCTGTGTGGGACAGTGAAGACAATTTGTGGTGCTGGTAACTGTCAGCACCTGCTTTTTCAGTATTGAGGCCATGCCTTACATGTGCTTACTCTTGCTGCACATTGCCTGAGAGCATCCATGTGGTTTTTTTAAGCACTGATACTTGAGTAATTCCTCATTATTAAACTTACAACAGTGCTCTGGTCCAGCCAAGTACATGAAAAGCAGCTGGAAGTATTATTCTATAATCAACAACTTTCTTCTGGGTATTTTGCTTAATGTGAATGAGTATCCCACATCTAAACAGTGTAGTTGGTCGCTTGCATTGCTTGTGGTGAGATGTAAACAGTTTGCTGCTTTGCATGAAAATTCATTTAGCCTACACAGTTTCAAGGAAGAATCTGTTCTTTAATCTATTACTCCAATTAAGTTGTTTAATTATAATTGTTAATTATAAGAAATGCCTTGTCTTCAAAGGATACCATAGTTTCAAAAGTAATATTAGATGAGTTTATTATTTTAAAATATGCTAACCAAGAAATTTTAATTACTTCAGTTTTGAAGATCTAAATTCAAGCTTATGAGAAAACATAATGTAAAATTCATAGGAAAGCTTTCTCTAAATTGTTTTTATAATTACAATAAAGCTGGAGAGTTCCTTTCAAAAGTAGTTTCTCTCTTGTTTCAATGCAGTGGTGCCGTTCTGTTAATTTCTTTTTGCGTCTTTAGGACATCCAGGAAGCAAACTTCAAGACGTCCAGCAGTCGTCTCCTTGCTGCTGTGATGTCTGCTCTGTGCCACACTTCAGTGAAGCTGACCTCCATCTTTCCGATCGCTTACGATGGAGAGGCGCTGCTGCGCTCCATGGTTAAACAAGTCAGCACTGAGAACGACTCTGCTCTGGCCCATCGCTTTCCTCTGCTGGTTGCACACATGGAAAAACTCAGCCAGGTTAGGACAGATTCAAAAAGTTTAATGACTTCTTTTACTTTGCAACAAAAAACTGTTATGTGCCTTCAAGTTTTTCCTTGATAAAGATGTAGATGAATTTGCCTAAGTGTTTTCTTCCTAAAAGGCCTAGTTCGGAAATTTACTATTTTTTCCAATTTTCAACTTTTTGTCTGGAATACTCCAACTGTTTCTTCTCTGGAATGTCTGAGCAGAAATGGTTCTTATCTTGGACTATTAAATTGGAAAAAATATCCTTTGGAGCAGTGTTCTGTTGCATAGTGTTTTCTGCAACAGTTTTTCAGCTTTTTCGTGTAATCACAAGGAGGAACATGTAGATAGATTTGGTGTTTTGAGGAAGAGTCAACGTAACTTCAGTAATAAAAAGTCATGTCCCAAACTGGAGTTTTCAAAGGGGTCAACAAGACAATCCCAGTTCATGCTGTTCTAGCAGAGGTTATTAAACAGTTTCCTAATCAAGGGCTCTTGAATGGTGTATTGTTGCAGTTTTGTTATCTTAGAATTGATTTACAGGATTGAAAAGGGTAAAGACGATAATCAGGGAAATGGGACTACTAAGTAGTATTCTTCACTTTGGAAGACAACAGGTGTAAGAATAGTATGAAATTATGAAATACACAAGAAAGGTAAATAAAGTTATTGAGTCTACCACTACCAGAAGTTTTGAGCAAAAGGTAAAGTCAGAAGTTTTCTGCTCTTCATAAAATGCATAGTTAAGCTGGGGGACATAGTCCTGTAGGCCATTATTGTGCTAAAGGCTTTCATGGACTTGGAAAGCACTGCACAAATAGTGAAGGAAAAAACCACTGGGCACTATTAAATGTAAATACAATACTTGTGTCTTGGATACAGCAGCCTCCTAACTGTAAAAGATGGAGAAGTGTTCTGTACAGGTTTGCTTCACCTGATTGTCTTCCATATTTGTTCACAACTAGGATATTTTTGGGAGACAAAAGGGTGAAAAAGATAAACCTTAGATTTTTATCACTAGAGCTGATTTTATTTTTCTTACCAGAAATGATTTTTGGTATGGATAATTGTTATAAAAAACAGTGGGTGTCACTGCTAGGCAGAAGACACAGTAGATGCCTAGGCTTAAATTTGTTTCATAGTCTTCATTCAGTAAAGAACAACTGTGTTTATAATCATCCCACCACTGGTTTTATCTTGCCTCTTTGCATAGAAGATTCTTTTTGCTAACACCAAAACAATAAAGCTTCCAAGTTTCTGTTTTAGACACTGCAGAGGAAAATTATATGAACAGTTTCAAAGGTAGCTGTATATCCACTGTGTTCTAGTGTATGCTTTTAAAGCCCATAGCTTTAATGGGCTATGTAGGATATAAAGAAGACACCTCTCCTGACAAGGGCATCTGTATATGGTATCTTTCCAGTGCAATAAAAGACTTGTTACCACCTCATTCAGGAAATTAAGGACATTAATCAATTCTTTTGACGAAGGAATACATACTAAGATAGCTTCGAGAATTTTTTTTCCACCCTCTAGACATTTCTTATCTTTATGAAGTCACAGATACTTCAATTACCTAATACTTATAACATGTGAAAGTCTGTGTTTTGTTTTTTTTAATAACCATGTTATTTGTCATTGGTTTTTTTCATACTGCAGAGCGAAGAAAATGTTTCAGGGATGACAAGCTTTCGGGAAGTGCTGGAAAAGATGTTGGTCATTGTTGTTTTACCAGTACGGAACAGCCTTAGAAGAGAAAATGAACTTTTCTCTTCACACCTGGTTTCTAATACTTGTGGATTGCTTGCTAGTATTGTGAGTGAGCTTACAGCATCAGCATTAGGATCTGAGGTAAAGCTGCTATAAAATCATTTTCAGGAGTCTTTCAGGACAAATCTATTACGAATGTGATACAGGCTGTGACGGGTATTGTATAGGTCTTGCAGATCTTTCAGAGATTCTGGAATTTTTACTTCTGAGTAGCTCAGATGTTTTGCATAGATTTAAAAGCATATATTCACTGTATTAGGGAAGTACCGTTGATAATTAGCAACTTCATTAGGGCTGCAGAATACTGCAGACTGTTTAAACAATGGCAAATTTGTTGAGTACTTTGCTTTTTGCCTGCATATTTGTGTACGTATACAATCAAATATACTTTCATGAGGCTATAACTTCATTAAGTGACAGAAAAGTATTTGACTTCGTTAAAGGTATGTCACTGTCTCTGTGCTATCAACAGGCTTTTCCTCACAGAAAGAATCAGGCTTTTGATAACATCTTGATTCAAGGTGTTTTTACCATTATGTAACATCTGTTTCTGCCCTCTCTAATCTTGACTGTACCTAAGGCAGAGATACCTAACCTTTCTTTTTGTACAGCTTATCTGTATTTTTTGCTAATTCATCCTATAAAATATATATTTAAATACTTTTTAAAAAGAGTTGGATTCCTATTATTCCTAGTTAATTTCTAATTATCAGAAATATTTTCTTTTTTCTTTTTAGTCAATATTAACTAGAAGGCTAAGAAGTGGCATCTTCTGTGGTTTATAAGTTGACTTTTAAAATTTACCTAGTTGAAAAATCTGGTAATTTAATTCACTTAACGTTATTAAGGTTGTCTAACATTTAGCAGTTCATATTTTCTGACAACTGTATTTAACTTCCTGCAGGTTGATGGACTGAATTCTCTCCATTCTGTCAAATCCACTCCAAACCGATTCACTAAAACAAGTCAGGGAAGAAGCTGGAATACTGGAAATGGATCCCCTGATGCAATATGTTTCTCTGTTGACAAACCTGGTGTAGTTGTAGTAGGATTTTCTGTTTATGGTGGAGGAGGAATTCATGAGTATGAGTTGGAGGTATTAGTTGATGATGTAAGTACTGCATTTGGGAAGACAATTTGAACAAAAGTAACTTCAGAGCTTTTTTTAGAGTATGTTTTACAGTGTGATGTTTTCATATTCTTATCCAGTCTAGGCTACCAGTAAAACAGTGCACTGGTAGTAGGGTGTTTTGGCTTGCTTGTGGTGGAGATTTTTGTGTTACCATAAGCTACATACCATATGTATTAGGGTCCTTATCTTGGTTATTGTCTTGATCTTTTCCTTTATTACAAATAATATTTGAAGTATTGGGCGCTTTTCACTTTCTGGAGCTAAATGTAAATTAGTACTAGTTATCTCTCTGTAAGCTGTGAGTGAAAATAAGAAATGAGGTTAAAACCAAAAATTGAAGGAAAGGATAATGGCCTACCACTGTGGTCAGATTGTACATACAGATGTTTTGTGTGTTGTTGATTTACTCTCTTAGAAGCAGCATAAAACTGTGTTGTGTGTTCTTGTAATGAAACAAAATTTCAGTTCTTTTACACACAGTTGTTCACTATAACCGATGATTCTGATCTCTTCCAAAGGACAAGCACAGGTTACTATGGGAAATTAACCTCTCTGCTCAGTAATTTCCTCTTCAGGAGAAAGGCTTTACTGTTGACTCTGAACAGATTTTTCATCTTTGTTTTGTTTGTAATGCCGTGTGTAAAATGTACGCAATGAAACATAAATTGCACAATTGCGTGAGTGTGTCATGTATTTACATTATAAATGCATTAAAATTACTTTTTTTCTTTGAATCAGAGTGATCATACTGGAGATGCTACTCATTCTCATAGATGGACATCTTTAGAATTGGTTAAGGGAACTTACACCACAGATGATTCCCCTAGTGACATAGCTGAAATCAGACTTGACAAAGTTGTGCCGCTGAAGGTAAATAAAATAAAAGCACATCTGTAGGTTTCATACAACTTCTTTAGATAACACAACTGAGATGTTCAATGTAAATTGTTTGGGGTTTTGTGTGCACATTCACAAGTTTATCTTGACATGTGCTTATAAATTCTCAGTTTCACCCTGTAAACTAAAAGTTCCAAATCCTGTCAGCTAAAAGAAATTAGATCCCAGTTTTTATAATACCATAAGATAGATTGTAGTTGCTTGGTAAATTTAGAATATTCTTGAAAGTACAACTTTTCTTGTGCAACTTGGTAGTTAATTTTCTTGGGTATCTGCTTACTCTTCAAGTAATTATTAGTAATTTAAGTTATGGTCTATAGTTTGGGAGCATGGAACAGCTTTGATTTTTGTTAAATGCTGTATCTTTTTTGTTTAATTTCATTTGTAGAGTGCTTAGAAGGACTTTTCAGACTCTCCAGTATTAATGTAAAATAATAACTTTCATATACCATGAAGCCATTAGATACTTGTTTTATACAGCAACCTATTTTTGCTCTCCTTTCTAAGGAAAATGTGAAATACGCAGTTCGTTTGAGGAATTATGGAAGCCGGACTGCCAATGGAGATGGTGGAATGACCACAGTTCAGTGTCCAGATGGTGTAACGTTTACATTCAGTACGTGTAGTCTGAGCAGTAATGGCACTAACCAAACACGAGGACAAATCCCGCAGATTCTTTATTACAGGTTTGTATGTTGTGATGATTCATTTCTAAGAAAAGTGGACAAAAACATCACAGTGCTGTTATGCCACATCTCTTTTTAAGAAGTGATAGAAATAAATGCATCCTGATTGTGTTTGTGGTGGCTCTTCCAGTCAGTCTTGTTTTAGGTTCTCTGTTTTTTTTAAACTTGGCAAATAATTTGATGGTTGACTTCTTACAAGGTCCATTGTTTGCTACCTTAAAGCTGGGGAACTCGTAAGAGAAACTATTTCAATTTCTATTGTTTCTATGCCATAAGAGATATCTGAGAGATTATTCACTGGCATGTTTATCTCTCCAATTTATTCAGTTCTTCAGTTTCCAAGAATGATTGCATCATATAGTGAAGCAAGGTCTATTTATATAGGAGCTGTCTCCTCTCTTACTTTGAGTTCAAGGTGTAAAAAGAGAAATTGAAATTGCCTGAAGAAAATCAGCTGAAACATCTGACTGTCCTGCAGCGAAGCTTTCCTTCAGTCTTTCATGATGACAGTAGGAATTCACTTGTGGTAATGCTTTTGCAGAAAGCATTGCTTTTGTGTTTGAGGTGCTTACCCTGATTTGTATAAAGACATGATTTTCAAACTGGTGGTACAAGGCTGATCAACAGAAGATGGAAGGCATAAAAGGATCAATGAATAATAATTTACTTTTATATTTGATTGTGTGAGAACTACCTACATAATAAAAGATGTAGAAGATATGAAAAATACTATACCAACTGATGTATATTAGACTAACAAGCACCATGAACATGTTGCTCTTAAGAAGGTTTTAAAGAAGCTAAAGTATGAAGAAAATAAAGGGGCCAGCAGAACTATAGTAATAGTGTATTTGGATACAGTATAGCTCTAAACTACCTTAAATCATGACCTTGTGCTCAAAGATCCAGCTTGTCAGTAAAACAGTAATTGCTTTTTAAAGAATGGATTTGCAGTGGTGCAGATCATTATGCTTTCCTTGATTTAGTCTCCTGGAATCTTGGAATTTATTATGAAGTATCATAATTGGGAAGCATCATTATGTAAGAAGGATGAAAGAAGACAAGGAAAATGTCTGTTTTCACTCTTAGATTGTTTGCTATTGTACAGGCAAAAGAGAAAATTAAAGAGAAATAACAATTTCTTTGATTTCAAAAAAGCAAAGAACATAATTTCAGTAATGGAAGCTTCAAGGCATTCTAACAATGATAAATTAACATATGAAAAAAACCCACACCAAAGTCCTGTCTTCAGATCAGAACAGTCTCAAGGTTTTTTTGTTTCAGCTGATAGAATTTGAAGAAGCTTTCGAAAGACTGTAGTGGTACAAGTTGGGACTGTTACAGAATAAATTGTGTTGAAAAAGATTGTGGCTGCTGTGCTGCATTCACAATGTCTTTTGTAGTTTGCATGCACAAGATAAATTTAATGTTATCTGATGCATGACTATGGTTATGGTCTTAGTTTAAGGACTCATTGTTTGATATATAATGATTTGAAGTTTTGATTTGCCTACAGGAAAGAAACAAATGTTTAGTCAACTATTATAGAACAGCTTGTAAAAGTCACACTCCATTTTGTTTGGAGGATGCTTAAATATCAATAGAACTGTTTCTTATGCATATGCAAAGAAAGGCCACATACAGAGGTTAACACACTTTTGATAAGGGAAGAAAAGTTTTGGAGGGATTTGTTGGAAAAGTACTCAGTTGAATTTCACCCACCATCAGTGGCTAAAAAATTCAAATGAAAAAGGCTTGAGGCTGATGGCAAAGCTACAATTCTAGGACACTTTGAAAAAACAGATAATCTTTTTATAAGAGTGATTGATTCACTCTTACAATAGAATAAGAAAAGGAGAGGTGTCCTTGTTCACTGAACTGGTCCAAGTAAAATTTCTGAGCGTTCTGACGTCCTAGTCCTGTAATAATAATGTTCTGGAATGAGGTTTTGAAGATTAGATCTTTCTGGACAAACATAAGATATCCAAGAGAATGGTAGATTTTGTTTTACATGTTGACTAAGTGATTTTATTTCTCTATGCCAAGGCTTAATCACTATGATATTGAGGGCTTGAATTGGTTTATAATTGTCATTTGACAGCTTTGAAAAAGCAAATCAAACCACATCTTTTATATACCTTATTGAAATGGTTTCATATATAATGTTGTTTAGGAGAGCCTAATTTGACGTACAGAGTGGATTTAAAAGAAAGAACTATTTGTTAAGGGTAGGCCCGAGATTGTATTTCAAAGCCATAATTAATCTTTGAAATAAGAAGGGAGAATATTTTTCTCTCTTATGAAAATGCAGAAGTAACCATTAAGAAAGTTTTACTTGTTTCTCTGATGCATTTAGCATTGCTCTGTTTTTACCAAGACAGGCAACGGGGTTTGGAAGAACATAGCAATTAATACATTTCTGTGGTTTAAAAGGCATCTAGAGAAAAGAAGCATTTCAGAAAACTGCTTTTTATACTTTTTGCCTAACAAAATTCTTGCAAAGGACTAACAGTGAGACATTTCCTCCAATATATCCTCTGTGGTTTCTTTGTGGGTTTTTTTTATTGCTTTATCATAAATTGTTTTGCTTATTCTATGCCAAAAATTAGTCAGTCATTTTTTTAATGTAATTTTATATTTGTGAACTTCCTTTAACTTATTCCTCTATCCAGGAGTGAGTATGATGGAGATCTGCAGTCACAGCTGTTGAACAAAGCTAATGAAGAAGACAAAAATTGTAGCAGGGCTCTTTCTGTCGTGAGTGCTGTTGTACGAGCAGCCAAAGACTTGTTGCACAGAGCTCTTGCTGTAGATGGTAAGGCTTGAGAAAATTTACTTTACTTTTCAAAACTTTTTACTTTGCTAGCAAGCCATTATAGTAGAATATCACCTGAATACAAGAGCTGTGATGTCTCCCTTTTGCCTTCCAAAGGGTGTTTTTCTAACCTTTCATTCCTGTAGGTATCAAAGTGTGAGTAACTTGTATGTCATTGAGTTATACTTGTGATATCATAGTCAGATACGTTGTATAAATTTGCTCATCAATTTAGCAAATATCATATTAAGGCTTTTAAGATCCTTTATTTCCAAAAGATGTTCTATGATGGGTTAGTTGCAAATTTCATGTGTGTTTTGCACAGAGATTGTAATCAGCAGGACTGATTAATTAATATATAAGCACTTAAACATCCCTTTATGAGAAATGTAGATATCAGCCATTGTAGCCAAAATGTCCAGAATATTACGTAGTGCTATAAAACTCACTTTGAAGGGCTGGGAGGAGTGTTGTGCTAACCTTTATACTGTAGAAGATGTTAATACAGCTTCACAAAATGGCAAAAAATGCAATAAAATAATGCTCTAAGGGAAGGACATTTTTCAACAGAGTACTGTATATAATGACATTTATCTTGGCTGGACTTGACAGACTCAGAATTCAACAGTGCCTAAATAATGAAAGCAATTTGAAATAAAAAATAGTCTAGGAAATAGAAGTTTAACACACAAGGGGCAAACCAGAAAAATACAATGTGCTTTGAACCATAGCATGTTTATTAATAATACCTCTGTTCTAATTATATTTATTTAGCTGAAGACATTCCAGAATTACTCAGCTCTTCCAGTCTGTTTTCAATGCTGCTTCCCCTCATCATAGCCTACATAGGACCAGTAGCAGCAGCTATTCCCAAGGTATGCTCCTCAACAGAAATTACTGAAGAAATGTATGAATGTTATGCAAGGAAAATTTGAACGTAGTGATTTCTTACTATTTTGTGAATTAGTGGTTTATATTTGATAACATGACTCATGAATTTTCCAAAGGTCAAGAATATTAAAAACATGTAATGACCATTCTTTTACCTTAAATTGAAAACATGATAAAAAAATACCTTAAGGAAGCAGAGAAATATGACAGGCTATAGTAGTAGGAAAAGATAAGGAATGAGAAGAATTTAATTTATAACCCATTGATGAACATTGGTGGGATGAAATTGTTTCTTATGTTATATAAACATGTTATGTAAATTCTACTTTTACAGTAAATAGCAAAAGCATTTGTTCATTAAATTGAGATTACTTCTGTCAAATCGAGAGTTTGAAAGGTGTCAGCTGTAAATAAAAGACCATTTCTTTCCAGTGGCGTGGCATTTCTTGCGTGTGCCTGGTCTGGGACATCTTGAAATCTGTTACTAGATCTGCAGATGTTAATAAGACACTATTGCCTTTTATTGCTTTTTTATGAGTGCTGAGCTGTTTTCTGACTTCTTTTGAAAGGGGGAGGAAAGAGAACTGACCCCTTAAAATCTAGCAGACATGTCATGAAAGACAATGGCAGATTTAAGTTACCTTGTTTCTTCATTGGACTGGGGTTTGAAACAACCAAGTGTTTTGCTTTAGAAGTGTTTCTCTGCTTAGAAGATGTCGTGAAGATTATAGGGAACAGTGTGATGCTTAAGGTTACATGCATTAAAATGTGCTGAATATTTGAAAAATCCCCCAATATTAATATTGTTATAAAGTAGAACTGAATTATGACTTTAGTATGGTATTTACTTTCTGTGAACTTGTGCTTACTGTTTGTGAATGTTCAAGGTTTTAGTAGAAGCTAATTTAGGGAAAGGATGTCACAGTTGTATACAGATTCTTGTTTCAGCTTTGGCCAGTCTCCAAGAGGAGATAAATGTACCAATGCTTTTTCTGTCAGGATTGTGTAGCTGCAGAATTGAAAAATGACAGAATGAATTGTAGTTAGTGATATTCTGAGAATGTTCAAACAACCATTGAAAAGAAATGTAAGTATTAGAGCAGTGTTTTCACCAAGTTATAATACTTTATAATAACACATGGTATTACATTACAGGTTGCTGTTGAGGTCTTTGGCCTGGTACAACAGCTCCTTCCTTCTGTGGCAGTTCTGAATCAGAAATACGCCCCTCCAGCTTTCAACCCGAATCAGTCTACAGACAGCACCACTGGAAACCAGCCAGAGCAAGGGCTTTCAGCTTGTACTACCTCCAATCACTATGCTGTTGTAGAAAGTGAGCATCCCTACAAACCTGCCTCTGTTACACACTATAAGGTGAGCACCATTTCTAAGTGCACATGCTGCTTCTTAAAAGCTTGACACATAAGTTTTCTTGAGTCAGCATTTGCTATCTGAAAAATCGTTGCTGTGGATGATAATTAATATTGTCTAATATAGTAGACAGTTCCCTATATTATTACTGTAGTGCTTTCTGGACAAAACTCCTTCTACATCAAGTATAAAACTAGTGAAGTTTTAACCCCCTAATTCAGGTATCTGCTCCAAGTCTCTATATTTTTATAGACTTAGATTTGTCTGCTGTCATACACACTCTCCTTGCTCTAACTGTACGGATCGTAGAAGTTCAAAGTCTTTATATATACATTATGTAATCATATATCAGACTTTCTTACCTGGTGATACAAAGTTTTGTAAAAATACCTGGTCATTTCTAGTCAAATTAACATCCAAACGTAGCAAACCTATAATCAAGAGCCTGAACAGGACATTAATTATTATTCCACTTCTCCAGTGCTTGTCCTGTGAGACAGCAAGACATCCACTGCAGAAAATGTCATTACCGTATGATCATCCTGATGTAGTAATGCTTACTTTTGTCCTAAAAGTTTATGGAGCATGTCTAGAGCCTTGAGTTCAGTGGTTACTGCATTTGAATTTCTGTAGCTATATGCTGTTGTACTGTGGGCCACATTCACAAGTGGGATTCAGCTGCTCTGTACTTTTCTGGGATTGAACAAAACAGATATTTATTATGTTTGTCGAAATTTGAGTTTAAAAGGTGAATATGAGAGTTCAATGTTTGTAGTAGTCTGTGGTTGTTTTGTTTAATGGACCTGTACTTAAAAACAATCACAACTGGTGCCAGTGCAAGTACTTAATCAGAATATTAAGTTGTATTACAGAATTCTAATGGAGTAAAGTGTAAAGCATTTCAGGTATCCATGTATTTCAAAGAATAAATTAGGTTAATGTTAATTTAAAGCATATCAAAACAATTATTCAGAATTACATAATTAAATCACTTTTGTAGAGTAAATTAGAGTTAAGGCCAAATGGAAATTAAGAAATAAATGTAAAAAAAGAACCCCAAAAGCTTGGAATAATTAAACTATTGCTTTCTTATAGGTGACTTTTCCTGAGTGTGTCAGGTGGATAACAATAGAGTTTGACACTCAGTGTGGCACTGCTCAGTCAGAGGATGTTCTTCGTTTACTGATTCCTGTCAGAATTGCTCAGAGCCTGGGATTTGGACCAAAGCATACTTCTGTTCATGAAAACCTTAATTCATGGATAGAACTGAAGAAATTCTCTGGATCTTCAGGATGGCCCACCATGGTATTAGTATTGCCAGGTAATAAATAGTGGCGTAATTACTAGTGATGTGAGTTACTAAAATAATTAAAGGAAGTTTGATTTTTCTGCAAAATTATCTTGGCAAACAAAGTTGAAGAAGGGTCTTTATCCAAGCGGGCAAATTATTTATGTTTATAGTAGGTTTCTTGCTTGAAGTGTTGATCTGCTTGTTTTTTCCCATGGTTTTAATTCACATTTTACATATAAAAGCTAGGTTTCATTTATACTTACGTAAAAGAAACACACAAAAAGAGGAGGAATATATTATTTATTTAATTTATCTTTTTACTTCTTTAAGGGAATGAAGCTCTTTTTTCTCTGGAGACTGCATCAGACTATGTGAAAGATGAAAAAGCTTGTTTTTATGGTTTCAAATGTTATGCAATTGGATATGAATTTAGTCCAGGATCTGATGAGGTGAGGAAAAAGTGAGATGGTTATAATTGCTGCACCTAATAAATCTCCTAATAAATGCCCCTAATAATTTTTTTGAGGGTAAAAAAATGTGTATTTCCACTTGTGACGAAGTGACATTAGCAAAATATTTTTAGATTAATTTCATAAAAGTTCTAACATTTTTTGTTAAAGACATTATTCATTTGGAATTCTTTACCAGGATATTATTTAGCCAATACCTTAACTCTATCATCTAAAGGAAAGTTTTAAGTAATTGTTTTCAAACATCCCTTTTTATTCTAAAAATTTTGGTACACTGTGCTATGACACAGCAAAACATGGCAGTAGCTGTATGACAAGAAACACATTGCTGAGAAACTTCAAACTGGGACACACAATTAATGTTTCTAAAGATAAAACATTGTCAGGGAAATGTATTTATTGTCCTATTTTCTGAGACACTAATTTTGTTCTAATTTTTTTTAAATTTGAAGGGTATTATTCAGCTGGAGAAAGAACTGGCAAATTTAGGAGGATCATGTGCAGCGGCTTTGATGAAGAAAGATCTAGCACTTCCTATTGGTAAGAACATACTTCATTATTTCATCATTGTCATTGTTTTCTGAATTAGTACTACATTTAAATCTTACTGTTGCTTTTAATTAGAGATAATACAAAATTGATTCTTCGAAGTGGAATAATCAAACAAGATAATAAAGTTGGCAATATTTTCTGCTTACCCTTTTGCCTTTGTGTGCATATGGGGAGGAGGGAAACCTGGTCATTTAAATTTGAATGAACTCACCCCATCCACAGGTAATGTATCGGTGTATGAACTGTGTCCCACAGTTTCCTCGTGGTACTTCATAAATGTGCAGGTATCATCTTTGTATTTCTCTTTCACTGTTTTTTCTCCACACACTCCACACCTCTCTGAATGAAAAAATACCTGCAGCATTGAATTGCAGAATTCAAAATTACTGTTTAAAAATTGAAAGTGACCATTTCATCTCTAGACCTTATAGCTGAAAGTATTTCTACTATAGCTTTTTTTTACAATTAGAAAAGAAAAATGTTGCTGTGAGCGGCAGTAAAGAGAGCAGATCCACACCAAGCCATAGAAAGCAGAAGTGTGACAGACTTTATTTTGATTCTAACTTTTATACAGAGATATCTACATAATAGTGATTGGACAGTGTCATCCCACCCCTCAGGGGGATTGGCTGAAGCCTTACAGCTTCAGTTAGCAAAACATAAGATTAGAAAGAGAGTAAAATGTCCCAGTTTATCTTGTTTTCCTACAGAGTTCGTGAGAAGGAGAAAATTCTTAGGACTGCACATCCACAGAAAGTACATACTTTTACAGCAGATGCTGCAAATAAGGATTTATAGTTATCCAAATGCAATTTAAAATGCAAGGAAAAATGAGTTTGTGGAAATTAATGGATATGGAGATTGAATTAGAACTTCTAATGATGCAGACATATTATGAGTGATATAATTTTTCTTAAGTAGCATCAGCATATAGGAAAAACAGGCTCATAATATATAATAGGATAGCTCTCTGATCATTTTAATTTAGGAGCACAAATCATAGCTCAGATATTGTTCCACTGGATTAATGAGCAGGAGAGCACCAATCACTGTGGAGTTATAATCACAAAACCCACTTTGTATTTTTTTACCCAGTATTTTGTTGGTGTATTTGGATTGTGTACAAAATTCTTACTTTATGTTGTAAGGAGGCACCTCAGTTGCACTGGTAGATGTGTACTTCACTCTCCAAAGTACAGGCAATTCTACAGGTTAAATAGTGCCCTCATCTGTTATCCCCCAAGCTCCTTAGTTTTGTTGACTTCCACAACGCCCATTTATCTTGCTGTTCTTCTATGCAACAACAACAAAAAGATGAAATTGAAGTCCTTCTAACTTAATCTCCCATATTTTATAATACTTTGTACTTCTCTCTCGGGAGCTTTGTTTGTTTGTTCTGTTTAAATGCCTAAAACAAGAAGGGAAAGTAGGTAGCACATAGATTGGCTTTGTGCTATCCCATAGAAATTTGAAATAAAATCTGCAGTTAAGTTACCTGGGCAGTCACAGCCACATATAAAAGTGGTTGTGTATGATCAGCAAGAGAGGAGGGATACGTGCATTGCCTCTAAGGAGTTTTCTGAGTACTGATCTAATGGCAATTGATTTGTCTGACTGTTTATGTAACATCAACTCAACAAACTTCAACCAAGTCTGTTAATGTTGCTGATAACATTACAGTGCTTGTGCCATATGTGTGTATTTTTTTTCTACAAGACCACTGGACCGTGTGAGTAAACAAAACTAATTAATTACAGGCAACAGTGGTAGTATTTGCAAATGGAAACTACTGTGCTGCCTTTTAAAATGGTTTTCAGAAGTGTGTAATTTTGCTTTGTTTGAGTGTTTTGCCTGGTGTCTCAGAAAAACACTGCAGCAGAAAAAGAGGTAAAGCTGTGGTTTTCTAGAGCAACATTTAAATGCCTTAGTGTCAGACTGTTTTTTTTCTTTTTCTGCATCCTACGTTACCTATCTTCTACCTTTTGCTGCAAGTGAATGGTTCTTTATTACTGTCATTCCTAACCTGCAGAGCTCTGGCATCTTACTTGTGGAATAGTGTCCCTTAAGAAAAACCTACATAGAAAAATAGAATCAATAATCATATGAAAGACTTCCTTGTGATGCATACACACAAAAAGGCCCTTTGTAGTAGGCTTTTCATACTTTGTTATAATTTCTACAATTTTACTTTTTAGTAATTGTTGCAGTGGGTATATTCAGTGTGCAAGTAGTCAAATACTTGTGTAAGTATGCTTCTAGAAACATCAGGAAGAAAAGTGTTTTGAAGGACATAACAAGGTTTAACCTATTCTACTCCAAAGGAAGATGGACCAGAAAGTGATTTCTGCACATGTTAGGAAAACTATCTTTGAGAGTTACACCCAAATATTGTTCAAATTACCATGTTCCAAAAGGTGGTTGTTCTTTCTTACCAGTTCAAGACTTAAATTTAAGATACTTCTTCCTGAGAAACAGATAGGGTCTATGACCAAGATCTGACTTAAACAGCGATGTGAAATTGCTTGATGTATTTAACATTATTACATTCCTAATTGTATCAAATTTGATTGAAGTTTATTTCTGAGGGCAGTTTTTAGATGTCTTTACTTCTTTGAATTTTAAAAATTGCCTTGGGTCTTGATTTTTCTTATTTCCCTTTCTTTTGGCTAGTAGAATTGCCTGGCATGTTTTTAAAAGAGAGTAGAAATATGGTAGCCTTATCTGTTTTACTTTTCTGTTTAAAGACTGTGTTTGGCAGTTCTGGTCACCCTGGAATCAGACTTTTGAGTTGTATTTGTGAGAAGGAAATACTGTGTAATAGTATATATTTGAGCTTTAAGTTTTAGGAGGAATCATAATTTATAAAAATGTGCAGTTTATCAGGTTTTCAAGTAATTTTACAAAAGTAAGCTCTTAAAAGGGAGCAGCTGTTGCATACTTACAGGTACTGCTTCCCAGAAACCATCTTGACCTCTCAAAATCTTTCTGAAAGTATCTAGTCACATCCAAAGACTTGCCATACATACTGTCTTGGAGATAAGAAGATAAGCACCAAATTTTTGTTCTGTGTAACTTACGTTGTTCATTTGTGTGTGCATGTTTGCTATGTTATTTGAAAATATTCATATTACAGCTGCTGATTGAACAGTATGACACATCATTATGCAAACTTAAAATTTGTGATATAACAGGATTCACAAAGCAGAATTGAATTTCATATTCTGTAATATGTAGATAACTGCCAATGTAACTGTTATATTTTTCCAGCAGGTAGTGAGTTTGAAGAGGATCTTGAGATACTTGAAGAGGCTGCCTTACAGGTATGCTGTGGCTTTTTATCCATTGCAATGTAGTTAAGCACACAATTGCCTTGGAACTTTGACTGATACAGAAGAAAATTATTTGTAATGTTTTTATAATAGAATGGGATCCAGCTTATTATGTGACAGTTTAAGAAAATCATACAGAATTTTAGTATTTACATGAAATCATTTTTTATAATGAATCTGCTTGGAAAAAAATGCTTACAATGTCACATAGAATGTTAGATGACCAAGTGTTTAAAAATACCTGTTTGGCTGAAGTTGCACTATTTGGCAAGTTTTAAATGTTGCCAAAATCAGTCTTTTGCATGTCTTTGTAATTAGAGAAATCAAATACCTTTCTCAGAGCAGTGATGTTAATCAAGTCCCAAATAATATAATTGCAGTTGTTCTGGTTTGCTGATAGCCTTTTGATGAGTGCAGTAGGAGCTAATGCTGAATCTCCCTCAACTCAAGGTCATTTAACCTCTTTTGGCATAAATCACTGTTTAATAGATTGAGATGGCTTTTTTTAAAGCTTTTATCAGGGTAAGGTTTATTCTTCTCCTTGAATGGTTTTCAGTGCCCAAGATGTCTGTACCAATTGTGTCACGTTATGGGAAAATGTCAACATATTACTGAAAAGCTGTTCTATGTCTCTCTCTTTTCACCCCCAACCTCTGCCAAAAAAAAAAAAAGGTGTGCAAATCTCACTCAGGCATTCTTGGGAAAGGCTTGGCACTGTCTCACTCACCAACCATTTTGGAAGCTCTCGAAGGAAGTCTTCCACTGCAGGTACAAAGCAACGAGCAGTCGTTTCTGGAGGATTTCATTGCTTGTGTACCAGGATCAAGTGGTGGACGACTCGCAAGGTAAAACTGCGCTTTTGCTTGTCTATTTAACTGGCTATAGAATGGTCATAATTATTTTAAATATTAGTTAAATAAAACTATTTGGCTATATTGTTTCCATTAATACATTAGTTAAAACCATGTAGGCATTCAGATGCTCTGTGTCCTTTCTTAGCTCTATGTCACATTTGTACAGAGTAAGAATTTGTCTTTTAGGAGCTGTAAGAGATTTTAATGTTAGGTGGTTTTCTTTGCTGTAGGTGGCTGCAGCCAGATTCATATGCTGATCCTCAAAAAACATCATTGATTTTGAATAAGGATGATATTCGATGTGGTTGGCCGACTGTTATTACAGTACAAACAAAAGACCAGTATGGGGATGTTGTTCATGTTCCTAATATGAAGGTAATTATTGTAATCTTGGCTGTTCTGCTTCTTCTTGCTGTCTTTAGTTTTTGTTGTAGCTATTCCACAGAATACTCTTTTATAGGACAGAAAGTTGTACTCATTAATTCATTGTAGTCAGACTTTCTTACCTCTAAATCCACAAAACTAACAAATTCTGTATTTTGCCAGCACCATTTTATGCAATTCATAACTTGTCTGTAATGAATTACACATGTGTAGTTGCATAAATAGTCAATCATAAGTGAGGTTTCATGGTGATGGTTTGTTAAAGTGACAAGAATCCATTTTTTAATTTGTAGGCCAGGAAAGAGTATTATAGACCATAGACTTTGTGATGGAAAAAAAGAATCAGAAGTACATTGATGGACCACTTTACAGTTACTTTATTTTAGACTAGAACAATACTCTTCCCTTTTCTGTTTCTAATACTTGGAAGTTCCTGTAGTCCTTGCAATTAATAAGAATAACTGGCAGGAACTGGTGTTCCTGTGTTTGCCTTCAGCCTCTTCAGTTAACCTCTGATTTTTAGTACTGGACAGGAGGTGTTCTTGACAGCCTCAGGTAGAGTTAGAAGAACTTTGAACGTTTTGGGGTAAAACATATGTGGAATGTATAAAAGTGGGCTGCTTGGTTTGAAGTAGTAAACCAATGCAAACAAAACAAACACAAAATGGTTTTCATGTAGCTCTAAATTAGGTTACATCTGTGTTTTAAAGCCCACTACTACTGTGGAGTAGTTGGTTTTGTTCATGCCCAAATGTAGGTGAAATACCTTTTACAAACGTATGATTCCTGTGATAAAAGCTCTCAAATCTATTCTTTGTATATGATGTAATATTTGAGAGTTTTCTTACAGTGAACTGTAAACATAATAATGAACAGCAGTTCTACATCAGTAACACAAGAATCAGCTTAGTCACAAACACTGCTTCAGTGAAACTTGTGTGTGTGATTACTGACTTAAATCAGTGACAGAACAAGTAGAAAACTGTAAGTAGTGATTGTACTCTGTCAATCAGGAAAAGGGAATGTCAAAATATTACCAAAATTATTGCTGGTTTTGTTATTTAATTATTGTTCACAAATGTATTACAGTGACAAAAATCTTAATTCAGTTTAATCATTCTTCTGGACTCCTTCAGTGTGCAATGCAGTGATGTAACTTTTGTAAATTAAGTCAAGTTTTGATGAACTGAAAATTGCAGTATTTAAACATCTGCACTTCATTGCAGATTTAGGATGAGTAACACATAAACTTATTTTCCAGGTAGTCTGTCTGTCTTCCTTAGAAGATTGTGTACTGCTAACTGTTCCTTGCACTAATGGAGGTCCATGATACCTCTGGGGGAAAAAGTCAGTTAAAATGTGCATTGAAGAGTGCAATATAAATGATGTGTGCTGGTGTGAGGTGGCAGAGCCAGCCAGGATGCAATCCTGGCCATTCCTGATCCAGATCTAGTGGCCATGATGTTCCATTCTGAAATCTGTGCATTCGCTTGGAAGGCACTCTTTCTACTTGGTTGAACTTTCCTGTTGTGGGAAAAATCCTCTAGGTATACCAGACTATGTGCTGCTTCCCAGAGCATGCTCTGGGACTGGCAGAACTGACACCAGCCTGTGCTGATGATGTGCCCAGTCAGTTGGGTGCTTCTCCCCTGTCCATTGGCATCTTTCCAAGATGCTGTACTTGGCTTTGCAGATTAAGTGTAGATACACTGGGTTTTGATGCAGCTGGATTTACAGGGAGTGCTCTAAGCACTTTGTCGCTTTACTGCGTCAAATTTAAAAGAATGTATGTGTGTTTACTCACTAAATCATATTCCCTCTTCCACATATTATTACAGGTAGAAGTCAAAGCTATTCCTGTTTCTCAGAAAAAAACATCTTTGCAACAAGAACAAGTTAAAAAAGCGCAGCGGATACCAGGGAGTCCGGCAACAGCTGTTTCCCCTAGCAATGATATGACCTTTGGAGGACTTCCTTCACCAAAGCTTGACTCCTCCTATGAGCCAATGATAGTAAAAGAAGCTCGGTACATTGCTATTACAATGATGAAGGTAAGTTACTGCTATTTTAGCAATATAACTATAGAATTCAGCATTCAAAGTGTGTAAAGGTACGCAACAGAGAAGGGAAAATGTATATTTACTTTTGGTCACAATCTGAAAATACGTTCCATGCAAATTACTTTGATTATGTATTAGTTCAGCCATAAACTAAATACATCAAAAGGGCCAATTGCTTAAACTCTAAAGCTGTTAGATTGGATTAGCATAAAAAGGAAAGTTGTCTTTGATTTTGATTAGACAGATTAACCATTTAGTCTGAGTCACTCAGGAGAAATAAAAACATATTGAAATGGTTAAGGGAAAGTCAAACCAGTATATTTGTTTATATGGAGTTGGAGTGTTGCAGTGAATACATATTTAAAACTCAAACAGGTGAACATGGGAAAAGATAAGAGCTCATCATAGTAATAAAAGGTCATACAAATGATTTATATATCAATGCATATGTATTAAACAGCATCTGATGAGATGGACCACTGTTAAATGGATCAGCTCAGACATTTTGCCAGGAACAGTTTTTAAAGAAGTGAAAACTGAGCAGCTAGTGTTGATTTGATTGAGTATATTATAGCAGATGCAATAAATTTACATATGGGTACCATACTGACCCAGTTAAGTGATGTGACATGATGTGTAAAACTAACAGTTGCACAGCTTAATGAGACAGGATTAGCCAGGAGGGTAGAGAAGGATAATACTTAGTATAATCAGTATGGATTTGTTGGGGGGAGCAGAACCAGCAAACTAGCACCTTTTAGGGGATACAGAGTTTTTTTGCAAAGGATAGTGCTTCAGTAACTGTGTGTAAATAGAGCAGCTGGGTACTGAATAGTGTCTTAATAGATCAATGAAAGAGCTATAATCAATGTAATGTACAATAAATGGTTTAAGAACTTGCTAAATCATGTTCCTATCAAGGTGAGATTTTGGCTTTTTTATTTGGGCTACTGCAAACATCACTTCTTGGTTTGATGCTATTTGCTTCTTCTAAAAGTGACTTGAGGGGATGCAGAAATACGTTATTTATTCCAAGTTAGGACTTAGATGATATTTCTGATAGCCACTGTCCACAGGTACCTGCTGCTTCTTTCCCAGTGATAGGTGTCAAATCTGCTCACAGAAGTCTTAGGGTGGTTTATCTTGTAATGCGTGAGATGCTCTGGGGTAAATGATGGTGGTGCAAGTGGAGGGTGTTCAGAAACTTTTGTAGATTTGATGGAGTGAGGAATGCTTAATATCAGCTAGTTAATATGTAATTTTTTAATTGAAATGAGACTAAGGGAAAATGAAAATGGAAGGATTCATTTAAAATCCTCTTAGTAGATAATAACAGTATGAATATTCATAAAGATAAAAGTAAAAAAACACCAAGGTTAAAATAAAAAAGCATCTCTCTTGTTGAAGCATGCTTGATTTCCATATTTAGTGCTTTCCCAGAGAATCTTCCATAGGTTCCTTTCAAGTTAAGTCCTTTCCATCCAAAACAGTATGAATTCAAGACATTATAAATATTCTCTTCTATTTCCCTGCCTACATTATTAAGCACACTCATTTCAGTGTAAAATGCAAATGTCCCCTGATATTTTCATTTGATACCAGCCTGCACATTTTATCAGTACTTGATACAAACACCTAAATATTATTATAAAATCTGGTTTCTCACTTCATAAAATATGTATAATAAATTGTGATGTGTTTGGGGGACTGATACCCGAAACTATATCCTTATATAGGGACCCAAAATGGCTGATCTGCATTTATGTTCAAATGTTCTTATCCCACCTTTTGTTGGTTTTGACTTAGCAGGGGAATCTGGTAACTCGGCAACTATTGCAGCCCGGAGAGAATCTTGCTGAGGGACTTTGTGTACTTCTAGGACTGACTCTGTTTACTTGTGGGGCTTTTCAGAGCGGTGATTTCCGAAGACACTAGGGAAGTGAAACAGGTCTTTTTTGTGGTAGAAATCAATGGAAGTATCACCTCAGTGTTCAGGGAATTTCATCTTCACTTGGAGTTGAAAGCAAAAGGATCTGAAATTTCATTGATAAATCCCCTGGGCTGGTTTGCAGGTTTGACCTGCAATATATTTGCTTTCTTATCTTCACATGGTCTTCAGTACACTGCCTAGATACAAAAGGATTTCATACCAGTCAGATTTGAAGAGATTCGAGGATTTAACAAGCCTTTTTGTTAGCAGTAGCAATCTTTCTTATCTAAAGAATGGCTGTTTTATGAGACAGTGAAGATACTCTTTCATGTGTGCATATATATTTCTGTGTTTTGAAATTTGTTTCTGATTCCCTGATCAATGCTTCTGGGGTGTGTAAAATGAGATTGATGTGTTCTCTAAGAAAATGCTTTGCTTTCTTTTATTCAAGATCATGGTATAACTGATAACTTTTGGCTTTATGTTTGAATTTTATCTGTTTATAGGCATATGAAAATTATTCTTTTGAAGAACTACGCTTTGCTTCACCAACACCAAAGAGGTAAACATTAAAAAAATTTCTTTTGGATAGGGACTTAAATTAACATGTTCTGACATTTCTACTTACACCCAGACTCCCAAGTGTGACTGACAGGTAATCATGTCTGAAGGTAGAAACACAAAAGTCAAGTATTATGTTTTCTTACATGTAGCAATTTTATTTAAAATCTTTTTTTCTTAATTGTTCTAATGTTGATTCCTTATTTGTATTAGCTACTCTCTGAATGTGTTCTGTTATCATTTGCTATAAATAAATGTGGCATAGAGGATTATATTTTCATTGTAAATAGTAGGAGGTTAGTACATTGGAAAGGGAAAAATTGTATTTAGATGATCTGCTAGAAAAAAGAGTAGTTTCCAAACTAAACATTATACTAATCATTATATATATAACATATAGGATGTCCAAGAAGACAATAACTGTTTAATGATTTTAATTGTTTTGTTTATACCTAGACCCAGTGAAAACATGTTGATCAGAGTCAATAATGATGGTACATACTGTGCAAACTGGACTCCTGGAGCTGTTGGTCTCTATACCATTCATGTTACTATAGATGGCATTGAAATAGGTACTTAATTTTCACTATGTTTAAGCATAAATTTATATTATATTCACTTTGTATACTGACACATTTATGTCTCGGTGCTCATAAGATTTAATGTTACAGTTCATAGCAAAACTTAGCAGCCAAGTTTTCATTCAGAAGCCTTCTAGCTAAATCATTCTTTGTCAGAAGAAAAAAAGACTACAGATATTCTCACATGGAAATAGGAATATATGTTTCAAATCATGTATTTATAATGTGGTTAGACTACCAGATTAACAGACTCCACTATTCTCAACTCTCAGTGTTGAAAGAAGAATGTCTTGTTTCAGCTGAGAGTGACAGAGAAGTATAGTTAAAAGGGAAAAAAACCCAGCCCAGCACTGAAGAACCCAAGGAAAGGTGAAATTGTTCCTGATGATGCTGGAATACGTACTGTCATTTGTTCTGGAAAATTGAGAAGATGTGGTCTTAACTGAGACTCTACCTGAAGTCAATTATTTGTACTAATTTTTAAATGCTTTTGGTTCATTCTTTGCTGGAAATCTTTTAGTTATCTTGCCAGTCTTGGGGACTGCACTATCAGATATTGTAGCATGTGGTGGAAAGAATGCCCTTCCAAAAAACACTCTGTATCTTGAATGCTCTCATATTAGCCTCACTGGTGATATGGTGAAGATGGTAGTAGAAACATTGAAAGTGTGGTAGCTGGATCCACATCTGATGTAAGAGGGTTTGGGTGAGTTCATGAGCACCAGCAGTTCCTCTTTCCCAATACTGTCCAGCACCTTTAGTAAACACATAGTGATACTCATAAATACAAGTACACATAATTCACATAGGAATGGAATGGGATTTGATATTATGTGTTAACTACAGAAGATAAGATGTATAAAATATTATTATTAATGGTTATCTCTGTTCCTCAAACAGGAACATTTGCCTTCACAGGAGCCTGCAGTGCACTCAGTTGTATTTTTTCCAGTGTGTGATCTCTGGAGCAAACTTTACACTGTAGTTTAAATCAGCTGCTGTTACATTTTTACACAGGTTCTACCATCCTTAATCATTGTATAGGGTAAACTTCTAGAAATTATAAATATAACTGTTAACCTTCATTATTAAACAGGTATGAGTATAGTCTAATACTCACCTATGCCATTTTTCTGCAATGGAACTTTCTGGCTCAGTCATTAGATTAGACTATGCCCTCTGAAGCTTTCATGTACCTATGCTTGACCCATGATTCTGTCAACTTTTGGCTGCTTAAGTACTGCTAACAGTGTCTCTTTGTTTCAAACCTTTTATGTTCTTGATGCTTGTAGATTCGTTGTGTTACTGCCATGCTTGTTTAAAAGGATGTTAGTGAAACCAACAGTTTTATTGCTAGATCTGGATGCTTCTTTTTAAGATATTGTGCTTCAGAGGGTCACTCTGTAAAATGAAACAAAACCCACAAAAATATCTGCTGTTGCAGTTTGCTTTTGCCAGTGATTGCTGAGGCAATTACTTTGAAGGTTATTATTCAGGGTTATAGTCATCTATTACTTAAATGTTTGTGTCTTTCTTCACATATATTTACACGTATTTTTCTTGATGAACAAGAATGTCACTTTCCAGTGCCTTCAGGTTTTATAGCAGCATTGGTAATTAAAGATGCCAATTTTTTACACTATCAGCCTTTTCTGGTTGTATAATGGGGCTTTTCAGGCTTTACTGCCTCTCCAGAAACTTTCACTTGCACCACTCAAACATTAGATTCTGTGTTGACCATTCCTTGCAACATAACCCTGCAGATAACATTAGGATACGAAATTACCTGGTAGTGCTCTGTACATACACTGTGACAGATATCTAGTAACAGCATGAAACTACATCTCTGTAAATATCCACATATGAAAATAGAAACGTTCAGAAATTAATGCCTTGCACCATGAAGCAACTGCAAGTGTTGATTTTTGCAGACAGTAAGAAAGTGGTTATTTTCTTTACTCTGAGTTGTAGCACAGATACACTGTAGTTACTGTTTAACTGATATATCCCCTTATATATTTTTTTTTTTTAACTTAGTCTTTGTTTGCTTATAGATGCTGGACTAGAAGTGAAAGTAAAAGATCCTCCCAAAGGAATGATACCTCCTGGAACCCAACTTATTAAGCCAAAAGCAGAGCCTCAGCCAAACAAGGTTTGGATAACTGAAAAAAAACCCAAAACAGATAGTTATGTTTGGGTGGGATTTTATTACTGTTTAATATATACTTTATCATATAGTAGTGCTGCAGACTTAAGGATATTTGCTGATCACTTTAATATGCTGAATGGAATGAAACTAATATGCTGGACAAAATGAAACAAATTAATTTCATTTTCTTTCTGTATGTGAATTTGTAAAACTGTTAGAAGCTCTACAGAAACTGTCTTTGCCTTGGCTTGTCACACAAACATTGCACAGCTACTATTAAAGCCACAGGCAGAATTTTGCACTATTATTAGTTTTTTTCTTTCTGTATTGCATTCTGAAATTAATTGTGCACAAAATTTTACGAAGATTTTGTTTGTTTTGTCATAAGCATCTTCAGACAATATAAAATCCATAACCAATTTCTTTAGTGATATTTTGCTTTCTTTAGAATGACATGATTATGTTTTTTAAAGGTATCCTTTCTGTAGCTTCTGACATCCCCATTTCACCTTATCATTCCACCCTGAAGGACTAAAGTAGACACAATAATGCAAGTAAGCTGAAATGGGCAGCAGTGGTATAAGGAAAGTGCCCAGATGAGGGAACTACCTTGCACTTCCTCTTAGATGCAAAGGAAGGGATATTAAATGAGGTGCTGATTTTCTTTTTTTTTTTTGTGGAATAACACTATTAAAAGATGTGGTGTTCTGAAATACCACAAGGTTGTCTTTCCCTATTTTAATGACATTGGGAAGGTGGTTAAAAAATACATGGTTACAAAAAGGATCAGGTTTTTGACAACTTCTTACCTCTGCAGTGCCTCCTGATTTATTTTTTTCTAGATTTCAGGATAATCCAGAGACAGTAACTTTGTTGTATGGTTCCCCAGTCTTTAAAATGCATCCAGCATCTGCTTCTACCACTAACAAGATTCTTTTTTCCTGCAGCCATGCCTCAAAATAAAAATAATAAATGCAACATTTTATCCCCCACTGGGTCTCTCCTTTATTTTCTTACCAAGAAGCTTCTTTTAGACTTCCTCCCTTGTCTTGGAAGGAAGACTTCCTGGTTAGTTTATTATCTTAATTAGAACTCCCAATTCCTACTGAGGGAGATTTCTCATGCAACTTAATGATACCTCCACCCAAGCTGGTCATCATATGTGTTGTCCTGCTGTCCCCAAGTTGAGAGAATCTGGTTTGATATGAGATGAATTGCTGAACAGAAGTTCTCTTTTTCTTTTCAATTATTACAGTGGAAATTGGGGTGTCTTGTTCATACATGATAACTCCGTGTTGTCGAGGAACAGTCAAAGTACTTGACAGAAGTCATTCCTCTGATGTTCTGAGACTTTATGTAGTGTTTAATCCTCTCCTTGTGTTCTACTTGCATGTCTCATTTCTTGTTCCAAGTTGTAGTCTCTTTGAAAAAGGAGCCATCTTTGTCCTGTACATAGTGTCTGTAGAGCCTGCTGAAAGATTAAACTAGTCCTTTCATGGTAAATCATTTAATCAGTCATCTTTCTTCTGTGTCATAATAAATCACGTAACAAATCAGGATAATTCTTTGTGTATCAACAGCAGTATTGTAAGTAATACGGGAAGGTAATAATTGTACTGTGCTCCATGTTTCTGAAGCAAAGAATGCAGATTAGACATGTATCAGTCAGAGACAGTCCAATATACCAACTCATGTTTTCCTGAGAAAAAGGGCATAGTTAAGCTCTAAATGCTTCTTCATCATCTTTGTCAGCCTGAAATTTCAGATTGTTATAACCAAAGGACACTAACAGTGCATTCTCAGTGGTGATCTCTTCTCAACTAAGAGCATCAAAATATTTTCATTGAGGCACTGGAACATTTCAGTTTTGTAGCCAAACCTTACTTGAATTGCAAGTTGAAAATGGGTACTGTGTTATGATTTTATATGTGTATTCTTCATTCTCTGTTATTTGAAATCAGATGAAAAATCTGAAGGAGACTATGATAGTGATGTGTATTCAGCCTGGGATATATGACCCATGAGAAATGCTGCCTCCTTATTAGCTGCACAGCTTAAATTAACTAACTTGCAGGAAACTTCATTGTACATCCTGTTGAGGAAAACATTATTTTTTAAGCTGTGTAATGTAATTCAGGGTAGTTGGAACCAATGTGAAGAAAACGGCCCTAATTTAGCTGGATTTGAAGGTGCAAGACTGCTACCAGAATGATTGGTCACTAGCATGTTTTGGTGCTTTCTACTGTCCTGACACAACTTAACAGGTAGCTAGCATCAATTGCAAAACCAAGAAACAACCACCAAATCCAAAAGTTCTGGGCTGGGGGTGATTTTTCTTATCCCTTTGTGGAAGGTCAACCCCCTTGTTATGGTTGCTTTATCCTATACAACACCCCTTTCTGTTGTGTGATGTGTGCCTTTTTGCAGATTTGTCAAATGAGAAAGCACAGCAACAGAGCTCTTGAAAACTGCTGTGCACTGTAGGGGTGACGTACATCCTAATTGGCTTTTCTGCCTTAGTCAGTTCTTTGGTTGGAATCCAGTCTGTGTGTGCTTCATGGAAGGACTGCCTACGGAGATGTTACGGGACAGTTACAAAAGCGTTGTGCTATACAGAAATATTCCAAGCAAAGAGGTGCTATATCAGGAAGAAGACACAGACGATAAGTTTTTCATCGTGGTCAGAAATGAGCATAAGAGAACTCTTAATCTGTTTTTTACTGTATTGTCTGTCAGTGGATCTGATCCTTAAGCAGTTTCTAGTTATAAGTCGAAGTTTTTTATTAACTAGTTAGGTTAGCTGTTGCAAAGGGGAAAAAAGGCTCTTTCCAGGCCTGTGCATACTCAAAATCATGAATGTGAGTTCTTCCTCTAAACTGAAGTTTTTAATCCAAGTTCTAGCAAGCTAGAATAATGATTTTCTGAAGTAACATGATGCAAGGACCCCTAATTTGCAAGACTGTTTCTGGCTTGTCTGTGTTTAGAATGCTGTCAGCAGTGATTCAGCTTTATACTTTCACAAGGACCTTGAAAGTCTTAGTTTTTTCTGTAGCAAGAATCTAAGTATTATGAGTAAGAGGACTGTTAATAAGCAAAACGTTGCACATTTTGGAGGAATTTGTGTGAAATCCTTTACACGCTTCTGGTTTTGGGGTTTTGTTGGTTTTGTATTCTGTTTTTTAGATTAGCCTCAGAATAAATACCATTTTTTAAGTAATTTCTTTAGGGAAAAAGATTCATGCATTTAGCTGTTACCTTTCTTTATGTATCAATGAGTTTATTCCTTACATATCATTCTGTGCTTTATGTTAAGTTATAGATTAAATCCATAATTCCATTGATACTTTTTATCACTTTCACCTGTGGAGTTTGAAACCAACCTTCCAAGAAGATGGCTTTATACCATATGCATAGAATATATGCATTTCTGGTTTTAAGAGACCAATAGGATGGCTTACATTTGCTCTCTATGGGACAGGTGCCTGATAACGTTTGAATGGTAAAAAAAGTGATAGTGAATAGCAAGTGGGAGATTTTGGGGTGCTGTAGTAAGTCCAGTGAATGGCAAGGAGCCTCTGCTCTAACCTGCATGTGAAAAAAAGAGAAACTATTGAAATAGCTATTTGAAAGATAAAGAAGTAGAAAGATCATTTTATTTGAAAATGTCTAGTTAAACTCTTTAGCTAAGGAAAATATCCAAATTTTGGTCAAAAAGCTGACTGAAGAGAGTACTGTGGTAGCACAACTGAGAAATGGTAATCCCAGGCTGATCAGTTAGGAGAAATAATAAATTTGAAAAAGCAAAACTGGTGAAATTTTCAGCAGTGAATAAAACGTGTGTTAAAAAAATCAGAAGCTTGTACTGATTATTGTAGGGTATAACAGAAATATTTCCAAGTCAATGCATGCTTACATTATGTTTTTTTAGAACATTATAATTTTATTGATGATACAAAAAAAAGCTAAATTATACACAGCAGCCATGGGAAACTAGCAACAAACTGTAACTCTTAAGACTGCTGTCTTGTCACTGGCATTTCAGAATCTGTTAAACCTATTTCTTTTTACTCTGAGAGCTCTGTTCCAATTTTTTTTCTTCCTTACTGTCTTTCTTTGCTTCTCTTAGGTTCGCAAATTTGTGGCCAAGGACAGTGCAGGGCTTCGTATCCGTAGCCACCCTTCCCTTCAGAGTGAGCAAATAGGCATAGTGAAAGTCAATGGATCCATCACTTTCATTGACGAGGTAATCAATAAGACACTTCTGTTGAAAATTGGGCTAAGATGTAAAGGTAATTCATGCAAATAATGGGGTTTTTTCCATGTTGAGATGTTGACATATACAACTTAAGACCATAAATTGCAAAAATCTAAATTTACTAATTTAGTTTTTCAAGCTGTCATTTCCTTTTAATTTACTTACTTCAAAACCTATGTAACAAACGTTTGAGACTGGTACAAGGAAAGAAAATTCATAGAGTTCATCTTATAATAATACCTCTTAAGATTTAGCTTTTCACTACTTTTTTCACTTACTGTTTCAACCCTACACAAAAATTCAGATGTAGATGTCCTTTTCATTACATCTTTCACTTACAGATCTGAAAGATCACTAGACTACTATGCATGTATTTTTCTTACAATATAGCTTCATATACAAAGAATATTTTTGCAATTTACTAAGTCATACCAGCAATGGAAAAATGGGAAGTGGGGAATTTATAAAGCTTATGAAGGCTTGACTTTCTTTCCTCTTTTATTTCAAAGCAATTCTTATTACTGCATGATCCAATTGAAATTTATCTTCACACCTTGACTTGTAAAAAGATATGCTTCCCATTTGCTTTGGAATTCTGATTTTGTCAATATTCCTCTTTACCTCTACTTACATTGTATCAGCATTGTAAGGATCATTGCTTCTTTGCTGCCGTTGTCTACCTGAAGTCTGTTAATCCTTGCTAGCTACAGAACAGTTACAGGAGGGCATGGCTCGTTCTTGTTGCTTGTTTCCCATAGATCCACAATGATGATGGTGTTTGGCTGAGGCTGAATGATGAAACAATAAAGAAGTATGTTCCTAACATGAATGGTTACACTGAAGCCTGGTGTCTGTCTTTTAACCAACATCTTGGCAAGAGCCTTCTGGTACCTGTTGACGTAAGTAAAAGGTGCCTTTGAAAAATATCCAAAAGTACACTCTATCCTCATTACAAGACTTTCTTTAATTAAGGCTGCAAAAAGTCCTGAGGTAAATGATGTTTTAATTACCAAATACAACCTTATACATGTTTGCATTTTGGAGGGCTGTTGTGTAATGAGGGTGGAGTGTAGAAAGGTATAAGGCTTTTTATGTTGAAGCCTCTTCTCCTAGAAGGGAAACAGAAGTGCAGGAATTGCTATAACAAAAGCAGAATAGTATTAGATTGTGGTCTGCACCAGGTGTTTCCTGTGCTAGAAAGCATTGTCTGTGAAGTGGTCCACTGGTGCCATGATTCCAGAAGAGGCTTGCAGCCTACAGTGAATCAATGTAATTGATGCTTTTTGAAAAAACCAGCCAAACAAACAAAAAGTTCTTTAGGCTCTGGGTTTTGCGGATGTTTTTTGTGAGTTTTATACCTGAATCCTTAAGATAGCACTTCATTAGCTAATCAAAGAATCCCAGAGCTTAAAGACAAACACTGAATTTATAATAAGAGTAAACGTAATTTATTTGAATAACTTTAATGGTGATCATCATCACTACAGTTTAAAGGTTACACCTTTTCTGGAAACCAGATACACTTTTTTGAAAAATGCAACAGACAAAAAGGAAAAACTGTATTAACCAAACCAGTGTTTCTCAGAAGTTTCATGAAAGTGCGGGCCTTTCTGGCTCATCTGTTTTCGTGCATTCCACCAAGTGGGCAGTACCTTGTTTTCTTCTGGGCAGAATGTGAGAATCTAATTGCAACTACTGCTATTTAGATTTGATTTGTCATCTTATCTGAGTGAGCTGCTGCTGCAATTGAAGATAGTTGAGAAATATTTCATTAAATTAAACACCTGCAACCAGTAATATCATGCTGTTCATGTTTTTTGGTTATGGAAGAACCGAGATATTCCCAGTTCCAGTGAAACTGGGCCATTTGCTAGTAGCTAAATCTGGAAATCCATAATGCCCTGTAGCTGTTCTGACAAATGCTGTTATATGATGTGAATAGGTCTTCCTGTCTTCAGATTATTTGTTGATATGTATTTGTAGATTTCTTTCAATAGAATTCTTGTTTGGGAAATTATTTTGATTTTGCATTTGGGAAGCAAATTATTTCTGTACTCAGAAATCAGTCACGCAAATATGCCTGTCATCATAGTGTTTGTCTAGGCTGTTGTAGAATATATGAAAACACGGAAAAAATTAAGCTTTGTTTAAAATCTTGCCTGTATTTTTTGCCTTAGAAATTGGTAGCCATTAGAAAATGGCTATATTATACTTCCATGAAATACTAATATTTCTGTGCAGTGGTTGAATTTTACCAGTTCACCCGTGGTAGATGTGAATTCATCTTGACTAAATAACTAACTTCAGTAAATATTGTATGCCTCGATGGGTATTATAGTCTGGTAGATTTTTCTCAATTGTGTGGTTTTTGGTTTTTTTTTTTTAGTTTAGCTATCTTCAATACCTTTTTATTTGTTGAAGGGAATATTTTTGAGCTCAGCAGTTGTCTGTGGTTAGCAAGAACTTACTGGTTGGCATATTTCATACAGCTCTGGTATACATGTAGTTCTAGGGAAGACCATATGTTGTGCTCCTTGAGAGAAGCCTGAAAAGAAATGTCTACCATGAATAACTGAACATTCGATCTTGATAATATAATTTTGAGAATTCAAGTTTCATTTGAATTAGGAGGTCAGGTACAATCAAATGTGAAAAACAACTTCCAGTTTTCAAATATTTAATTCTCTGTGTCTGCGAAGTTCAGGTAAAAGAGTCTCTTGGTTTGAGGGTTTTTAAACACTCCTGTGTATTA
The DNA here is from genome assembly GCA_013397845.1 of Melanocharis versteri. Lineage (NCBI taxonomy): Eukaryota > Metazoa > Chordata > Aves > Passeriformes > Melanocharitidae > Melanocharis > Melanocharis versteri. The sequence continues at coordinate 121,557 of VZTG01001080.1, forward strand.
GTTTCATTACCATTTAGACTGTTAGGAGCTGTTACATATGCTTAACTTTCTTTTCGGTAGCCAGTCACATGTCCTGGCTGACACGAGTTAAAAGTCACATGCTTTCTTAGCTTCTGCTCTGTAAGTGGCAGCCAACATAGCAAAAGGCTTACGAAAGCAACTGTTACAACAATGCAGGCATGTGCAAGAGATGTGTTTTGAGCTACTTTCAGAAAAGTTTCCTTGCGCAGCTTGCATTTTCGGATTTTTAAGAGGGCTTAGCATGTCCTGAAACTTTTGGATTTCATTATGACAGTATATAAGCAATAAGATTTGTTGTTTTGATTCATGATAATAGGAGTAAAAAGGAAAAAATATAGTTCTCTTAATATTTTATTTCTTGAAGGTGACAAAACATAAGTCAAGGTTCAGAGACTGACTTTTGAATGCCTTAAGTCTTTACAGCATGCTAGTCTAGCATATACTGCTTTCTTACTAGATACTTTCTTTGCACAGATACTGCTTTTTTAGTAGGAAGTTTTAAAATCTTTCTTATGGTGATTACTAAGTTGAAAATATTTCAAATTTAACATATTTTTTCTCTCTGAATTGTCCAAAAAAATAGCCTGTGTTTTTAAGTTGTCAAATTTGATTGGTGCAGTCCTCTAGAGGTGAATGAGTTATGTGGAAAAGATGTTCAATTAATAAGTGCTGAAGTTTTGTTAGATTAAATTGTGATATAATTCATATCTGCTCAATCCTGTTGGTTTGGGTAGCTGAATGACACAATGAGCAGAATGCCATAAAAAAAATTTGTTAATGTGCAAGATTTTTTGAAGCCAAGCTGTTCAACCAGTTTTGGCTTAAAAGGAAGACTGGAGAAAGTCTCTTTTGTGACTGAAAATGCAAAGGGAAAATCAAATGCCTGAGTTAGGCCATGTATTCCCTGTTCAAATAGATGTCACATTACTTCTACTGGACTCCATTTTTATTCAACTCTGTTGAGTGTGCAGACTTGTCATCTCCCATTACACTGCTTTCTCATGTTTAATTTTCTGGCTTTTTATTATCAATCCCTTAAGTAAATAAAATTTCTCAGTACATTTTGGAAAATATGTAAAAAGTGCATTTTTTAAAAAAAAGTTGGTTATTCTGTTTCTTCACTGTATTATGGAACAGTGAACAAATGAAAACCAATAGAGGTTCTCAGCAGTGTTAATTTTGACCTCTTCATCTTGATGTATATATTGTATCTGCATTATATGTATATTTATTAGCATTAACTACAAAGCAAACACTGGGTATTGTGCATCTCATAAATGCACTTTCTGTACTTTTATCAAAGCTATCATATTTAAAGATAAATGATCATAGGAAAGCAGAGATCCGTTGTAGTTACCAGTGTTTTATTTATTTGAGCCGTGGTCATTTACCTTCTTAGAAAGTCTTCAGCTCTTCTTCTGTTGCTCTTGTCCTTTCACAAGGAGCTGCTTTGCAGCCCCCGATCTGAAATTGTGCACCCAATCCATTGTAGGTAATATAATTATGAGATTATGAATTCAATAGATTGTGATTTTAGATAAGCTGTTTCCATCTCTGGTAGTTATTTTTCCTTCTGTCTTACGGTGTTCAGGTATTTGTTTTTGAAAAAATACCTTTAAAGTTCCTTATGCAGACAGTTATTTATTCATGCTTCCGCACAGTACTTAGTAGAAGGGTACATACGATACAAAACAGTGCACACTAGGAAGAAACAGAAATTTATCTTGGTCAAGTTCTGGAACTTGTCTTTTAAAAAATTGCATTCTAAGTAAGTTCTTGTTACTTCATTTTAAGTATAAAACTTTGTAAGAAGGAATATTGTACCCTGGTGCCCTGCTACAATATTACCTTCCCCAGCCACCACAGGCAGTCAAGGATTGAGAAACTGCCAGTTTTTCAAACCATTATTGCAATGGAAGAAAGATTCAGAATTAGTATGTAAGCTCCAGTGTTTGATCACAAAACCTCAGAAAGCTGAATGTTCTGTGGAAATACTGAAGGACATTGACGAAAGATTTCTACTGCTGTTTTAAGCATGATGGAAAGTAATTGGAGAGTAAGACTATGTTGGATAAAATGTCAAGATGACTGTTTAAGATAAACCTTAGTTTTGAAAAATAATTGAGATTTTAAATACTTCCTAATGGTCCAATGACTTTTCATGGCAAAACAAATGAAATTTTTTTTTAATCTCTGAAACTTAAAATTTATTGGGAAAAGTATGAATTTCTAAAATTAGTTTTAGTTCTTGGAAGGTAAAGTCTTGAAGGAAAGCATTAACTAAATCTACAGATGATAGCATAAGGACTAAATACAAAGCTTCTATCTAGTAGTGTCTTCAGAATGGAAACTTAGTTCTCAAATAGATGCCTGATCTATTCATCTAAACTGGTGTACAGTATTATAATAGCCAGGAAGTTCTCAAGCTCCCAGGGCGAAGGACAGCTTCTAGTTTGATCTTTTTCATGCTTCTAGGCCAGTATGGTCCCACTTCACTGCTGTTGGTTTCCCTTGTATGTTTTACGCATAGAGCTCTGTGATGTAGAAAAATAGATCTTTGAAATGATACCTAAATATTTTAGGTATGGATAGTCCATATTCTCAGTGGAAGTGTATCAGAAAAAAGGAGATATGCTGCAAAGTAATATAATCAGACAGTTTAAGTGGGTTGGATGTCTATGAAGTACACTAATTAGGCAAATGTAGACTTTTTTATAGTTGTCATAGTTTTATGCCAGATTGATAAGCCTTTTCATTGTTAATCTTCCTATCTAACACCTTCCCCAGTGCCCCAGAGCATATATCGCTAGTGCATTCCTACCTCCTTCAATTCTGGGTAAAGGTACTCAATTTTAAAGAAATGCTGGTGTTTTGACAATTTCCCTCTTTTTGTCAAAATGGCAGATAATTTGTATTATTGAAACCTGATGTTTGCAATAGGTATATATTAGATGGTTTGCTTCTGTCATGTGATAAAAGCGGAGATTTACTTACTCTTAACATGTTAGTGCTTTCTCAAGGAATACAGATGGGGCATGCCAAGGGTGTTTTGTACTTGTTTCTGCCTGAAAGGATTTACTGCCTCAGCTACTGTTCAATTTTAATGTGGCTGCTGAGCAGGGATTTCGTTTGTTCCCGTTTCAGGATGGGATAGGGAATTAGATTTTGATACTTCTGTTCATAGAGATGAAATGGGTGCTTTGTCAAAGGGATCCTATCATACATACAATTATTAGTACTGCTATATACATATACTATTCTTTCATTTGACAGGAACAGTGAAAATTTCTTTGAAATGAGTAGAAACCAGCTTATGGAGAAAAGATGGCTTCTTTTTCATGTTTTCCAGTGATTAAAAAATGCTGTCTTCACTGTTTTGTGGGAGGAAAAATTAAACAGAACAGCAGTGCTTACTTGTATAGTGTGGGCAATTGGTTATAAAATTAGTGATGTCTCTCTGGCAGCTATATTTCATTTATGATTATTCATAACAAACTAGTTAATGCATTATATGTTTTACAAAGCCAATGAAATCTTAGCAATTGTTCTCTGTATAGCACTGAAATTTTTAGCTCCGATAAAAAAGTATGATTTTGATGTGCAAACTGGTGAAATCATTCTGTGCAAGTGAACTCCTTTTAGCAACAGTGAGCTTAGCCCTTCTGCATCTCCTTGGTTCTGACTGGGTGACTAAAATTCCACGTGCACTTGTCCTGCACTAGTTGAAATCATCTTTCAGAACAGGAGACCGTCTCGCTAGAAAACTGGTTTGGGATGGGACCAGCTACTGTTTCCTTGTAACAGAAATATGAGATTTTTGTGTGCATGAAGTCTCAAGCTTTATAAGAGATGTCTGGCTCTTAATTTCAGTAAATGGCATGACACACTACATCCATTTTGAGCTTTTGACATATTAAACTGTTTCTGTGTAATGGATGATTTGCCATGGTGAGCAATGGACTCAGGTGACTTGATTAGGAAAGCAAAACTTTCCCCTTTTGCAAAGCATTCTACCAGTAAATTTACTTGAGGAGAAAGTTTGCATTATAGTACCTTGAGCTTCTTCCTCCAATATTTCTTTGTTCCCATTTCTTTGTTGATATATGTCTTTTTTTTTCAAACTTTGTTGCTCAGAATGTCTTTAATGCTAGCCAAGGAGTAAGGGATTTGGACTTTTTTTCATGGACTTCCAAAGCTTTACCCCCTAAGGTGAGTTAAATTACAGGAACAGTCACACTGTATCTTGTGTTTTCAGAATGCACCTTATGACTCAACTTTATGCTAAATATTCTTTGAAGTATGTATTACTGTGAATTATTTTTATAGGAAATAGCAGATTTGCATTCGCTGCTGTATCTGTATCTCTTTCGTCTAAAAGGAGAAAAAAATACCAGGGCTGGTTATTGAATTTTTATTAATTCATGAGTAGCACTCTCCTTTTTTAAATTTCTAATTAAATCAAATTAGAAATTTAGAGAGGTGGCCTAGTAACATAACAAAACCTTTCATTCTCCCTTAGTGCCAAATTTACTGGTAAAATTTTTTTCTGTTATTGGAGGCTTCACATGAAGTTGCAGCATCTAATAAGATGATATTTGCATGAGTAAAGCCACAGATATTTAATCTGCCTGTTCTAAATGTTTTTTTTTATTATGTCATTCTAGGAACAAGTTATGTTGTGTACAGTTAAGCTGTTTAAATTGACTGTAGTAGTGTTTGTCTAAATATCAGTTCTGTAATGTTTTGAGACGGATTTTTTTTCTATTAACTTTGTAATGAAGATGACAATGTGTTGTACATTTTGGTTTAGAGATTTTAAAACTTGTTTGTCCACTTATTCTTTATCCCCAGAATAGCAGACTTTATTATGTCAAGATCTAAACTATGTTTAAATTGTCTTTTTCTTTTTTCCTTGAACCAGTTTACCTCAGCTTGCATTAACTTGCTTTGTAAGTTACATATTTACATAACAGAATCATTTTTGTATAAAGGCGTCTTGAAAAAACTGCTGTATTAGTCTGGACATAATCCACAGACTTCCATACCAAAAAAAGCTGAAAACATGATAATTAAAGCGATATGGGGAAATTGCATTCGTTTAAAAGGAAATAGCATAACCAGAAGTTTGGTTTAAATCTGAGGAAAGACAGTATTCTTTCTCACAGCAGGAAGTGAACTCCTGGGAGGTGTTTTTATGGGAGATTGTCAAGGCAGAAAGTATCAGCATATTCAGAAGAAATTAAATTTAGAAAAATCAGATTAATAAATAAACACTAAGGAAAATAGGGTATACCCTGTAACATCATTAATAAAAAGGTTTTAAATGTTGTTGGTATATAAGGGACAGACCACTAATAAAGATTTTTATGCTGCTTCTAAAGAGCATCTCCTGTTGCTGAACACAGTAGACTGAATGAGGTGAACCACTGCCTTCACCCAGTAGGACATTATATAGTTTGTAACTTTCAGATGTTCCTTTAAAAGCACCTATAACTTTCAGTATAATAGAACTTGCTCCTGCTATTCACTTGCATTCTTCTGAAATAAATGCATATTTGTTACTCCCATCCCTCATATTTTTTGTACAAAAGCCTTTTAGTTAAGCTGTGGCTGGCTGACAAATCTATGCTAATTTTTCTCTTCTTTTAGTAACTACCACTTTTCTTGGTAAGAAACTCAGTGTTTTCTTGCGTCAGGTTTGGATATATATTTCATCAGCAAATAGTACAAGGTGAAATAAATTTGCAGGCCCTTTGTATTGTCATTGTGGAAACAATAAATACACACTAATACATGTGCATTTAAAAGTCTATGGTATTGCTGTTCTTCTTTGTCATAATTTTGCCTTGACTCTAAATTAACAATATATTCTAAACGTGAAATCAGAAAAAGAAGCATGTCATATGGAGAGAGATAATATTCAAATTCCCTTTACATAGCCCCAGACTTTAACAAAATTTCACAAAAAGAGCAGGAGGAGTAAGTGCATATCCTGAGAAATGTCAGCTATGATGAAGGTTTAGTGAAATCAGTTAGATTAAATAATTTTTATCTAATGTTAGATATGAGCTATTATTTTTATATAAATGGTTACATTTATACCACTTTTGCTTTAAAAGTAATGTCAGGAGTGATTCAATTAATGTTCAATTTACTAGTAATTAGTTGTTTAGCACTGCACACTAAAATTAGCAATGTAACTAGGATCTCCTTTAGCTTTGAAATTTACCTTTTGTAATCTTGAAGTATTTCTTATCTCAGTAGTTTAAAGGTGGTATTAATAGGTTTTATTCTGTTCTGTTTTGCCTTTTTTTTTAATTTCTCAGGAATCTAGGTCTAATGCTGATGATTTTTTCAAAGACCTAAATTCACACTGCCCACAGGAAGCAGTGATGCAAGAACAAGACATGCCATTCCTTCGAGGTGGACCTGGAGTGTACAAGGTAGTGAAGACTGGCCCATCAGGTCACAACATCAGAAGCTGCCCTAACCTTAGAGGTATCCCAATTGGAATGTTAGTTCTGGGAAACAAAGTCAAGGCAGTGGGCGAGGTATGGATCCTTGTAGCTTCAGTTCATGTCTTCATAGATACCAGTATATAACAGTAGTAACCGCAACAAAAGAATCTGCCTCTGTACAGGTTTGCTTTTCCCTTCCTCATGATAATTACTGACCTTTGAACTTGGTTTATATTATAAGTACTAATGCAGTCATGTCTTTTGTCTTTTTGCATTGATTGAAATAATGTTAAAATTGCACTGCAGTTATGTATGCTTGCTTATATATTTCTGTTACAGAATTGTGTTTCTTGATCTACTTTTTTGTCATATTCTTCGAAGGAATTCTGTTTCGTTGACAAAATGTTTTCCTAAGACCTAACCATTTAACAAATTCCTGTTTCTCTGTACTGATTGTATTAATTTGTTTAGTTGCTGAACTATTGTTATTGTTCTGGGTTGTCCAGTTGTGGTATTTTATGGTTAAGAAGGGCTTAAGGATGAAGTGTGTCATGCTATTTCCTAAATACAATATCAGGAACAAAATTAATACTCATAAAAACCTTTCATGTATATCTTGGTATTATAATTGTACTGTTGCCACCATCTATTAGGAGGTATATCTTGGTGACTATTTCCCTCAAGTTTTTATTTAGGCTTATGTGGATTTTCTAGAGCTGTGGTGTTGGTGTTTTGCTTCTTCTGAACATAAATGGGTCTAAAATTTTTGGAATTACTCCTAAATGTAAATGTGCCATAAATAGTTTGGTACTTTAGTCTGCCTCAGCCTGTGGCCTTAATTTAAGAAACCTTTCTTTTCAATATTTACTTTGTAATAGAAAGATTGAAATTTAATATGTTTTCCAGATACTATAAGTAGTTGCTGAATCATGCACTGAATTATTTGAGAAGTCAATAAATTTTGCTTTTTTATGTGTGTGCATCAGGTGACTAATTCAGAAGGTACATGGGTGCAAATGGATAAGAACAGCATGGTAGAGTTCTGTGAAAGTGATGAAGGCGAGGCATGGTCATTAGCTAGAGACAGAGGTGGAAACCAGTACCTCCGACATGAAGATGGCAAGTGGTTGTTTTGTTTTATTTTTTTAATTTAACTTAGAAAAAAATAAGCAGTCTAAACAGGAGAAATAAAGAAGGATGAGTTTTGTACAGGTATAATATTAGCTTATGTGTTTTCATCTGAGTTACGTCACACAATCGGACTTGAAAATTGTTTATAAACATTCTTTAAATTATTTTTTAAACATCTTTAAATGATTTTAAAATATTTCTGTGTGATTTCTTCTGTACCAGTTACGGTTTTGGAAAATATTTTAAACCACCTTTTTTCTTTTAGCTGTGGGGTTGATTTTTATGCATCTGTTTTCCAAAGGGTGTCTTCATGAAAAGCTTTGACCTCAGCAGTCATATTTTGCTTGTGTTTTTAGGTCACGCTTATTGTCAGCCTCTTATTTGTTCATTTTAACAGACTCTTTGCCATTTTTCTGGTTTTGACATTTGGTGCTGAAATTCATTTCAGACATAGACACTCTAACAATTATCACATTACTGTATGAGAACAAAGCAATTCCTTGCTAATACATAAGTATTTTCTGTAGACTGTTGCAGCTTGACTTTCAGGTATAAAACCTTCTGCAAAGAAGGGAAATAACAGAGTTTTTCATAAAATATATAAGTGTTTACATAATACTTCAAACACTTCTTTAGAAGTCCTAGCTTTTCTATTTTTCAGTTGTGTCTGATAATGTCAAGTTCTGAGGTGCTTGAAGAGCCCAAGTAGATTCTAGAAACTAAATAATTGTTAAACAGGTATAATTGGAGCAGTACCTTATTGTTGAAAGCACATGTATTCAATAATAAGGTTGATTAATTCATTATTTTCTATTTTTATATGGGGTTGTTTGCTTTTTCAGTAGAAAATAATTTCTCCGAAATTAATAAATTAAGCAGTGTGCAAAAATTTCCATTCCAGAGTGCTTATTTTGAGAAATACATTTAAGTAACTTGACAGTATTTTGCATTTTTAAGTAGTCTTTTCATCTTCAGTAAGTGATGTATCATTTCATATTGTCTTAAATTTCTCAAAGTGTGTGTGTGCTCTAAGAAAGAATTCAGAAATCAGGAAGAATTTAAACAAGACCCTTGTTTGAAGGTGTGTCTTCGGATTCTTGATACTTATGCACTGTTCTTGATGGACATCTTCGAATATATCAATTGCTCTCACAGAAAAACAGAAATGCAAGCTCCAGCCTTTGAGGACAAACCTCTGTAGTACGATTTTTGCAGTACAGCTTGTAGAAATACCATCTTTAAAACTTTCTAATACAAATCCCATGCCTCGATATACATGTTTTTAATCTTTCCTGGATTAGTCTCTTTTTATAAGTAGGGTGAAGATGGATGTCTCTTGTGCATCTAGCTAAAGCAGTTTAAGCAGTTATCAGTGCAATTACTGAGATTTTTCAACCTGTTCTGTGTTCCTGGTCCACCTCAGTGCCATGTAAAACTTAAAGGGCTTAAGCTGTATCTGAAGGTTATTTTAAACTGCTTATTTTTACTTGCCATGAAATTACTTAGAAATAATTTATTATCAGTTTCAGTGCTTTTGCTGGAGGGAAATAATAAGGATCTGCAGGAGCTCTAGCTAGGTTTGCAAATGTCTACTTTTTATCCATGAATAGCACCATCTTTCACACTACATTCATATTTTCATTATTTAATAAAGTTATAATTAAATTCCTGTAATGAGGTAGGATTTCTGTCAGAGACAAGGCAAAAGTCATACTGAATAGCTAGGTCTGTAGGCAGGTATCCAGTTAAAATACTACAGCAAGATCTAGAGTAGCCTCTGATTGAGAAAATTCTAGATCCTTTCTTTTGTAAGCTGACTTTAAATTTCCAGCTTTCTCCCTCATAATTTTTTTTTTGCTTGAATATGTATTATGTAGAGTTTGTACTTTGAAATACAGTTTTGTACTGAAATGCAATTTTTTAAAGATTACTTTTTGAAGAGTTGTGATTTTTTTTTTTTAATCCATGTTAATTTTAGTCCATTTACAAGAAAAAAAAAATGTCAAGGTGCCAACTCGAGCTTTTAAACCTGCATTTGGGATATTTCTTCTGAATGCTTTCTTATGTATCATCAGTTGGAATGGTATTTTTGACCACATTAAGTCAGTAATTTCTCTGTAAATCTAAATAGTCGAGTGGATTCTGTTTCATTTATTTTAGTTCTACTGTTTTGAATTTTATGAAATACTCCAGGGCGGTTTGGGTTGGAGGTTGCTTTAGTGTCATACAAAAAGCAAAATTACAGTACTCATCTACGGATACAAATAATTCTGTCAGGAAAACGTGTCTTGTGTCCCATGAACTATTGGGGGTAGCCACAATTGAATGTTTCTTGGCTCCGAGTTTGCCATTCTGAAAACTATCCCTTCTCCACCTTGCTTTGTCAAAGGGATTTTAACAATTGCTGTCCAAAGAATAAACACTGCTGAAATGATGTTACTGGGAAAAAACAAGTGTCAAATAATGGCAAAGCTGGCAACAGCTCAGTCAAACTAAAAACAGTCTACATAGTATTAAGTCCTCTGTCTTTATATTTTTAGAGCATGAGCTCTGAAGAACAGATGTGGGTTTTTTGAAGAGAATTTAGTCGAGAGCAAGAGTGCTATTGGTGGAAATAAATATCACTCTTTTGCTTTGTGACTCATCTTTCTAATGTAAATCAGTTACTAAGAGGTCTAACTCTGAAGTGATGTGGTTTTTTTACAGAGCAAGTCCTTCTAGATCAAAATGTGCAGACTCCTCCCCCAAGTCCTTTTTCAATACAAGCTTTCAGTAAGGGGACAAGCTGTAGTAATGGACAAGGGTTTGATTATGGCCTTGGAAATAACAAAGGTATGTTTTTACACTCATATTTTTTAAATTATGTTTATCTTAACTTTCCTTGTATCTTACTACTCATTTTCTGCATTTTTAGGCACCACAGGTCTTCACCAAAGCAGTAGTACAATGAATTGCAAAGTGTTAAAACTGCTTTTTTCTTGCTTGAGTTTCACTAAGTCTAAGTATTCTGTATAAAAAGGATCATCGAAGATTTGAAAGTTAGTTGTGGATTTCTGTAGTGGTAGGCACAAAACCGAAATGCTGAAATGAAAAATACATACTTGTAAAACAAGATTAGAATACTATTTGATTTAGAAAGCACATGTTTCAAAAAGTCCATAAGTATTTATCATCTGTCTTGACAATTTTTAAAGTGCCTTTAATGGGTTGACAAAATAAAACATGCCATTTAAAATTGGTTGTGAAATTTTAAAAAAAGTTGTAAAACCAAAGTTACCTTTCAATCACGTGAATGCCAGATAAAACTGCTGGGAAATAAATAAAATCTAGTTTATTTTACTGGTATAAAATAATCTTTTCTTTTAATCATGGTTTATTTTGTTGGCAAGATCTAAATACATATATAAAAGCCATCAAAATAAACTCAATCTGCATGCCTTCTGTTCATTTCTTTATTAGTTCTAGCAGATTTAATAGTACAGAAGGGACTTTCATTGAAGCAGATTTCTTGAGAAGTACTCCTGAAACCTGGAGCTCTGTCATTGTATTCTTACGTTGCTGCTACAAGTAGGGGCCTAAGGTGTGCTATCTGTTTTTTAACACCAGCATATATTTCTTCGTGGTTTCCTAAATAAAAAACTTAAAACATATTTTAAAGGAGAGAAGAATAGGAAAATAATTATTCCTAAACAGTCCAGTCCGTTAATGTCACAACATGAAATGCTTTTATTTCACAGGGGTTTACTGTCTAGAAAGTGGTTCATACTTGTCCATGCATTGTTATAGGAAACCCTCTTTTTTGGACAAAGGCTGGAAAAGTTGAAGTACTTTCCTTTTGTCTATAGACCCTTATAATTCTTTTCCCAGTTCATCCACACTCATTTCAGAGTAATGGTGGAATCACAAAAGTGGAAGTATTTAAGATCTGAGGTAGTATTACAGTTTGGCTCTCACTGTCAATTGTGTAATAGTGCAAAAATATTACCTGTTCTTTTTTCTGCAGAAACATATTAAAACAACAGTTTTTTTCTTCTGTGTTGTCCAGAGATAAAAACTTAAAGATGAATATGCTGTGTTAACAAGCATCCTGATTTCTGAAGATGTTGTGATTCTCTTTACTATATCTTAAGCAGTTTCAAAGGTGTTTCTTTGGGATAATACAGTTACAGAATGTTTGGAAGCTACTCCTGGCATTGAATCCCATACCATTTTTTATGCATTATTTTCTCAGCATTACCCTCAAGCTGTGATGTTTAGTGTGAATGAACAACTCAGCTACATGACTTTATTCATTCTGTGGACCGTATTTCCTTCTGAATTGCCCAAGAGTGGAGAGTTATTGGCAACTATATTGAAAGAATAATGGTCTTACTTTCCCAAAAATAGAATTCTTCAGCTGTACCATTACTTTTTATGCAGTCTTTCTGTATTCTCAGGTGTAATAAGCTTTGAGATTTGTGAAAAATAAGGAATGTAAGGCACAAGCACAATCTCTTAGAGGAATTTCTGAATGAAGCACTAATTTTGATGGAAATTCAGTCCCATCCAAGAGTGTTTCAAAATGACTGATCAAATGTAAAGATCCCCACAGTAGGTCTGTGTTTACAGTATTATCTGCAAGACAGGAGACATGACTCCTACAATGAATCTGTTTGATTTAGCTATGTCTTCTTTCTTCCAGCTTTCTGTGTCACAGGCAAATTTTTAATATTCCTCATGGTTGGCCTTACCCACCTTCATATTTGATTATTGTGGGCAGATGGCGTTCAGCCTGTTTTCAGATGTTCTTCCCTTTAAAATAATTATTCATTTTAGGAATTAGGCATGTTGCTTTTAAAAGTAACAATTTGTCAAACATGTAAATCACAGAGTGGCTGTGGTTGGAAGGGACCTTAGAGATCACCTATGTCCAAGCACCCCTAGACTAGGTTGTTCAATCACTTCTAGGTTTTTAAAGTAAGAATGATTGCTGCTGAAGTTCAGATTCCAGTAGTTTTTAGGTTTGCTTCTTTCAAAACAGTGAATTAAAATTGATTTATTGATTCCTGTAGATGATTATTTAGAAGGGTGTTCCAGCTATTTTCTGGTATTTTTGTCTTCTTATTTTTTAACCCAAAATATCAAGAATATAAATATAACTTAGGAGTTCTTAGGTAATACTGGGTTTGATACATCTGCTGGCTGTTCTCTAATTCATTAGAAAGGCAATTGATAATAATCCAAAAATGTTGTAAGTTCTTTGAGTTGTAAATTCTGTGTTAGCTGCTAATTTTTTTACTAGGTTTTCTACAATACTGTCAAAATTATAGGAATTTGCAGAATAAAGTGACACTGTTAGCATTTGCCTGGTGATGGTTCAAATCTGAGATTCTCTCAAGTTCTTGGTGTCTCCTACCTCATATTACTAAGTATACTTCAAGTTACAACATGGTGTGGCCTTCTTACCGGGGTGTCATGTATTTCTAATGCTCACATAGTTTTTTGAAAATTGGCATTCAGAAATTAAAACTCTTTTTTTCAAAGTGCTAGTTTTTGGAAGGCCTTCATTTGCCTCACAACAAATGTAGGCAGTTCTTCAGAAAACCACTTCCAGTTCTTAAGTGGTACTTACAGATTTTTTAAATTACCTTCAATCTGACCTCGAAAACCAGTGTGACAGAATACTTTTAAAAATATTTGCAAAAATGAGCAAATATTTACCAAAGCATTGGCACAGAAATACATTTGCCAACGCCTAATTACATGTTAGCTTTCCCTTCTCATCAGTTTTTCTAATCTTTTTTCTGCATGTACTGTTGCATGTGTGTATTATTGTAAATGCTAGGGATTTCTGTTTTTTTCTTTGGCTGCTCTTCATTTTTTAGCAAGGCAAATATAAATCTCTGTTTTGAAATGTTTAAAGTAATTGCAGTAAAATATCCATGATCCTTAAAAAACAGTAATTTTATTGCCATGCATGAAGTGAGATTTTTATGTTTAGCCACAACCAGAGTTGTATGTGGCTAAATGAGATTTATAAGCTTTCTCTATTATCATCATTTAAACTTTGAGTACCATTTTACTCTGCCTTTCTGGAGAATGACAGGTAACAGGTTGTAGTTTTGACTGTTTTGCCCACTACAGGTGACCAACTGAGTGCCATACTGAATTCCATTCAGTCACGGCCAAATCTCCCAGCTCCTTCCATCTTTGATCAAGCTGCAAAACCTCCCTCTTCCCTTGTCCACAGTCCATTTGTGTTCGGACAGCCCCTTTCCTTCCAGCAGCCTCAGCCACAGCTTCAGAGTAAGTTTGTCAGCCTTACCTGCCTCATCAGTCCGTTTCTGCAGCTTTGACATTGCTGTTCTCAGTTGCTTACCAGCTACTAATCATCCCACAGTGCACCTTTCTGGTTTTGTTTTTTTTAAGTTTTTCATGATTCAGAAGCATGTGAGGTAATGCTCCCGAAGAAGTATACTTGTTCAACTTTAATTTTTATGTTGGCAATATTTTGGTTTTGTATGTGTTCTTCACTGTAGACAGGTCATGAAAGTGCATTTCCAATACTTTATGCAACTCTGGTTTATAATTAAGATAAATATTTCATGTAGTACAAAATGTTCCTTTAACATCAAAAATGCACTGCAGTAAGTATATAGGTATTAACTTTTCTTACCTCCTAAATTCCTATTTTTGTCATTGCTCCTAACTCTAGGGATGTAGCTGGACTGTGGAAACAACTTGGCACTACTCATAAGAAGTGTTTTGTTAATTTTCTGTTGGGTGCTCGTAGGATTGGCATTGTAATGAAAGTTTGCTCCTTGAGGTGAATACCAGCTAATGTGATTGCTAATGGGAGGACAGGAAACTGTTCTGGTTTTGATTAATGAAAATGAAAAGCTCAGCATTCCTGATGGAGAGCTGATACCGCACTAAATTCTCTCTTACATGCAGAGCAGTTACAGCACAGGTCACAGGAATGCTAGTTTATCCCTGTCTCTCACAAACTGTCTCTCTGAAATGCCTCAGCTCTTTCTTGTGGGACCCTGTCAGTCAGTTCAGTGTCTGTGTATATGCAGTCCTGCATCTCGCCAGCTCACCTTACTGAAGTGACAGTGAAGTCCTTCATGTCAGAACTAGATTAAAATTTCTAATTTGCTTTTACAAGGACTGTCAGAAATGTTCTGTGATCTTCCATTGTTTTGATGGACTTACACTGATATCCTGAAAGCAGAATATTCCAAAAACTACTCAGATAAAACAACTGATTGCCAGTAGCATCAGCGCACACTCATTGATAATTTGTCAAACATTTATTCTTTCCCATCACTTTTAGGGTTTTTTTTCTGTTGTTCGGAGAGGTAAAAATCAGTTATTCAGCTTTACATCAAAAATAACCCTAATTGTCGTATTTCAAATTTCAGATGATTTGTGCCTTAGCATTTAGACCTATATTGTATAAAAACAAAAGCATCATTTTTGACTGCCCAACATGATCTTGCTCAATGGATTTCTCTGTCCAAGACATGTAGATAAACTGTATTCAGTAAGCTATATCCATGTTTTGTGTTTTAATAAGGATCCAATTCAAATGGAAGCCTTTTTTTTGTCAGGTGGGGGGAGCACTGTTGGTCTACCAATTAAAAAAATGATGAAACTAGAAAAATTTTTCACATTTTGTCTAATTTGGGATCTTAGCTTAGTATGAGGTCTCAACTAGTTTGGTTATTTGCCCTTCCAGAAGGGCAAAAATTGTCAACCTGAACTGGTGTACTGGTGCACTGACTGTGATTTGATACAAGGACTTTTTTTAAAACAGTTTGTTATCCAGTGTCAGGTTTGATGCAGATAATTCAGATAATGCAGATAAATTATTCATAGAGGAGAGAAATATTAACATTTTTGTTTTCACAAAATTTAAGAATAATATGGGAGAAGTTTCCCGTTTAAACTTCCTTAGACTTTTGCGAACTTGTTAATCCTCCATTTGCAAGTTTATTCAAATTCAGCATATTGTCAGGGAGACCTGTAAGACTGTATCCATATACTTGTTCATTTAATAGCCTGATGCCGTTACAATGGAACTGTAACAGAAACTCATTTTGAGTATGCAATTTTAATTCATTATTTCTAAATCACTTTATAGCCTCCTGTTACCAAACATGTAATTAAAAGTTAAATCCATTAAACAAGATATCTTAAGAGTCTATATCAAATCCATTGAATTTTTGTCCTAGGCATGCTTAGTTTTAGTTTCAAATTATGTGCTCCATCCCTAAGTGCTTCCTGCAGTAAAGTTAGATTTTAAAATTAAAATGAATGTTTATAGTCAGTAACTGCTATATTAAATAGACTTAATCATAGTCTAATAGTTGAAAGAAGTTGTGCCAGCCTAGATTTCCATGTCTGCAGAGGTTATATACTAAATACCGATCTTGATTGCAAGTCAGCCTAAATAGTTCAGTCTACTATTTACGTTTTCTGTTCTTCCTCAGATACCTCTACCCCTGGGGAGAAATTTGGTTTGGAAGCATAATTCTGAGGAAAGTTAGGATCCTGCCAAATGCCTTCCAGAATTATTGCAGATTTTTATAGTAGGAAGAAGAACATTGATCTGATATAAACATACTTTGTGCTGGAGACAGGTTATAGTTTTCCTTAGAAGTGTTTCTTGATGGTTTTTCCGGAGATTTTTCTGTCACTGGGTTGCAAATTCATTTAAGGAAGAAGGAAAGGGCTTGTTACAAGCTTTTGTCCCCCAACAGAGTGTCTGGTTATTTTGTTTCAGAAATACTACAGTTTGGGACCATCCTCTCCTGAGATACAATGCTTGAAGAAATAAAAAGTATCTCTATTATTCCTTTCACATCATAAATAAGTGACAGCAGCGCTCTGTGTTATATCAAAGAATTTGTTGCAGAAGGCATATTAGGAAAAAGAAAGAGAACCTGTTACCCAGTTTTGTGTTACTTGCTACAACTCTGTGAAGGGCTGATTGTTCTGTCCTGCTTGATTCCTTTGCTAATTTTCAAACATGGTTATACAAGAAGTTGTTTTCTTTCTCACAGGGATAGAAAAATTAAGGTGCTTCTGCCATTTATTTTAATTCCTTGACAGTCTTGTATGCAACTAAAAATTAAAAAGAGGTAGAAGAGCTGGAAAAACCTACCTGGAGTATAAGAACATCTGTATTGGCTTGGAGCCTTAGAAAGAATTTTTTTCCATTAAGATCACAAGTTTTTGTATGTTTCTTCCTTGGATATTTGGCCAAAACAGGCTGTAATTGCTGCAGCCTGCTTATGCTTTCTTCTGAGAAGTTTGTAAGATCATCAGTAACAGATTTCTTTGTGACTGCAAACTCCCATAGCCACAAGATTATTACTGGTTGCTTGATTTCTTTGTCCATGAACTTGGTTAAAAGCATAGAAGACTCAAATTTCTGTTTGAGTTCTGAGTGTAGGGGAAGTGTGGAAGCCTAGAGGGTCATGGAAGATCTTGTTTCTCAATCTTCAGCAATATGTGCTGGGTCATAAATCTCCTTAAATGTGGCAAATGTGGGTAACAAGATCTTGGTATGCTGTCCAGGATCAGTTACCAAAATCTGATGATTGGCTGTTGAGCTCTGAAGTCAAGGAGCGAAGTGTGAGACTTTGCAGTCACCAGTGTTAGACCTTTATGCCATGTTTCCTCACCCACGAGTTGACTCTGCAAATGAGGAATGGATTTCTGGGCTGAAAAACTTTGGACCCCCTGAGTTCTGCTATGTTCACCCTCTTCCAATGCAGCCCTGGCAGCTTGCTTGAAGTACTGCTTCCTGGTCCAGGCTGCAGTGTTGAGCTGCTGTTCAATACAGTGTCCTGTCAGGCTGCTTCCTTTCCAATCCGTGCTGCAGAGCTGCAGTCCAACCATCCATTATCAGCTCCTGCCATTCTTGTCAGGAGTTCCTTGATACATCCCTCCAGTGTTGTGCAGTCAGTTTCTTTTTGGTTTTGTTCCTTTCCCATCTAGGTGCTGGTGAAATTGCATTTAGAACCACAGTGCTTCTCTCTGCATTTTCTAAAACTGTAGAGGGGGCACAAAAGACCAGCATGCAAATGGAGCACATAACCCTTCTTGGTAGTGTTTCAGTAAAATGAAGGGAGAGAATCTTCTCAACCAGGCATGGTGATCTCTTCTGTGTTGTTCTGAAACAACTTAATCATCAGTTAAACCAATGACAACTGGTCTAATTGTTTTTTCAGATGCTGCATATTGCCAAGGCATCATTCCTGAAAATTTGAGCTAAGTTAAATGGTCTCATAACCTAGGCTTTTGAGATTCTATAGGCAAGGGTACATATGAAACATGCATTTGTCCAGGTCAATCCAAAACCATCCCTGGGCGTTGGTATGGTAAAGGTTGGAGGAAGAGTGCAAATTGTGTCAAGTGTTTTTTTATAATTAATTTTCTCATATCGCATCTTCAAAAGTTGTAGTTACAAATTAGAAAAGCATAGAATTCTTTTTTTTATCTACCCTTCCAGCACAGGAATGTTTCTTTCAGATAGTAAACTAAAGTGGCTCGTGTTGGTGTTCCAAACCCCACCTTTGGTGTAGAATAATGCTAATATTCTTCTGATGATATCATAGTTCAGCTTTTGCTTTCATTCCTTCACTCATTCCCCTACTTCAACTGTATCAAATACTTTTCTCTTTTTTAATATTCAACTATTTTTTTACTTCAGTGCATTCTTTTATTCATGGAAAAATAAATTTTTAAAAAGTTCTAGTCCTGCTGTTAGTATGACATTTAGCATTTTCAGAACGTGAAAAGAGATAAATTGATTGCAGTGCTTGAGGAAATTCAACTAACAGTTGTATTGTGTGTCAGTAAAAGTGAGTGAAAGAATATATTGTTTTTGAAGAGGCATCCATTGCTTAGGCAACACAGCAAAGGCAGCTCAGTGCTTTCTGTCATCATGATGCAGAAAAGCAGTGGCATTTCAGAAGAAACTTGAACTTCATTTTCCAGTGACATTTTGCATGTTTTTAGAGAGTTTGTTTAAAGAAGGCTCACATGAACCAGTTAATGGTATGTCTTGCTTCCTAGGTTTCCTCAGAGGAAGTAGGCACAGCTGTTAAAAGACTGCATCCTGCCATAGAAATTGAATTGCCTCTTATATCTCCATATTGGGTAGCTTTTCAAGCTGGAGCTATTTCCATGTTGAAGGAAAGAGTGTGACTGACGGCACACTGTCACATTCGAATGGCTCATGAGACAGGCCTTACCTGTCTTGAATTTCAAGTCTTTGTAGTCTTTGAGGATGTTTCAAAAAGAGGGAGTCCTGATCAAAATGTTGGTCCCTGAGGCTGACCAGTTATCCTGGATACACATAGATTGTCATATTCTTCGACCCACCCCGTCATACTTTTCGTCCCCTTGAAATGATTTAATAGGTAGTAGTACATCGTTTAACACTAGATTACAACATTATAAAGTGTAAATATTCTCAGACACAGAGTGAAAGAAAGAAGTAAAAATGTGCATTCATGAAAGTGGATTTAGTAAAGATTTTCCTTTAATTATTCATTGAGTGGGATGCTAGCATATCAAATTGACACTTCTAGGTTTGCTGCTACTGCTGTTTTGTGCTCCTAATGTTTGTCTGCCTTCCACCTTTAAAAATGACGGTGACATCCTGTTACTCAGAAGCTATATAGTTATTATTGGATCTCTCCAAATCATTTGTAGGTGTCAAAAGTAGGTAATACTGGTGTTAAATCTGTGTTAATAGAGTGTTGAGAAATTAAAGGTTAGTTTCTTTTTTTAAAGAATGAAATTCTCACTTCAAATGTATGAACACCTTCTCATTGTAGAGTCTCTAGAACCATAGCTCATTGCATTCATTCTCTCCAGTGATTAACGAGACTCCAACACAAATTTTTAGATGTTCTCTAATTTTCACTAAAGAATGTGTAAATTGATCGTCTGGAGGGCCATACTAAAGTTCTAAATAATTAATCACTGAATTTACAGATTAAATGTTAACAATTCAAACCCAGGTTCAGTTCAAAACTAGACACTGCTG
Organism: Melanocharis versteri; assembly: GCA_013397845.1. NCBI lineage: Eukaryota > Metazoa > Chordata > Aves > Passeriformes > Melanocharitidae > Melanocharis > Melanocharis versteri. The sequence continues at coordinate 141,213 of VZTG01001080.1, forward strand.
TGTTTTATAATAAACCATAAATCTCATTGGCCAGCCCCTATGTATTACATTTTATAGATCCTAGAAACTAATATTGAAATTGCAGCATTTTTAGATCAAGGAGGCTGATCTACTACATTCAACTACAAACTACTGTCTGTCATATAAAACTAGTGTAGGAATCTAAACACTGAATTCAGAATACATAACAAAGAAGATGCGTATCATTTGAAATGCTTGTTTTTATCTTTGCTGCTTTTCCATTGAATCTGTGCTGCTTCTGTGCAACTGTTTTCCACTGTAGAAACTCCATCCTGCTGCCTTGCTTCTCGTGAGCGTATTTACAAAACTAGTGATGTAGCTGGGCCTGCCTCTGCTCTTTCATCTCTCTCTCACAAACTGAAGGGTGGGTATGCATGCCAACATAGCAAGGTTATTCGGATTTTTTACCTGCAAAATGTTTTGGGTTTGTTTTTTTTTTCTCCTTCCATTCATTTTCATTTCATTCATGTAATAAAAGAATGTTTTGAAAGCAAATGTTCAAATTCGGTATTTGCTGGGAGCTCATCTGATGTGATCATTCAGTGTTGCCTTCCTGAGTTGCAGCAACTCCATGATACACAATCTAGCTGTCTCTGCTTTGTAAACAGGAAAGTGACTGCTAATCTAATTGCACCTGTTTTCAAACAATAGGCAAAAGAAGTATGTAAGAAGAAACAGGAAATAAAATCTGGGATTCTTTCGCCTACAGACAAAGCAGCTTGCTATTTTATGTGGTTTTTCCTTTAGAACTTTTTTTTTTATGTGCTGATACTCTAGAATGCTAATTAGGATTATTTACCTGTATATGTGCAAACCCAAACCTTTATTTAAAAAAAAAACCCAACATATTTTTTTGTTGTTGAAAGCTGTTGTTAGGCTATACCTTTCATTTTTGTTCTGTAATGTTTTCCTCATTGGTATTTGCTGATTGTGCATGTACTTTAAATTTGATACTTTGCTGAATGGCTTGAACTGTTCTCTGTCCTCTAAAATGATTGTCATCTTTTCACTCTTTTTTTTCTCTTTTATGAGGCTTCTGTAAAAGTTTCTGTCTAAAGTATTTTCTCATCTGGCAGACTTTAAACTAATCTTTGCATTTGTTTCGGGGAAAAATGCGTATAAAAGTAATTCCTATTTGCATTTCAGAATTTGTCTATCATAAAATAAGCATCTCAAAATAGCTCATCAGTAAAACTGGTGAATAACTAAGCTGGCATGGTTGAAATGCTTGGGCTGATACTTCCGATACTTTTTTGTTTTTTCTTTTAGCAAGAGCAGTCATTTTATAAACCACAACGTACCATGTTATTTCTTGCCTTCCTATTCCACCTCCCCCCTCCAAGTGAAAAACAATTATAGAACTTGTAAGAAAAAAGAATAAAGACAGATTAGGCTTTCAAAATTGATTAGGATAATAAATACTTGAGATATTCTCATTATGTTCTACTGCTTACATTTGATGTATTATTCCTGCATATAGACACAATATTTCTTCTCTGCTCAGAACAGTATGGACTTCTGCCATGTCTTGGGAAGGCAGGAGAGTACCCTAACCTTCAGGCTTGTTAAATATTCCAATATAATTAATTACCTTCACTTTTTCCTCTGGTTGATTTTATTGTAAGGTATTTAAATATGGAAGTAGCAAATTAATAATAATTTTTTGCAACCTGAGGAAGCATCTGGGTTGCTAAATTTTGCTCAAAATAATTTTTTTCTATTTTTTTTATATTGTGAGAGATAATAGAAGGAAAAAATTGCATCTTTAATTTTCTACCATAGAGATAAGGGTTTGTGACTGAGAACTGCATGAAGTTGCTTCAAATTCCATAATGCATAAGAGAGTAGACACTGATTTCACAGCTTCTAATACTGAAGGTATTAGATAAAAAGTGACTATCTGTCCTGTTCCTGTTAGAAATCAAGGCCTAAATTTGCAAATATTCTCTGATTAATTGAAACTTTATTTTTTAACATAGTTGCATTCCCAAAAATGTGCCCATACAAGTGCAAGTAACCTTTTAATATCTAGAAAAGTAAAATATGCCTAAGTACTGTGTCCTACTTCTGCAGGCCTTACTAGGGAAACACTTCCCGTGTTTGACTAATGAAAACCCATTCAAATCAAAAGGATTTAACTCTGTGTTCAAGATCTTGCAGTGTAAGGATTTATGGAGAGACAGCTGTATTAACTGCTGCATTGCTTGCCAATAATTTCCATATTGCTTGGATTAATTTTCAAAATACAGTTCTTCAAGAGAGACTTGGTTCACAGAGGTATTAGAAGCAGATTGCCTTAATAAGCTACTTTTTGCATATACTTGTTTTATACGTATTTGTACTAAGGTACCTGTAGTTGTTATAGCTCTTGTAGTCTTATAGCTCTGTAGGTTAATATATGTACAAAGTCAGTGTGCACACGAACAATAAATTAGTGCATCAAAGTAAGAGAACATCATTAACCAGAGTTGGCCATTTAACTTAGTGGTTGAAAAAAGTGGATTTGTTGTTCTGGGGTTTTTTTGAACTGTTTTGGTAGCAGAACATGGGTAGGTTGTGGTCTTAAAAAAGTAGATTCCTCAGATTATCAATTTGAGTAGTTTAGAGCATGTTTGCAAGCCTCTTGCCCCATTTGCCTTATTAACAGTGTTTACTTCTTACAATTCCCAACTTTTGAGCATTAAAGAAAATACATTTGGCAATACATTTGATCTCTGTGCAAGTCTCCTGTTGCAGTCAGCCTGTCACACGTTGAGATAGTAGAGAAATAGTCCCTGGTTTCTGTTGCAACTGTGCTAAACATAGTTAACTCCTAGAATTTTCCCTAAGAATGTAAATTGTGCTTACTTTACTTGTGTTTTATAGAAAGAGTGAACTGTGCCTTTTGATACCTCCTTAGTAGTGTTTTCTCTGTAAAAACTTCCTAACACTTGTTTCTGTGTATCTTTGCGAAAAGAAATGTATCAAAAGTATTCTAGGGTGAAAAGGATCCCTTCATGTTTCCTTTCATTTTGATGTGAACAGAAGCATGTGTTTGATCTTTATCTTGTGTTCAGGTCTTTAGTCCTTGTTTTGTACTATTAAAGGTGCCACTGTCAACGTGTAACAATTGAATTATAAAATATTATACAGGTGACCGAATGAATTTCACGGGAGCTGCTAGACCGATTTCTCCGGCAGGAAAATCAGACATGTCATCAAAACACAGAGCTGACTGCAGGTCACCCAAGCTTGATGCGCGAATGAACAGAGCTGCTGCCGAGCAGAAGAAACCCAGAAATACCGACGGCTTATCAGCCAGTGAGTGTCTGATGCTGAAATCAGACACTGCAAAGTTGCGCTCAGACTCGCACAGCAGGTCTTTGTCGCCAAATCATAACACTTTGCAAACACTAAAAACTGATGGAAGAACAACTCCTGGTGTGAGAGCTGAATCTCCAGGGCCAGGAACCCGGTCATCTTCTCCAAAGACAAAGACACTTACAGGCGTTAGATCTGGTGCTAGTTCTCCACGATCCTCATCACCCCATGACAAAACTCTACCTCAGAAATCTTCATCCCCTGTAAAAACAAAGCTTGATCCTCCTCGAGAACGCTCCAAATCAGATTCTTACACATTAGATCCAGACACCCTTCGCAAAAAGAAAGTGCCACTAACAGAACCCTTAAGGGGGAGGTCCACTTCACCCAAACCAAAAATTATTGCAAAAGATGGAAAACCTGTGCCAGAAACTGAAAATAGAGCTCCTTCTCCTCACGTCGTACAAGAAAATCTTCACAGTGAGGTAGTTGAAGTCTGTACTTCGAGTACTTTAAAGACTGACAGTATTACAGATACCACCTGTGAAGACAACACCGAATTCAGAAGTCTAGATGATGGTTCTAATAAAGTTCATTTCAGCATTGGAAAAGCACCACTGAAGGATGAGCAAGACATGAGAGCATCTCCAAAAGTGAGCCGTAAATGTGCTGGCAGGCACACAAGACCCAAAAAAGAAAAATCCAACTTCCTTTTCAAAGGAGATGGATCAAAGCCCATAGAGCCTGCCAAGCAAGCAATGTCACCTTCTGTTGCAGAATGTGCTCGAGCCGTATTTGCCGCGTTTCTCTGGCATGAAGGAATAGTTCATGATGCCATGGCGTGCTCATCTTTTTTGAAGTTTAATCCAGAACTGTCCAAAGAGCATGCACCCATACGGAGCAGTCTTACTCAACAACCTGCAGAGGAAAAAGAAACCAAGTTGAAAAATAGACATTCATTGGAAATATCATCTGCTCTTAACATGTTCAACATTTCACCTCACGGACCAGATATATCTAAAATGGGTAGCATCAATAAAAACAAAGTCCTCTCAATGTTAAAAGAGCCACCTCTGCATGAAAAGTGTGAGGATGGAAAAACTGAAACTACCTCCTTTGAAACATCCAGTCATCACACGATGAAATCCAAGTCTCCTCTTCCATTAACACTGCAGCACTTAGTAGCTTTCTGGGAAGACATTTCTTTAGCAACTATTAAAGCAGCTTCCCAAAACATGATTTTTCCAAGTCCTGGTTCTTGTGCAGTGCTGAAGAAGAAGGAAAGTGACAAAGATAACAAGAAAGCTAAAAAGGAGAAAAAGAAAAAAGAAAAGGTTGAGGCTAGGCCGAGGGGGAATCTTTTTGGTGAGATGGCCCAGCTTGCAGTAGGAGGACCTGAAAAAGACACCATCTGTGAGTTGTGTGGAGAATCCCATCCATATCCAGTGACTTACCACATGAGACAAGCTCATCCAGGTAAGACTCCATATTTTTAATTCCCATGTCCATCCACAGAGTATATTTCACTCAAGTGTTCTGATATTAGTTACCGTTACAAAAATGTTAGGCTATCCTTTCTATTACATACACTAAATTAAAATATATACTTGCATACAGATTATTTGCACATCTTCGTGTATAATTTTAGTAGTTACGGATCTGAAGTTTCAAAGTTGTTTGAAACAAAGTCAGAATAATGCTATGACTTTACAGTAGCTCTTCAGAAACGTGCCAGTTTTTTCACTTCAGGATTTGAAACTGCTGAGAACTGAAAATAAAAAATGAGATTGGTTAATTAGAGTTTCTACATTGCCAGAAGTTTTCTGTTACTGTTGTGCTGTCAAGAGTAGAAAACTTCCATCTGCTGTGTCAGTACTGGGTATCAGTGATTTAATATTTTTGATGTACTTGTTGGTATGTATTTTTTTTAAGCTCTGTTTGTGAACTTAAAGCAAAATAATTATTCAGCAATTATCAGTGTCCTGAATCTTTCTGAGGAACTCTAATCAGCAAAAGAATACACTGCATTCCCTCTTAAGCTTTCTTAGGTAGGAGGCAAGGTTTTTATGTTTGTTGAATTACAGATACTGTTGGCTAACTTATACTGACCTTATCATCATGTAGTTGCCTGAATAGGGAGCTGTTCATGCTTTGGAGAAGTTCATTATAAAAACTTGAAAACTACAGTGCATTTGGACAAGAACCTTGTTTTGTAACCAATTCAGACACAGAGAAAAGTAGAAAAATAGGCCAAGAAAAGACAAGCATCATCCTTTCCCCCCTCTTCATCCCTCTTTTACAGCAATAAATAATAGAATAATAATCCTGCTTTTGAAATAACTGATCTCACCTTTCCCCTGATGTAGGTTGTGGCCGCTATGCGGGTGGCCAAGGTTACAACAGCATCGGGCACTTCTGTGGAGGCTGGGCTGGGAATTGTGGCGATGGTGGCATTGGAGGGAGCACCTGGTATTTGGTGTGCGATCGATGCAGGGAAAAGTACCTCCGTGAAAAGCAAGCAGCAGCAAGAGAGAAGGTATTTTCAGCTCATGTGTTTAGCTGTCTGTCTGCTTAATTATGCTGTGTGCACAGCTTGAAAAGAAGGGCTAGTTTAAGAAATTTGGAGTTTCAAAATTTGGAAAGTTTTGGAGTATCCTTTTATCCTCATTGTTAGGTTTAAGATAATGAAACAGAAACTTTGCTGGCTTCTGACCAGATTTCTTCCCCTCAGATGATAGTGTTCTCAAATTTGTAAAGTAATTTTATTTTTTATCCCAGTATAACCACAGGGTTGAGTGTAATAATTTTTTTAAGTGTCTGTCAGTTTATTTAACTTTAAATGGTTTTATTTGTTTGCTAAAATGAGTGCCATGTTAACTTTGTGTTTATAGTTTCTGTAATGATCCTAATAATCCAAATCATGGCATACAAGATGCCACTAGAGCAGTTTTTAATGGGAGTAGTACAAAAGGTGTTTTTCTTACACTGGTCTTCAAGGACTAATTTAAAAATCTTGCCTAAAGTATGCAAATATGTTGATATTAACAGTGCTACTTTAACTTTATTTTTTAAACTAAACTTTTTGAAACTTTTTGCACGCAAAGTTAATCCTGAGGCAAATGTCAAAACTATCAGCTGTTCATTAAATGTTTGCAAAGGTAGGAAAGTAATAGGAATGTGTTTTGTCATAGAAGGTATTTTACAGCAGGTAGAATTAAGCAGCTGTAGTATGAGCTAGGTTGTCAGATTTTCCTGTGGTGAATTTAATTATGCCTTATTTAAATTTATCTAGATTAAACAATCTAGGAGAAAACCAATGCAAGTTAAGACACCTCGTGCCTTGCCAACTATGGAAGCTCATCAAGTGATTAAAGCCAATGCACTGTATTTACTGTCGCTGAGTAGTGCTGCTGAGCCCAGTATCCTCTGCTATAACCCTGCAAAAGCATTCCAATCTCAACTTCCCAGTCTCAAAGAAGGAATTTCTGAAGACTTTCCCATTAAGATGCCATGTCTCTATCTACAGACATTAGCAAGGTAATTAAAGGAAGTGTATGAATATTGATTTTAACACTCATCTTCGTAGAGTATTGAATAAAAATGTGTGTTTAAACTAAACTAAAACTTACCTAGAAAAAGACATATTTTCCTAATTCTTCATGATGTTTTTTTTTCTTCTATCTGTTTTGATCCATGGTCTTGATCAATTTTTTAGACTGTATTTTCTCCTAGAGTCAAATATGCCCTAAATAGCTTTCGGATGCTAAATATTTTGTGATGGTTCAGTTTCTGTCTAAAGAATTCAGAATTTCCCGAGGAGTTTAACTTAGTGTGTTCGTAGCAGATATATGCGCTACTTTTTTCTCTTCAGCTAAAAATAGAAAGAAGGAAACCAGACGACTTGTACTTTCTTGATATTTCTAAGTAAATTTCACTGTAGTGTCGTATGTTTATGTTGGGTAGACATTTGGACCTAAAATACATACTGGAAACCTCATGAAAATACTAAAAGATAGAGAAGGGTGATCCCACTCCCTGTTGGTTGAAAATGCCACGGTATTTTCCATGAACACTTCAAAGTCACAGCCAGCTTAAAAGCATTAACAGGTGAAGAGTAAGTGAATAGCGTTGGATGATGAAGTGTATTGGCAAACGATTTGTGTGTCTGTGCGTGTTTCAGCAATTTTTAATCTTCAGTCCTAATTTAAAAATCTAATTTGGTGTAGGCATCATCATGAAAATTTTGTTGGGTACCAGGATGACAACCTCTTCCAGGATGAGATGAGATACTTGCGCTCAACTTCAGTACCTGCACCGTACATCTCCGTTACTCCTGATGCAAGCCCTAATGTCTTCGAAGAGCCAGAGAGTAACATGAAATCTATGCCCCCAAGGTACTTCCTTGCAGTTCTAGGTACCACATACAAATGTTAAACCAGTAGCATAACACCAATTAAAAAAAAAAAAAAAGGAAAACCTTGCTGCAGTTAAGAAGCTAAAGTATCAGATCAGCCTCTGAAATGGCAGCATAAAATCCTAAAGCATATGAAGCAGTAGTTAGGAAATTTTCAGTGAATCATAGTGTATCAGGTATATTTTCAACTGTTAGCAGTGGAAAATGTTTGAATATGTAAATTTGCAAGGAATATACAAATCAGAACTGAAACTTTTTACTATACTTCAAATCAGTTGCTTCTCTCTAGAAAGATCCTGGGTTTACAACCCAAATACAAAAAAAATTTGTTCAGATGATAGGGACTCTTAGCGTACAGGGAAGTTTATCCATAGCCTCTACTTAAGGCCTGCTTATTTCCCCATAGAGAAAATTTTTCCAGAATCTACAGAACTGAAGAAGTGATCTACAGATCAATAATCCAAGGAGTGTAACTGTTGCAAACTCCTTGAAAATGTAGCAGGTTTTTTTGACTATGTATCTATTCTTTACCAAAACTGATTGAGAGCAGATTAATGGCCCTTTTGAAAGGAAGTAGCTGTTGTTCTTCTTTCAGGATTTCATTCTGAAGGGAAGTTTGAACAGGAGGAATTTCATTACCTTACAATTTTCAAAGCAGATGTTGCTGCTTTGTTCTTGGGACATATAAATGTCACTGAAGAAATAACAATGCTGTCTAGGACCAAGAGTGCTAGATGGTTTCTCTCAGATTAAGCCGCCTTCTTATCTCTTTAAGTTTACTGTGATGTAATTCAAGCAGGTATAAAAATTTTTGTTTCACCAGGGAAAAGGGACTCTTACTATTAATAGTAGTCCAGAATCTACTTAGATGCTCAGTGTTTCCAGATGTCAGTGATTCCTCATATTATAATGAGGATATAATGAAGAGAAAATTTGCTTTTAATCTGTTTTTATTTCAATTTGTTGTATTTCGTACTGACTGCACAAATAGTTTATTGGAATACTGCAATCTATAATGTAGTCTTTTCAGAAATAGAACTTTTCTAACAAAACTCCTTAAGAGTGCATCGTATTGGTATATTCCTTTATTAAAACTGTGGACACCATGGTCTCCTGAGGCCTATAGGGACAGCATAAGCTGGGAGTCCTTCTGCAGACTGTAAGAAGTCCACTGAAGGTAAGGAGTAAAACATGTCAGAGGTATAGCTGTAGCAATTCAAATTTGACTTTTAGGCTAATGATGTTAGAAACTATTACTTCACATAAAGTTCTAAATTTCAGTTGGCTTGCATATTAAAAATTCACTTCATAGATGTTTTCACGTGCATTCTCAGGAGAAGTTTGGTCTGAAACTTCAATTTAGGCATGACCTGAATGTTTGTATCTCTCTAAAAGAAATACCTAAATTCTTGGAACTCATCATGTCCATCATTACATTTGTTTATAAAGCACTTGCATGCTTTTTCACCATGTGTAATTCTAATATATGCTCCTTCTTTTCCGGCATTTAAACAGTTGTTAGATACATACGACAAAGTTTCATGCAGTAGTAATGTAGTGATTATGAAATGCATGTATCCTTATTAATTATTGGTGTAGAATTCAGATATACTCTATATATTTGTTAATGGGTGTATTACTTCACTGATTTCTTCGTAGTTTGGAAACCAGTCCAATCACAGATACAGACCTTGCAAAGCGCACAGTCTTTCAAAGATCATATTCAGTTGTTGCATCAGAGTATGACAAACAGCACTCAATTTTGCCAGCACGTGTAAAGGCAATTCCCAGGAGACGAGTCAACAGTGGAGATGCGGGTAAGAGCACAGATGTCAGAAGCAGGGAAAAATTATTCAAGGACTTGCAATTCTTCTTGGAAACTGTAGACAAATATTTTTTTTATAAATACATGTAGTCACTTTTTAGTTGTATAACAAACTAATAGTAAACATTAGGTGTTCGTTAATCAGCACAGAATTAGCATAAAATTGGATTAGGATTTACTGTAATTCTGACATTTGTGGTGAACCTTCTGTGCCTGATGTAAAAGTGAAAGTGGTATTTTCTTTATCAGCTGAAGCATCATTTTTCCATATTGCTGTTTTAATGAAATTTTCTCATAGAAAAATAATTAATTCTGAAAGTGCTTTATTGCTTTTCATTTTTACTGTGGCTATAAAATTGAAATGCACAAGGAATCTAATGTATGCATATTTTTATGCTTTTGAATAGAAGTGGGGTCCTCTCTCCTGAGACATCCATCTCCTGAACTTTCTCGGTTAATCTCCGCCCACAGCTCTCTTTCCAAAGGAGAGAGAAATTTCCAGTGGCCAGTATTGGCATTTGTAATCCAGCATCATGATCTGGAAGGACTTGAAATAGCAATGAAACAAGCCTTACGGAAATCTGCTTGCCGAGTCTTTGCCATGGAGGTATTAATCTGCTGATGGATCTTGTATGATTAAAATAAGATGGTTGTAAATTCTATCTTGGAAATTTTTTCTAAGATTATGCTAGGTTCTCTGTAATATAGTTGTCATTTTAATAAACTGTTTTAGCTACAGAGCAATAATGTTTTACTTGAAAACCTTTGCATTATTATTCGCCTGTCCAAATCGTCAGTGCACCTCCTTACATAAATGGTTTAGGAAATGGTTTTACTCCAGGTTTGCTTGACCAGTTGGTAACTCCTTGTATGTAATTTGTTTTAGGCCTTCAACTGGCTGCTGTGTAATGTCATTCAAACAACTTCTCTTCATGATATTTTATGGCATTTTGTGGCTTCCCTGACTCCTGCACCTGTAGAGCCTGAAGAAGAAGAGGATGAAGAAAATAAATCAAATAAAGAAAATGCAGAACAAGTAAGTGAGGTTCTGCTGATTTTGTAAGCAAATTAGAAATACTTCCATATTAAAAAAAAATTCCTTAATCCTTCCTCTGTGAAACAAAACCTGAAATTGTAGTTGAATTCATTTTGTAGACATAGATTAATTTTTCTTCTGAATCATCACTTTCTGTGTGCTGATTAATCATGTGGTCTTTTAATGCATCATTTTTTAGTATTCATGGGAAATAAAAGATAAAAAAAAGCACAAGCATATTGCTAATCCATTAAAAAAATTAACCATTTGCTTTTTATTTCTCCTTTGCCCTGCAAAGAGAGAAAAGAGAAAATAATTCTTAGAGAACCTTTGTGGTTTGGTTTACTCTGCCTTTCGGTGTTCTAAGAAAAGTCCATAGTTAATTACGAAAATGCAGTTAATTTACGTATTGCTGTGTATATATATATATATATGTATATAAATAGTTAAGTAATTATATGTGCACTGGGTATACTTAATTTAGTGATTTAAGAAAAATCTATAGTTAGTTCTGAAAATGTAGCATGTAAAATGCTATAGTCTAACATGTCACACCTCTAAGAGATATCTTCATACAACCTCTTCTAGACTTAGCTCTGATTTAAAACATTATCATGTCCACAAAGAATAGCTCAAAAAATCATGCTAGTGCTGTTAATAAAGTAAGGATAATCTTCATCAGTTAAATCTAATCCAGTTTTGAAATGAGTTGTTCTGAAATTGGTCTTTTCAGCAGTGTAACCTGCTACATTGCTTTTCTCATACTGACACACCTTAACTAAGAATTACTATTTTCACAGCTGTAATGAAATGCAGCAATTGATAACATTAGCTTGATTATCAAGTTTGCTATGGCTGGATTTTGCTGCCCAGACAAAGTTGATTTCAGCAGCTGGAATATGTAACTTATTTGCGGTTTGTTTCTTTGTTTTCGAAGTGCAGTGTAATGTTTCACATCTTTAAATCATGAGAAATACGTTGCAGTATACAATATACTGCCCAAATTCCCTGTTTGAGGCTCATGTGAAACTTACTGTAAAAATTCTCTGATAGGAACTGGGTCAAGTTCACACTCATTGTAAGGTTGTTGCAGTTACTCTTAAAGCAAATAGCATCAATGTTTTTGTTTACTTAACCTTTTGTCTCAGGAAGTCTGTTAATAACACAGGAATTGCTTTGCACTGTAGGAAAAAGACACAAGAGTGTGTGAACACCCTCTGTCGGATATAGTGATTGCTGGGGAAGCTGCTCACCCCTTACCCCACACGTTCCATCGCCTTCTTCAGACAATCTCTGATCTTATGATGTCTCTTCCCAGTGGCAGTGCATTACAGCAAATGGCCTTAAGGTAAGCACAAATCAAGAAACTTCTTGAAAAGGCTGGAAATGTTGCAGAATTACAGGTTAAAAGATTTTGTAAATAGGACGCTTGAAAACTTTATGTGCAAGGAGGAGCACATCTATCCTTACCACTAGGAAAGAGATACATAGAAGACACATATGTGTTTATACATATAAATAATAGTCTGAAAAACTTCATAGAGAGCAATGTACTTGCTTTTAAATTCTATACTGTGTCAACTATGACAAAGAAAACATCTTGCAGAATAATACAGTAGGGTCTGTGTGTATGTGCACAGGAGCATAGTGCCCGTTGCTCAGAAATCTGTCACCTGGATAGTATCTTTAAACGTTGAGATTTTTTTCTGTCTATCTGTCTCAAAGACACAAAATGAATAATAATGGTTGCATTTACTATTAAAATTCTAAGAAAAGTTTATTCCTGCTTACCTCAAAACGGTGCACTAGAAACATTTGAGATCCTGCAAAATTTGGATTAAATGTTTATAGACAATATTTTGAGAAGCAAAAATGTAATTAATAGTTTCATTGGTAAGTTATGTCTTTTAACAACATTCAAAATTTCAAAGTCTACTAAATGTGTTTTCAGATGCTGGAGTCTTAAATTCAAACAATCTGATCACCAGTTCCTGCACCAGAGCAATGTTTTTCATCATATCAACAATATTTTGTCTAAATCTGATGATGGAGATAGTGAAGAGAGTTTTAGTATCAGCGTTCAGTCTGGTTTTGAAGTCATGAATCAGGCAAGTATGACAGCTCTGACTCAGAAGCAGAGATGATTTGTGAACAGTCTGTACTTCCAATGATGATTCTCTTTTAATTAAAAGATTCCTTATTGTAATGTTGTATTTCCTTGAACATATCTCAGTTTGGGATCTTGTTCCTGCTATTTAGACTCTCATAGTTAGCTTTAGAGGTTCAAATATTGACCCTTAGCCTGTATATCACTCAAACCTAAATTTTGGAACAGTGCTTGCAAGTGCTTGTTTGCTAGTGAAGTTTTTGGGGAGTGTCTTGGAGTCCACTGTGTCATGGAATTAGTTAACTTTTTAAGTATTGTGTACTTCCAGTTCCTCTTTGCTTACGTCTTTTTCCTTCTGTTATTCCAATGAGCATGAATTAAAACATATGTTTAACATTTTTGAAGTGTTTTCTTCCATTTATTAATATATTTAGGCATTTGCTAATATATTCAGCTCTTAGCTATTAATATTTCCAGTGGTTTAAAGGACTGAATGTTTTGAATCAATAAAGCACAAATTTCTTGGAGAGCACATTCCTCAAAACAGAAATGCCTGTGTGGTTTTAAAAATTGTAAATCATGCTTGTATTTGGGCTTACTCTCAAGTATTTTAAATATTTCTGTTTGTTTTCACAGGAATTGTGTATAGTGGTTTGTCTGAAAGACCTGACCAGCATTGTTGACATTAAAACATCAAGCCGACCTGCCATGATTGGTAGTTTAACAGATGGGTCTACAGAAACGTTCTGGGAGTCAGGAGATGAGGACAAAAACAAAACTAAAAACATTACAATTAACTGTGTTAAAGGAATCAATGCACGTTATGTTTGTGTTCATGTAGACAATTCCAGAGATCTTGGGGTAAGAGGAAAATAAAACTGTCACATATTGATGGTGCATAGTACAAGCTGTGTGTGTTTATCAATCAAGAAGTGCTGTTTTCTTTGGCAGTTGGTAATTCTAATTCAAAAGTTCACATTTCAAAGTAAAGTTTCTAAGTCCTGTGATTTAGAAAGCAGGAACTATTATGATCAGACCAGTCTGTCTGAATTTGCAGTTGCATAACACTGAAACTGGGAAACTTAATTCTCAGTGGCATGTTCAATTTCAGATGCATTTTCAATCATTTAATTATTTTAAGTTACTTTTCTTGCTCATGGTTTCTGCAGAAGCATTGAAATAAGGAGCTGTCATAAAATCCAAGTTTTCTAGATTTTCTACATTCTTTCTTTATTGATCTGTACAGTAATGTTACAAACATATCTGTATTTCAACTACAGCTTTTAATACAAAGAGCAGACTGTGTTAGAGAGCTGTATTTTGGAATTCTTTGTCCTTGCTTTAGATCACTTTTTTTTTAATGAAACAACTTTTCTCTTTTATGTACATACTCTCTTAATACAGAAGTAGTCAGAACTGTCTGAGTTGAAGTGTTTCATTCTTATTTTGCTTGTTTGTTGCAGAACAAAGTGACCTCCATGACCTTCCTAACTGGCAAGGCAGTAGAAGATCTCTGCAGAATAAAGCAGGTAAACATTTTAACAGTTGACATAGAAAAATTGGTGTAATTTTCTGTGCACGTAGCAGAAATTTTTTTTAAGCAAATAGTTTCCATTACTTATGGTAGATAAATTACTTTGCAAATATCAGGCATCATTATAAGCCTTGAAAAATACTGTATTATTAATGACAGAATTCAGTCATGTATACTGACTATTGATCAAGCTTTTACTCTTCTACTGAAACAGAACATTGTTACGTAAAATGTTCCTTAGATTAATTTAGTTTTAATTACTATTTGGTAACTTATCCTTTCAGCTGTAGAAGGTTTCCAAAAAAGACTCCCAGAACCCAGGCAGGAACTGATTCAGCTTTGCTCCCTCTTTGCTCTGACACTTCTCCAACAGCCTTTTACCTTGCAGCACACTCACATACTGTATCCTGTCTCATGGTATTAAAAAAAACAAGTTAGCCTTTTCTGCTGCAGCACAGTTCAATGCAGATACTGAGAATTAGTGTAGAAATGGGAAAGAACAAATATTAGCTTGATTATAAATGAACCTGTGGATAGGAGAAAGGGCTCATTGGCTCAGGACTTGGGTTTCTCTGAGTAATGATATGAGGCACTGCACCCGATCAGTGCTTGGCTTCCAGTAGTGACATTGCAGTTTCATATGAAATACATGATTTCATACAGCATTATTTGTGTTCCTTTTTTTTTAACAGCACTTATTTTAAAGTAAACTTCATTTGATACAGTTCATCTCTCTTTTTCACAGTTAAGTCCTGCATGTCTTGGTAAGGATAGCAAATCCTGACTTCCACAGAGTAACAATTTCTTTGGCAGGGGTTTGTGTGAACAGAGATGAAATAACGTTATCTACTGATGATTGTGTGTTACATTTCCAGTTAAATTATAGAGGCTTTCTTTTTCTTTTTTCATAAAAGTAGTGAGCAAATATTAGTTTTAAGCGTTGTTTTTTTAATACATGAACTGTTGCTTTGAGGGTGAAAGGAAAAGGTAAGCCACTATTTCTAACAAGCATTAAAGACAAAACAGAAATGGCTATATTAATCTGAACTCACAAAGTTGAATATTTTTATAAGTAGGCATAAGTCTTACTGCTCAGGTTGAAATTTTTCATTACAAGCATAGTATTTGTTATGGTGCTATATGATGGTAGGTGGCTTTTTGTTTGATGTAATGCCAGTTTCCAACTTCATATTCCTCTTTAATAGGTAGACTTGGATTCAAGACATATTGGCTGGGTAACAAGTGAACTTCCTGGGGGTGATAATCACATCATCAAAATTGAATTGAAGGGTCCGGAGAACACACTAAGAGTTCGACAAGTAAAAATTCTTGGATGGAAGGATGGTGAAAGCATTAAAATAGCAGGCCAGATTTCTGCAAGTGTGGCTCAACAAAGAAACTGTGAATCTGAGACACTGCGAGTGTTCCGACTTATAACATCCCAGGTGGGATTTTAATGATATGTTATACATCGAAAGTTGCTATGAATTGTAGACTTTAAGTGCTTTATGTTTTAATGTAAAATGTCACATCTGCCCAAGTTTATCTTTGAGATATGCTAATTATCATTGTCTTTCTTCCAGGTGTTTGGAAAACTCATCTCCGGAGATGCTGAGCCAACCCCAGAACAAGAAGAAAAAGCACTGTTGTCTTCCCCAGAAGGAGAAGAAAAAGTACACAATGTATTTATTTGTATTCTATCAATAATACTTTGCTGAAAAAAAAAAAAAAGATCCAGGATGGTTTTCAGTATTGGTTTTATTTCTTGTGGTGCATAATTTTCAGATCAAAACAGAAGTAAAATGTCACAATCACTTATTTAAAAAAAAAAGAATGTATTTTTAATAGTAAACTATAATGTATTTTTAATAGTAAATTATAACTGAGGCATGTGCATTTAATGGAAACATCCTAGTAATGGTGATGCAAATGATGCCTATAATCACAGAAGTACTTAACACCTGTAGTAATAGTCAACCTGAAAGTCCTTGCCTATTATCTTGTGCCTCAAGAGAGGCTCTATTAATGTTTAGAGAAAAAGCATGAAGAAACTGCACTCCACTTGTTTTGCCTACTATTTCATTTCATGCTTAAATTCCTCTTACAAAGAGAAGGTAAATATATTGTAGAGGTATTTATTAACCATAGTTAAATGGATCTTGCTATACCTTGCTATGTACCTTATTTCACTGTAAGAAAAAAGCTATGAACTTCTAAAACAGTTTGTTGGTAAATTCCTTGTTAATTGCTACAGTAATTAGGAAATGTTTTTGAAACTTTTGATCTAATATTAAATATGCTTTTTATGAAGGCAACATCAGATGCAGACCTGAAGGAGCACATGGTAGGGATCATATTCAGCCGGAGCAAACTGACAAATTTGCAGAAACAGGTTTGTTCCTTTTGAAATTGTCTGAGGATTAAATATTGGTGTCTTGTAATAAATAAGCTCATTTTCAGTGAATATTGCTATGAATATTTTCACAATAATAGAGCTATTGATTAATTTTGAAATTTGTTCGTTTAGTAAGTTAAGCAGAATCTACTCTTCTGTCACTCATCTTAGCAAACATTGTAATCTCCTAAAAATGCTTTTTACCATGCTATTGTTTCTAAAATTTTCTAAGTGGTTTTATTAGCCTGAATTCTATGTAAAAAGTAAATTAAAAGGCAGGATCTGTAGTAAAATAAAAAATAATTTCAATTAAATTTTCCAGAAAAAAAAGATGAGCAAATTCAGCATTTTGTTCTTCATTTGGATTTGTGTTAAAAGTAATTTAAGTACAGGCCAAATTTCACAGGTTTCCTATTTTAGACAGGTACTTGCCAGGTACTTGGGTACTTGCGAAAGTACCTACACCACCACGTTTTACACTTGCTAGAAGTTTTTACGAGCTATTGTGTTTGGCTTGTGTTGGGGCAGGTGTGTGCCCACATCGTGCAGGCCATACGGATGGAGGCGACGCGCGTCCGCGAGGAGTGGGAGCACGCCATCTCCAGCAAGGAGAACGCCAACTCGCAGCCCAGCGACGAGGACGCCGCCTCGGACGCCTACTGCTTCGAGCTGCTCTCCATGGTGCTGGCGCTCAGCGGCTCCAACGTGGGCCGCCAGTACCTGGCCCAGCAGCTCACTCTGCTCCAGGACCTCTTCTCCTTGCTACACACGGCTTCTCCCAGGGTGCAGAGGCAGGTCAGTGCTGGCCGCTCCTCAGATGTCTTGGTATTCCTAGAAAAATGTCTGCAGAATCCTAAAATCATGGGCATGAGAAAAAATACAGAATTTCTTCTGGGAATTGAAGCGTCAGGTTTTAGGGTGTTTGTTTTTTTTAATAAGTAGAGCATGGTAGAAATGTCTGTCAGATGAACAGCACAGGGGTTTTTCAGTATTTCATATTATGTGTATATAATGCCTGTGTAGGCAAATTGAGAGGTTTTTAATTACCAGAATCTCTGATGGATCTGGCATGAGTCCTTAGCATCTGTGTCTTACGCTTTGGCGCTAAGTGTAGTAGTGTGGAACTAGGCAGCTCCTTTCTACTCTTGGTATCCTCAAGGTGAGTTTTAATATCTGTTTCTTTCTGAATTTGAATGTTGTCTGAGTGTACATATAGTTATATGCACATAATATATAAACACACATAATATGTATAAATTTAATAATGTTGGTATATAAACATACAAAATACTTGCATTAGTACAGTTAATGCACTATTTTGTTGCTAGGTACTGTGCTTTCTTCAGGTAGATTTTAAGTTTCTATTGCAGAAGTTTTTTTGTCTCATACTCTCTATTCTTCATTTACGCTTTTTGAACTGTTAAAATCTCACATCTCAACTTGCCTGGAGGCAGATACTGCCGTGCTTAGTAATTCTGATACATTGCAGATATGCAACAGCTTTTCAAGAGAACATTGAAGGCTTGCAAAATTAGATAATGAAATGTTAAGTCCTTAAGCTTTCATCAGCTTTCATGCTGATTTGGACCAAACTTTGCATGATACGGGCAATTTCAACCCCAGCTTCACCAGCTGGTAAGGCTATGTCATTTCAAGACAACTCTTGTTGGATCCAGAGTGATTGGCACAGGAAGAAATTCCAATTAGACTATCAAAAGGAAAAACAAAGGAGTGGGAAAAGCATATTGTAATTCTCGGTACCTAAAGCAAGTACTTTGTTTCCAGAAGTCTGAAGTGTCTCTAATAGTTCTACCACGGTTTCTGACATCTCGGTAATGTATGTGAAGTGGGTGACATGTCTGTACCGCGCAAGCAAATCAGAGTTGTACCAACATCTGTGTCACTGTTACCCTAAGTTCAGTACCAAACATAATTTTGTTATTATGTGAAGACTAAGTATTGTTTGAGTGACATCAGTTCTAGACCCTCTGGCCTTGTCTCACTGCTTATATTAATAAACACTTCATCACAAGATAGAAATACTGCCGAATTTCTTACAGGAGTAATTAAGTACAGCAGTTTCCTTCAGTCCCTCTAACTGAAATAACTTGTGAAGAAGGACTTTATTTGATTTTGCTTGAAAACTCCAGCTGTCTTGGTAAGAATTGTGGTTTCCTGATTTTTTTTCTCCAGGTAACATCATTACTGAGACGTGTTTTGCCCGAGGTAACACCCAGTCGCCTGGCAAGTATTATAGGGGTGAAGTCTCTTCCACCAGCAGATATAAGTGATATAATTCATTCAACAGAAAAAGGAGATTGGAATAAACTAGGTATCTTGGACATGTTTCTGGGATGTATTGCCAAAGCTCTCACTGTACAGCTGAAAGCCAAAGGAACTACTATCACAGGGACAGCTGGCACTGCTGCAGGCAAAGGAGTCACTACAGTCACACTTCCAATGATCTTCAATTCCAGGTTTGTTTAAAAATACATAACAAACTGCAACCTACTGTATGCTGAATATATACACTGTTTCTTTGTGCTGGATTTTGACAAATGCTAACTAATTATTTGAGTTTATTTCATCTATTACCATTTATCCTTTGCAGCTATATTCGGCGAGGTGAAAGTCATTGGTGGATGAAGGGGTCAACACCTACACAGATTTCAGAGATCATCATTAAACTCATTAAAGACATGGCAGCAGTGAGTTTTGATCCTTTAAATGTGGATGATATTCAAATAACTGATAAATAAAAGTACATTCTTTCATTACTTTTATTATAGTTAGTATCAGATTGAGCTGTTAAATGTGAATTGGTCTCAAGAAAAAAAAAACCCATATAGTTTTCTGGGTAGAATCTAGGGCTAAGAGCAGTAGCAGCTGAGTTCTGATTCAGCTAAACAGAAATCCAGTTTTGAAATAAGCTTTTTACTAAGTTGCTTATACTAGAAATTTAAGAGGTAAACAATAATTGTAGGACATTTTCTAACATTATTAACTTTAAAGCTTAATTTTTAAATCTTGAGCACTCAGAACTTCAGTTAAAAAGTAAAACTTATCTGTGAAGTAGAATAATAGCCTTGTTTTCCTGTAACTGTATGTAGACATAATGTATGGATTTTCTGGTTGAGATTGACTTCTTTCAGTCACTGAAATCTACATTTGTAGTTGCTTATTACTTTAACTATCTAGGCTTAAATTTTCCATAGTTTTATCTGCTTCAGACGAGTTTTTTGGCAGAAAAATTGATGAAAAGTGAATCAGCTATTTCCCAGAAACAATGTTGGCAAAAGAAAAAAAAGGTTTTTTATATGTTTTTGGGAAATTAACTTAGTTGGGAGGTTGTTTTTGTTTTCCTTAATTCTGCACCTATTTCAGTGAGATGATCCAAATGACCCAGATTTTCCTTTTTGAATACCCTTTGAAAGGTTTTTCAGTATCTTCAGGATGGGAGTCCTATTTTCTAAACCATTCACTATGCTTATATTAAGGAGGTTCCTTCTCAGAGTTGCTGAAGCTGGATGGGTGTTCTCTGTATTTGCTACTGTTGATTCTGACTACAAGATTTTAGAATCTCACAATTAATAAGAGTTACAATTAAAGTCTGTCTGTGTTTGAAAACTTTTTTTGAGGCTTTCTAGAGCTGCTGAATATCAGCAGGGTGGCATCAGTCTAACTGTCCTCTTCTTCAGAGTTATAAATGTGATTCCTTTCACATAACTTTTTCACCATTTGCAGTGTGTAGGTACCTAGATCTGAGGCAGTCACTATAGCTTCCTTTTTAGAGTCCAGTGAATCTCAATTATGTGTCACCTTCAGCATGAAGATTAGAACTTTAGAGATTATGTTGAGAATTGAAGGGTGCAGCAGCCTCTGAATCAGAAACTTGAGGGTATGAGTCAGTGCCACAGGCTCAGAACGCTAAAGATTGGAAAGTATGCTGTGGTTCTGGTGTTTGCTGTGTTCTCTTCTTTATTTCTTTCTAATGCGGGAACTGTGGAGTCTATTCAGGAGGCTGAGCTAGGCATGTGAAGCTAATTTTTCTAGGAACCCACTGTGATCTGTGTGCTGGTCACTGTCACTTATCTGTGCTCCAGCTCTGCATCTTTCTTTCTCCGGAAGGGGTGGGGGACACTTCAGGAATAGGACTTTCCATTCTTCAAATCATACGCCCTCTACCTATTCCACGGTAATCATTCCAGTAGTTGCTCAGAGACAACCTCAGTCAGTCACCTCAGTATTTGAGGAATAGTTTTTATCAGATATGTCTGATTTGAAATCAAGGCCAGGTTGGATGGGGCTTTGAGGAACCTGGTGTAGTGGAAGGTGTCCCTACCCATTGCAAGGGTGTTGGAACTGGATGGTCTTGAAGATCCCTTCCAACACAAATAATTCTGTGAAAAAACCTAATTTATCAAAGTCATCCCCGATTTCCTCTTTTTCTGTTCTAACTTGAGACACTAACCTAATGTTTTGTAGCAGTTCTAATTACAATTTTAATTGCTCTTAATATTAATAAAAGCTGTAATAAATTAAGTTTCCTCTTTAACAGGGTCATCTGTCAGAAGCTTGGTCACGTGTGACAAAGAATGCTATTGCTGAAACCATCATAGCTCTGACCAAAATGGAAGAAGAGTACAGATCACCTGTGAGGTGCATTGCAACAACCAGAGTAAGAACTTCACTAAACTTATTATTAGTTCATTGTAAATGTCCAGTAAGAGCCCATTCAAGAACCTTCTTATATGTCAGAAATGACACAAGTCAAAACAGAATTAGAATTAAATATGCATCTTGGGCATCTCAGAAATAATGAAGAATAAGTGTGATGCCTGTATACATTTGGGGGTTTGTTCCTGAAATAATTCTGCTTGAAGTTTGTCACACTTGCCTTACACTAAATCTGAGATCATCCGTGTGAAAAATTGCATAGTATGTATCAGCTCTCTTCTTTCAGCTCTCCAAGCAATTATTTTAAGTGGTTTGACTTCTGAGTAATCAGCTGCCATATCTCAAGCCTATCATGAGAATGCTCACTAACAGATGTTCTCTAGGACAATTAAACTAAGCTTCACTTGTGTTTGTCTCAAAAAATATTTGCTGAGCCCTTTATTACTGACATGGTGTAACCTGGTGGTTTTCTTTTCCTGGTCTTTACTTTTTTTGTGAATCTTTTATAGAAATGAAGGACTACTTTAACCTTAACAGATTGCTTGAAATACCATGAAAAGCATATTTGTAAATTATGACATTCCTGCTGTCATAGGGAGTACATATTTTAGCTTCTCAAGCCTAATAATTACATGTAAAAGTAAAAGAGGTTTGCAGTGGTTTCAAGCATTTGACACTCATGTTGTTTTCCATCTTAGAAGGCTGTACCAGTTGTTCTTTTCATCATTTTTGTTACTCACATAGTCTCTGCTTTCTGGTGGTCACAGTCTTGGACTACCACTGGCTCCTGCTGTCATCATTAGTTTAATCAGGTCTTAGAGGGGCCCTGAATGTCAGCCCAGCTGCTCCGGTGACTGAATGTAGTTCTGTCATGGCAGTGTAGGGTTTTAAGGGAGACTCCAATAAAGTTTCTCAACAAAAACAATTTTATTCAAATCAAACTTTTGATTAAAGATTGTGCCATTTGTTTGCACTGACAAATTATCCTCATGTAGCTCATCTGTTCAGGATTTCACTGTAGTCAGTGGAGAAGAAGAGTGAAAAGCTTCCTTTGACTAGTTAGCTCAGAACCCTTTTCCAGGTAATGCCAATTGCCCTATGCATTGAGGAAAGAACAAGGAAACCAGTCTCATTGAGCTGAAGTTTTTGGGGCCTTGTTTTTGGGTTTGACTTTACTTTTATTAGTCTGTGTCCTTGAATTTCTTCTTCCCCAAAGCCTGCAATGTTTGGGAGCAATGTGCAAGTCTCTATTTGTTGTATTTCTTCATAATGTGCTTTGGTTGATCTTTCTCCACTTTTTCTTTCTTGTGTACTGACTACTGTATTTATAATCATAAAGTGGCCTGAAAGAAACAAGGTAGTTCCCAAAAGTTAAAAAAGTGTTACTGTGTTCCTGACTTCTTTTGGAAAATAAACTTGCATTGTATGAGCAGGCTTCAGCTAATAGTAATAGAGTTTGCAGGTAATGGTGACATTCTTATCTGACAAAGTTTATCTTCTCAGTATTTGGTGGGATTCGGTTTGGTTTTAATATGTCTAAGACATTTAATTCTACCTTGCCTTTCAATAGCTGTGGCTGGCCTTAGCATCCCTTTGTGTGCTTGATCAGGATCATGTTGATAGACTATCCTCAGGAAGATGGATGGGAAAGGACGGGCAACAGAAACAGATGGTGAGATTGAAAATCTTATGGTTTTGTGTTTATTTTGATTTATTCACTTATCAAAGAATTTAGAGTAATGATAGAGAATGGTAAACTTGGCCTTTCTCCCTTTTCTTCCCTCCCAGTGGGGATTGTATATAAATGTTTGAAGTATTTGTGTTCTAGACAATCACTGCTCAGAAAACAGAAATTCCAACCTCAAACAGTAATGTGGCAATTCTACCAGTATTCAGGATGAAACAAGGCCTTCCTAACACCGTGGGATGAGTTATTTAGAAAATTGGCTCAGTTTGTACAGCACCCTCTATCAGATCTTCTTCCTTCTGTCTTAATCCCTGTCACGAAATAAAATCAATTCTTTTGAGTTACTCAATAACTACTTTTCTGGAATTTAGCTTCCTTATCCCCATCTCACTAGAGAATGATTACCCCAGGGAGAAACTCCTTCTAACTGAATTTAGTAAAATTACCATTGACTCAGAGGATTTATAAATCTGATATGGAATATGATTCTGTCCATACTTCTCAGTTGACAAAATGCCTGTACTTTTCAGTATGACAAAAAGCTTGTGATTTTTTTAATACCATTTTAGAAAGAGCACAATAATGAAGCTGGTCTCTCTGTATCTTGGTTAGGTGGATCCCTGTGGGAAGCAAGGGAAGGTTGTGCAAAAGCAACCAAGCATAGTTAGAGCAAAGAAGCATCCAAAGCAGTTTAGTATAGGTAGAAACAGAATACAGGAGGCATAGAGCTGCAGCAGCAGCAAGGAATAAAACTGCTGAGAAGGAAGCAGACACGGAGGTTTCTGAGGTGATTAAGAAAGTCAAGGGACTTGGAGATGTCAGAGGAGCAGCCAAGACATTGTTAAGGAGGTATTCAAGCTGCTGAACCCAGCCTGAAATTCCCCGATCCTGTTTCACATCAGGATATTCAAATGTTGAGGTGAACTGTGTCTCTCCCTACCAGAACTGCTTTGGAAGAACTCTGAGTTGCATGAGAGTATCATGGAAACCACAAGTTCTGCAATTACAATGGAAACTTGTTCTCAGACACGTGCATAGTCAAAATCAGTTATTGAAGTCTATTTGTGGGAATATTTTGAATTGCAAAACAGAACCCTGCTGAATTTTATTAAAAATTGTATCAGTAGAGCAACTTAGTTTTATAATGAATTTTGAAGTTTGTTATTTCAACCATACTGTCTCTGAGTTATGGATGACCTACAGCTTTGTTTAGATGTTTGAAAAGAGTAAACATGCCATATCAAAGTAATGAAGGGTAAATATCATGCCTGTTGACTGACCTGAGTACTCATATGTCTGAACTTTCTTGGAAAGTTAACAGGAAAGTTAATGTGCCCATAACCCATTGTTACCACATGAACCTCTTCTCAGATTAGTTGAAAGTGATGTCTCAACCCTATTGTTGAAAAACACATTTTTGGTGCATCACAGAAAATATGAGATGAAGAATATCAGAAAAACTGATGTCATAAATTGAGGGGGTTTGTGTCAAGGAGTAATTGTTTAAATAGTGGTTATTTTAAAGATAGCATTAATAGTCAAAACACGCTCTTTATCCACCTTTATACATTGAAGGGGAGGTGTGGGGTGTGTGACTGAGGGGAGATAAAAACAGATTCTGAAAAGAAGTGAAGGAATTAATAAAGAGGAATTATTTCTTTTTTTTTTCTCTCAGCCAATGTGTGATAACCATGATGATGGTGAAACTGCTGCAATCATTTTATGTAATGTTTGTGGGAATTTGTGCACAGATTGTGACCGATTCCTTCATCTCCATCGGCGAACAAAAACTCACCAGAGACAGGTAGAGTATACACGGCCCCATGTTGTGTGCACTGCATCATTGTGTGCATCTCCCCGAATAAAATATAACCAAAAAGTAGTAGCAAATAGTGAATCTGAAAAGGGTATTTTATTTTATTTTGGAGATGAGATAGACGAGTTTCCAGTTAATTCTCTTTAGTTGTTTTTAGTTACATTCTCGTGTCCTTTGTCTTATACTAAGATTAGAAAACCTTGCAGCAGTTCCTAATTCTAGTTCTTACACTACATCAGCTTTTTCTCTCTTGTTTAACATTGTTTAGGAACGCTTTTTTAGGAGAATTTAGAAACTGCATAGACTTTCTTAAGTATATGTTGTATAAGTATATGTTCTTAATTCCTGTTAAATTTTATCTCCTTTACTACTTCTATCATGTGAGTCAGTGCTTGTCAACTTCTTCATTTCTAATATATGTGTATTCCTTTTTAATATCCAGGAAGATGATTTGACAGCAAATATTTCTACTGGCTCCCCTATGAGTCTTCTCTTATTTTTCAATTCCTCTAGCTTTCTCTGTGTTTTCACAGATAAATATGTTGTCCCATCCATAAGCTTGAAAATTTCCTGACTTCTTTTGGGTTTGTTTTTGGGATTGAAACTTTGACTAGATCTGAGTTTTTATAACTTGCTGAATACTCTGCTAATGAGTATTCTTCTGTGGTATTCTTTTTATCCTTTTCATTTCTAAACTTGAAACTACATACTCTTTGAATTTTTTCTTTCTGTCATTGAAATTAATGATGAAGATGCCTTTACTTCTGGAATTATTGAACATTTCCTCTTTCCTGTCACTATTTCTCACTTATAGTTTTTTGTGATCCTTTATTTTCCCCTTTCCCCTCTGACTACTTCCATTTGTACAAAGATTAAAATAATAAATGTCATTAATAAAGTTAATTCAATGGAACTCAGTCCTCTTCTCCCTCTCCTACCATGCATCCGTATTAGCTTTTTAGTTATGTTCAGGAATGGGCTTTTAAAGGAGATGATCATATCTCCTTAAAGTGCATTGTTTTCTGTTATTGAGCAGCCTTGGAGCGCATGAACTGGATTGTTTTCAGGTGAAATTAAGAGCAAATCAAAAGATAGATGCAGGGACACGCTGCTAATGGTCGTTCAGTGCAAGGGATCAGCCTGGTCTAGAGCACGTGTGATGTAAACATCAGACCTTTGGTACTGAGTTTCACTCTCCAGTGAAACACGCCTCTCTGGTGCCTCAGCATTTGCAGTGTAGTCCCAGCCTGGCACTTCCATGTGTGTCTGTTATCTTCTATTTCTTAGCCAGAGTCTTTGCAATCCCCTTTGAAATTTTCCTGTTTTGTCACCCTAAGAAGACCATTTTATGTCTGCTCTTGTGTCATGGCACAGCACAGTCTAGTCTCATTCATTTTTCTGATTTCTCCTATATAGCCTGTTCAGATTACAGTTGATAAAAGTAAGTTCTTATCTCATAGAAGACCTCACATTTTTCCTTTTATCTGTCCAAAATAGCTACTTACCAGATTTTCCTATTTACTTCTAAAAGCATGTTTAAACTTCTGCTCTTTATTCACTACTTTTACCTTTACATCTCACGTATCAAGCCTCTCAAATTCAATTTTAATTTCTGTCACATTCCCTCCCTCCTGTTTTCTGTTTGCTTCCTGTTCTTTGTCCAACTTCAGTCATACATACCTCTTTAATATATTTTCTCTCCCTTCCAGAAAGGACAGCCTGTAAGTTACTCAAATGTGCTGATGTGAATACTTTGTGAAGCCGTTAGGGGTTTTTTTTTTCTGATTCTAGTAAGAATTAAAGTGAGTTGTATACATCCATACCTGGGAAAATTCTAACTTTTATTGCATTGCAGGTGAAACAAATGCAAGCAGAACTGCCTTCAGAGTTTGGCAAAGGAGCAAAAGAAGAGACTGCATGAAATTCCCTAAGAATCTCATGCAGTTGGTTTTTTTTCTGCAAAAACTTTATATTTTCCTCATTGTAGCCAAAAGTAGCCACTGTGTATTTATATGAAAGTCAAAAATACTAATATTACACACTTCTGTAATTGTTATTCTACAGTATATGTTTTTAAGACCCTAATTCTCAATGTTGCTTTGATAAACTACTAGGGTGGTTATGTGAAGATATTTCTGATGTTATCTTGAGCTTTTAATATACTGTGGCCTACTGCATGTGTCGGGTAGGAATAATGAAGTCCAAGCTCTGTATTTATTAAATCAGGAAAAAAATGTGCAGCTCTCTTCTTAGCATTGCTGCACTATTGTTTCTCAGCCATGTTAGATCAAGAATTAATTTTACTGATTTCTACTTCTAAAAACATTAAGCCTTTATCTTGCACATCTGCAATATGTACAAGTTATGGAATGTGTAAAAGGAAAACAGCTTGCAGTAGGCAATCTCCACAGAATCTATAAAATGCCCAGTGTAAATCCAAAGAGGGAGTGTCAAAAATAGCAGAGACATGTCCATGCTCTAACTAAACATGCTGTTTTATATCTATTTGGTTAACTTGACAGGTGTTCAAAGAAGAAGAAGAAGCTATCAAAGTTGATCTGCACGAGGGCTGTGGTCGGACCAAACTTTTCTGGCTGATGGCATTAGCAGATTCTAAAACTATGAAGGCTATGGTGGAGTTTAGAGAACAGACAGGTAAAACACAACTGTTACTACTTGCTCTTTATCCTGATTATTGTGATTTTCACCTGCTTTAGGGCAATGCTTTTAACTATTTGTTAATAAAAGTAGAATAGTTTAGCTGCATAAGAATTACTGGATTTCTGGTTGTTTTCTGTGACTGCTGCTTTGATGTCTGATAGAGCATCAGTCCCCTGTGTTTCATTGGAACATTTTTGGCCTTGTTCTCTCTTGCGGCTGTAGGCAAACCGACCACCAGCAGTTCTGAAGCATGTCGGTTCTGTGGATGTAGGAGTGGAACAGAACTATCAGCAGTGGGAAGTGTTTGTTCTGATACAGACTGCCAGGTGTGTATTGGCAAGTATCAATCATGATAAATCACATAAATAGAAGAGATCATAGGATGAAATGGGCTTCTTATTTTGAATAAACCTTGTTTATTCCTGTGGTCCATTTTAAATCAGATCTCTCATATGAAAAGGTTCTAATATTGAGTATTACCATTCAAATACTTCTGAGTTTGTAAATGTTTATTTTAATTACAGGCTACAAACACTAATAGTCAACTAACATACTGGGTTGTTTCATTATTATCTTCAAAAGTATCTCAAGTTTTCACAACAGCCATGCAATTATGAAGTAAGATACACACTGTCAGCATCAAGTCAAATGTACTAGAAAGCTTGATAAAAAGTGTTTGCCCAACAGTCCATGGTTTATGTGAGTGTAGAATATTTAAGACCTGGCCAGGTTTGTCACCTGTATCCACATATCCTGAGTGTTTCTGTGCCCTACAGTGTGGGTGCAATTGGCAGAAGGCCAAATCCTAACCAGCTTCTTACCTCACCTTACTTATTTCTGTCTAAGTGAAGGAAAATTGGTCATCTTTTTTTCTATCTCAGCCTATGAAGACATAATATTAATGTTACTTAAATTCAGTTCAATTTGTTGTTAGCTTCTGGGTAACTTTTATAAGTTTTCTATTTATTAGGGATGGGAATTAGAAGTGGTTAAAAATCCATTTCCATGTAAAATCGCTTTATGCTGATTAATGATTAGCTTATAATGTGTTCTTGAGAGTGGGTTACTTGAAACCTCTCCAAAATCTGCAGATATCTTAAAGGCTTTTAATACAGGGTCAGCAATGTTTATGCAGGAAGCACTCAATATATAAAAAGCACACGGAGGATCAAAGAACAGTTCTCCTCTATTGAAAGTTTTAAATTACAGTTTCATTAAGCCATTTGCATTCAGGAGTAATGCAGGTAAACAAAGGAAACATTATTTCAAGTACACAACGTTCAGCTTCTCCCAAGTACCTGATGCAGCAGTAGACAATGTAAATCACGACTCTTTCATCTCAGTTTACTGCACGAACCACAGTTCTTCGAAAAGTGACACTGTCGGAACACTCAGTGAAGGGGAAAAGATAGATTAACTCTTCACTTTCAATTTGTTTAGGAGTATGCTAAGATTGCCTGCAGCAAGACGCACCCCTGCGGTCACCCCTGTGGAGGCGTTAAGAACGAAGAGCACTGTTTGCCGTGCTTGCATGGCTGCGATAAAAACGCTACAACTCTTAAACAAGATGCTGATGACATGTGCATGATCTGCTTTACTGAAGCACTTTCAGCAGCACCAGCTATCCAGGTTTTTTGTTTGTTTGTTTGCTTCCCCTTTTAAGAGATTACTATTATGATTGTAATGTGTAGTATGAAGGAAGTGAAAATATAAAGCCTTTCAAATTATACTCTTAAAAATTCTGAAACAGACATCATAACAATAGTTAAGCTACTTAAAAAGCTTTCTTTTTGTCTGGCATTACTTCTATTTCAAGAAAGCAGATTGGATCAATTTAGTTTGCTGTGCCTACTTTATTAAAATACATGGTGTTTTATAAAGGAGAAAAAACAACTGAAGTAATTAGTTGATATAATTCACATGTATTTCATATATCCGTAGGTGGTCTTGGAGTGGTTATGATTTTAATGCACATTTTATGTTCTTTCTCATTGTTAAGAAGAAAACAGGGGTCTTCTAAGATTTAAAATAAATTAATATTGGAATTGACATATGTTGCTGCTTAAAAGCAAATAACTACTTCTACTTTTTTGATTAATGTAACTTCAATATTCACTTACACTTACTCTTTTCTAAAGCTGGACTGCAGCCATGTTTTCCATTTGCAATGCTGTCAACGAGTTCTAGAGAACAGATGGCTTGGGCCAAGGATAACTTTTGGGTTTATGTCCTGCCCAATATGCAAGGTAAATGAGCTGTGTGCCTGCCTAAGTCAAGCAACTTACCTGATACTTAGCTTTTCCTTTTTTTTCATTTGTTAACACTGTATTGCTTGTTACAGGATACATGAGTTATACATGACTTGTTTTCTTAATTTCACATGTTGCTATAGAAAGACTAGCATTGAGGCATCTTTTTACCTTCTCCTACTGCTCCCTGAGGTGTCCTCTTAAAAAGAAAGCATACTCCAGACATTGTCTGAATGCTTTTTTATTCTTAGCACCATCAGCTTGTAAATTCCCAGTATTTGGTGATGGTGGGGAGGGGAAGAAGTAATCTTAAAGCACACTATCTTGAAGCAGGAATTCTCCATTTTACTAACCACTTTTAAAGCTGCTTTGCTCTTTAGTGTGAGGGCAGAGCCGAAGAATACACGTACTTAGCTCAGCTTAAGTTACTAACAATCCCTCTTCTACTCCGCCAAATTTAAATTGCTGTAAGCAAAAGCATATGATAGCTGCTGGAAAGAAGAGCACCTTACCCCACCCCAGGAATTCGAAATTTGGAAATGGTCAGCCATTCTGCCTGCTGTGGTTCTTCTGTCATGCTGCATTGTGGTAGTTTATGGCAGTAGCTCGTGGTCACTAAATGATGAAGAGCTGCCATAGAGGACTGTCAGTCATTATGCTTAATTGCTGAGCAGTAAGCCAAAAAGGACCAAAATTACAGAAAATATACAATCAGAATATTCCTGTGCTGTGGTGAATATTTCATATACTCTTCACCATCTTCTTGGCTGTTAGTCTATTAGAAGGGTTGATGTTCCCATATCACAACAGGCCATAGAAACAGCATTTGTGGATACTGTTTTTGCAGCAAATAGAGTACATACTGTATCAGCCATTCTTTGCAATGTCCATTGCCCAGGCTCATATGTTTTTATGACATCTATCATGCTATTTTTGCCTGACCATAACACAAATGATCATAGCTGTTGGGATAAAGATGCAAGATACTTTAATCAGCATTTTTTTATTTCAGAACAAAATCAATCACACAGTATTAAAGGATTTGCTTGATCCAATCAAAGAACTATATGAAGATGTAAGGAGAAAAGCACTAATGAGATTGGAGTATGAAGGGTTGCACAAGAGTGAGGCCATCACAACGCCAGGTGTTAGATTTTATAATGACCCAGCTGGCTATGCTATGAACAGATACGCTTATTATGTTTGCTACAAGTGCAAAAAGGTATGGTGTTAGTTATTAAATGTGTGTTGCCATTTCAAAAGTAATTTCTTAGAACAGAACGTATGTTTAATATATTGTGTATGGAGCAGAAAAGCAGGAAAGGAAGTTGTTCATAGAATCATAATTTTAAAAATCTAGTGTTGGGCAAATGAGATATACATAGTATCTTAGCTGGTAAAGTTCAAGTGTGTATACTGTGTATACAGAGCAGCTAGGGAACCGAAAGCACCTTGAGTCAATGGCCACTTGCAAGAAGGTGCAGTACCTACTTCCTCCAGTACCTATTCGCCTCAAGCTGCTACTTAATTCTGACATAGGGTTCACAGAGCATCCAGATACTGTCCCAAAAGCCTTACAGTCACCTGCATAGACCAGGGTGCGTTGCAGTTTTTGGTCTTGTTCATCCTGAGACTGAGGGACATTGAGTGCCTCAAAACCACGTACCTACAGAGTCAAGAGAGATCAGAATAGTGGAGGCCACTGAAATGGCAGTCATTCATCATATTCGCCTTGCAAATGGAATTGGTTAAACTGAAAAAGAATAGTTAAAAGTATAATTGTCTCTGGTTTAACATCCAATTGTTTCTATATGCAATTAAGGCATATTTTGGTGGTGAAGCTCGTTGTGATGCTGAGGCTGGACAAGGAGATGACTATGATCCAAGAGAGCTTATTTGTGGAGCATGCTCTGATGTTTCAAGGGCTCAGGTGAGTAAATAACTTCTGTTCATGTTTTTATTTCATTCTGAAATTCTGAGTACCCAAGCTGTACAATAATTCAGTCATTTGTAGTTACATGTATTGTACAATACTGTATAGTATCAATATATTCTACAGAATGTAGAAATGAGTTGTTGGGGTTGTTAGAACATGGCTCCTTCATTGACTGGTGTTTGCTTTCCTTTGTTCAGATGTGTCCCAAACACGGTACAGATTTCTTAGAATACAAATGCCGCTACTGCTGTTCAGTTGCTGTTTTTTTCTGTTTTGGGACAACGCATTTTTGCAATGCTTGCCATGATGATTTCCAAAGAATGACAAGCATCCCTAAAGAAGAGCTCCCACACTGTCCTGCAGGTAGGACTTCGACAAAGCAAATTTGCCACACTGAATTCTGAAATAAGTAACAAGTTCTAATTGATATTCTTAACTTTTAATGCTAATATTTTTTTTGGTTTTCTGGCAACGTCATAGTACTGATAATTTAAATATTAGCTACTTTGATAAAAAAGACATTTCAATTTCCCTATACCAGGTCAGATTCCAGATGTAGAATGATGTGTAAAACTGTGTATTGATAAAATTAACACACTATTAAGTGATGTATCTGGACTTAGGTAGCCATTATCTGCAAACTGTTACCCCAATTGTCTTAGTTACTAAATTCATGTGCTGTATACTGATTTGATATTAGTAAATGATTGGGGGGGGAAGAGTGAGATCTTTTTGTTAAGATATTTACATAAAATAAGTAAACAAATAAATTACGATTCATGGTATAACCTTAGAATTATTGGTTACTGCAGAATGTAACTCTTGTTCATTATTATCAAATTTTATCTTGGATTGTGCAAATTACTTCCACAGTATTAATGAGATAAAACTTCCTTAAGTGACTGTCCATAAGCTTCTTGCCTTTTTTACTTTGATTGGTTTCAGTTATATGGCAGTTTGATCATTTTTTTCCTCTTCAAATACCAGTTCAGCACTTGAACAGATGTATTACCTTCACTTAGTTTGGGGTTTTTTTTAAGAAATGCAATATATGTTTGTTTACATTGTCTGCAAGCATTAATTATTATTTTCTTTTTTTCCCTCACCCTTAAATTCACTGTAGGTCCCAAAGGTAAACAACTTGAAGGAACAGAATGTCCACTTCATGTTGTCCATCCACCCACTGGTGAAGAATTTGCTCTGGGTTGTGGGGTTTGCAGAAATGCTCACACTTTTTAGACTAGCATTTTTTTTTAACCAGAGCAAAACAGGTGCCCTCATCCCTCAAGTGTCCTGAAAACAAAGTCCAGCTGGGATGAGGATGGGACCATTCCATAACCCAGGTAAAAGGAACAATTTACAGTGCAAGAAGGATGCCAAATACCATGTACATAATTCTTGCTGTGAGATATTGACATTTTTTGAACCGAGACATCAAAATTTGTGAGGTGTTTGCATGTGGCCATTACAGTCATCGGCTAGGAAACATTGGACATTTACAAATAAACAATTGTTATTAAAGGATCTGTGTGTCTGTGGACTATGAATGATGCTGGCTTTCAGGAGAAAGAAAAAAATATTGATTATTGTATACTGACTTTTTGTAATCTTGTACAATTGTAACGCATCACAAGTGGGGATGGGAAAGAGGAATATTCTGGTTTATTTCCTAGACTGTTATAAAAAAAAATGTGTTAGGAAGGCATAAATGTAACAAGTATCACACTGTATATAAAGGTATCAATGTTTGTCCTGTATAAGAAATATTAAAATACAACAGCAGTTTCATTTAAACTTCTGGGTTATGTTTGAGCCTGAAATTTTAATGAAGTGCAATACTGAGTGTGCCTCATATCTTGCAGCTGTAAACATAATGGAATGTACATGTCAATAAAGCCACTGTACATTTTTATACAGTGAAAGTCTAACAAATGTGTAAGCCTCCATTTTCAGAAACACTTTTAAAACAGAGTGGGGGGGGGAGGGAAGAAGGGAGGTGTCCTTTAATTACTTCAGCAGACTCCTAAACGTAGGAAAGTTTTTTGGGTAAACTGGTGATTATGGAAGTACTTAAGACATAAAAAGCACTGCTCCCTTTCTCAACAGAAAAGCTGGATAAGTGTGCTAGCATTCATATGAAGAATTGTATTTCCATTTAATTACCAAGAGTGTTTTAAAACACAGAAGGCGGCTGCATTTTAAATTATTTTTGATCAGTTATATTTTACCGAAGACTCCTAATCTCTCCCACTTTTAGGAGAAAGAGCTGTTTGCCATGAATTTCAAAATGTTCATTTTATAAGAGTCCTAAGTCCACTGCACCTGCATAATGAATGTAAAATATAACTTCAAGTAAAAACTTCTTTCTGTAAGATTTTCTGTTTAGATTTGTTTTCTTAGATGCGTTCAACTCCCTTTTTAGCATTTCTGTCTTGAAGCTGATGAAAAGTGTGTTACTGGCTTTTACATTTAAGATATTGGTAGATGGCATCCACGCCAGACAATCTTGATCAGGCTGGAACCATGGGATCCATCTTGCCTAACTTCAGACATCTGTAATCACAGCATCACAGAAAGGTTGGTTTCGGAAGAGACTTTTGGAGATCATCTTGTCCAACCCCCCTGCTAAAACAGGTTCACCTAGAGGAGCTTGTGTATCTCTGCACTTTGAAATAGTTCTGGATAGTTCACACACCTGTGAAGTACAACTGATCTTATTTGCAGTAGCTCTACTGAGGGATCAGTGGGCTGAGGCCAAATGTGTGAGGTTCAGCAAGGCCAAGTGCTGGATCCTGCACTTGGCTCACAACAACCCCAGGCAATGCTACAGGCTGGGGGAAGGGCTGGAAAGCTGCCCAGCAGAAAAGGACCTGGGGTGCTGGTCAACAGCAGCTGTACATGAGCCAGCGTGTGCCCAGGTGGCCGAGAAAGCCAATGGCCTCTGGCCTGTGACAAAAATAGTGTGGCCAGCTGAACCAGGGAAGTGATTGTCCCCGTATTGGGTGTCTGACCCATTGTCATATTTAGAAAATTGGAGTGTAGCACCATCATTACAAATTCTATTTTTGAATTTTTCAGCCTTCTCTTTTATTTTAGATTAATATGAGTATTAATTTAGGAAATTGAGATTACAGTGTGCAAAGGACATGAGACTGTTTGTGTTTATTTAAAGTGGATAGAATGAGGGATAGGCAGTACTGGGGAAGTGTTTCTCACACACAGCTGACCATCCCCTATCACCACTGCAGGGAGGCGGCACGGCCACGTGTGAGCATCAGGCTCTTGCACAGAGCTCAGCTCCCTCACGTACGTAATGGTTGAACCTTGGACACGCTGCTCCCACACTGTCTCAGACATTCACGTCACCACATCCCCCCCACACCGATCTCTGCCGGTGATTATAGCAGATGCCAGCACAGGCCACTAATCAGATCAGTCCACAATAAGATTGCTGTATGCCTTTCCAGCAGTCTCACATGTTTTTCTGTCAGCTGTTGATCCACAGCCCACGCAATGGAAATAGTCAGTTCTTGTTTGTACCACCGTTTGCCACGCCACCACACTCAGCTAATTTATACCAAACTCAGCTCCTGCCCAAGGCACGGCCTCAGTGCTCACACTTGGATCATTAGTTTACAAATAGCTTAAACTTTTATGGGTGTATCCACCCACTGAACACAATGTGAACAGTAAAAGTTAATAAGATACAGCTGATTAACATGTCATCATCAGGGCCAAATAAGCTTGGTCCTTACAAAACAGGTTTTGCTAATTCCATCATACTCATGTTTCACCTAGACAGAGGCTTAGCAGGGAGCTTCAGGCCCACCCAGTCATTTGGGATAGAACTCAAACTTTGCAGGGCTTTTCCACAGCCCTCTTGTTAAGCCATGCCACACATTGCAGGTGCCAGAGTGCAGGGGTTGTAGGGCAGATGCCTTGTCCCTCAGCCCAGGTTGTACTGCAAGGGCTGTGCTGTTGCAGCCCCCTCTCTCACTGATGGGGTCTGGTAGTGAGCTTGTGCTGCCAAGCATTCCAGGATCTGGCTCCTCACCAGGTATTCCTACAGAGATGCAGCCAAATACAGAACACATTGATTACACAGCAGCCAGGTGCAACAGGGATTGCGAGTCATTGATAATCACCCAAAGATGTCCCCTGCCAGCTGGTCCAGGGAGTTTGCTCAGGTACTACCCATCTCTGCAGTCTCTTGGGGTTCAGGAGGTGCTCTCTGCTCTTGCCTCAATGTTTCACGTAGGCTGTGGGCTGCTTGTTGAAATACAATCCCATTGAATGTACCAAGTTTCTTTCCGTGTACCTGAAAGGGGATTTGGATGCTGAAACCTTGGATGGGTACTTGAGGCAGTGCTTTGGGTCATCCACTTAGCAGCAGACACAGTGCCCTTGGCTATTGCCATCCATGGCAGCACTTCTACACTCCCACTCATTTCTGCATGCCAGGTGATCCAAGTCTCCTTAGCCCATGTTAGGTCTCAGCTAATCTAGTATTTCCACTTCCCTATCATTCCCATTCAGTAATATTCCTTTCCTGAATGTGACTCTGTATACATCATTCCCTGCATGGTTTAATTTTTCTGTTCACTCAGCTGCTCTGGAGAGCATTCCCACTCCACCCAGCACCATTCCTAGGTCTCACCTCTGCCACGCACTCCGCCAGAGCAGCCATTAGAGGAAGGAAGGATGGCATTAAGTATGGTGACACACAAAGGGAAGGCATACCCCACTGTGGCCATGTGTGCAGCAGTGTCACATCACCTTAAGCTAGAGATTCAGGTGGTTTGGTGTGAATGGGATATGATCCACTACCAGTAACTCACCATCCCAATGCCAATTCTTAACAAGGACACTTAGAAACTTGGCTGGGGGAGCTGAACAGCAGCTTTTTAAAAGCATTTGCCTGTGGGCAGGTTGTATCAGTGGACTCTGTCACGGAGCAGTAATTGCAATGGGATGATCCAAGCTACAGGGTAAACACAACTCCCCACAGGTTTTGCTCCAATGAACATAACGTATGTAAGATGATACGCTGGGTTTGCATCCCTCTGTCTCCCTTTTCTCCAATACAAACGGAATTTGAGCAACAACATTCCAGTTGTTACTCATAAGATTGTTGTTTCTATTTCTACATCTTTGGGTTCTTCCATACTCCTAGTGAGTTGTGGAATGGCCTGGGTTCGTAAATCTTTATTTCCCTCCTGATGGAGGCTGGGCACAACCGTGTACGTCCCACCAACCAAATCCTACATTTTGGCACACCCTGAGTGCCTTACTGCTGACTGAATTTCACATTTCCCATGAACTGGCACCCACTGGCAGGACTTTGGATCTGTTCATCCAACACTCTCAATACATTCGAGGAACTGGTGAATAACTTCTGAGTTTTGCCTCCAGTGCTAGGATACAAGACTTAGAAACAAGCCATATTTGAAAACCAGCTTTAGGGTGTCCTTGCAGGACACATTTCACATGACACATAAGGTATCCTCCTTCTGTGCCTTGGTACCAAGGCCAATCCTAATACAAATGTCAGCACCCTCTTAGCAATAAGTCTGTTTGGGAATTTTTACCACTGTGGCTTGCTAATCATGGTAACTGCTCACCCACTGGCAGAGTCAGCTGAACTGATTTGCAAGGAGCCACACAAAACAGAGAGAAAATTCTTTCAAACTAAAAAACTCCTCTACCAGGATGCTGTCAGACCAACCTATGGATGAGCTGGCGCTGCCCCTTTCCAGCAGCATTGTTCTGTCCATGGCAAAGACGAGGTGCTGTCTGTGCTGCTGTGCACGGCTCAGCCAAGGCCATGCCATGAGACTCCCCTACCAGAGGGGCCCCAGCAAACAGCAGTTTTTACTGTATTGCCTAACAAAATAGAGTGGTACAACAGCTTTTTCCCATGAAGCAACCATGTGAGCCATTCATCTGGAAAGAATGACTAAGAGTGTCTGGAGACAGAAACAATATTTAAACAGTGAGGAGCCTTTTAAAAGAATTATATCCAGCTTCTACTGAAGCATGAGCAACAACATCAGGTAATCGGCCTGTTGCAGGCAACGCTCTATCCTGCTGCTGCTCATCCTTAGTTTTATCTTTTTATTTTTCTGTGGCCACGAGGCCTTAAATTGAAGCCCACTGGTTTAAAGACCATTTTACTTTCAGCTACTGTTAAAAAAAAAAGAAGTTGAGTTACAGCTCCTGTTCTGTAAGGTCTTGCTTGTGACAGATAGAATATACTGATTTTATCAGTCCATAATACCACATTCTAACAGTATAAGAAAGCTCCTCACCACAGAAAATCTTCCTGTATAGACATCTTAAGCTAATAAAAACAGGAAGTTTCCCTAATGATATCCATTGCTGAAAAACATTCACTTCTTTTGGCACTGATAAAGAACAAGTTCAGCTTTCCTCTGGTTTTTCTTTTTCAGCACAATCTGCTGAGAATTAAGATCATCACAGACATTCTAGACCAGGTCTTTCAGCCACTACTCATCACATTAATATTCTCCATATTTTTCACAGCTTCTATTTTCATTAAATCAGAGTGGGCTACTCATGCCCTGCAAGCCTGACACACTTTCATCATAGCTGGATCTGGTCTGCTATTGTTACTTAACTCTCTTCCAACTGCTTCTGTGATTTTCCCCTCTGCATTCTTATCCTAGCCAAATGCAAGCCAGGCTTATCAGGGTGGAGCACAGCGGCTTGCTTCAGGAATGCTTCAGAGCTACTTGAATATGGCCAGAAAATCAGCACAGGAGACATTCAGAGCTAGAAGGTGCAGCATTTATAATCAAGACCTGGCATTTGAAACGTTGCTGTGGCTTCATCAGGCAGGCAAGTCTGCCAGCTGAAATGAGGTGTTGTGTACAACCTCAGCCCAAGGTGGTGAGATCCCCTCTTAGACACTGAGATTTTGCTGACTATCTCTTGGCTTTTATGTCTGTGGGCCGTTGCTCATCTTAACATGGTGACAGTGAGGGCTGCTTCATATCTCTGCTATAAGTGAGTGACTCTCCCACCAGAAAAACTGAAACTTCAGAGAGCTTTTCCTTCTCTTTTGGAAAAATAAAAAGTTACAATGCAGTTTCCTCAACAGTCTCATCTCTGCATAGCAGGGCTCAGCACAGGCCCTGGACTTTTCCTGTTACTACTGAAAGCATACACAAATAAAAATATTATCATTTCAAATCTTCCTCTCTCAAAAACCCATCTGCTGTTAGTTAAGTGATTAGTAAGGCAGAGAAACTACGGAATGCAGACACACCTGATAAAGGTGTCCAAGTTACTGACTAAAGTTCCAAAGTGCCCAGCCACCGCTGGCAACAACACGGCTCTTTCACAGACCAGCCCAGACCTGCGCATGTTCTTTGAACCTTTACTGCTTGGACCCTTCTTTACCTGCTGCCACCTATCTCAGTGCCAGCTACCCGAGGAGCCCAAGAGCTCTGCAGGGCTTTGCCTGCCAGCTGAGCCAGAGCCAGCCCTGGGGGTCACCAGGAGCCCACACCACCAGGCGCCCGCAGGTTTTCTTTCATTCAGTTCTGCTGACCTGCCCGGTTCTTGCGCTTTGCCCACAGACACCGCAGGCATCTTTGTCACTGCTCTGCACCATGCCCAGGGCCTGGTTCGGCCCCAGGGACAGAGCTGCAGCTGCCTTTCTCGCCGATTTTAGCTGCTATGTCCCCAAATAGTGGGATGCTGGGAGCTCTTTCTGCACTTGTTCTCCTCTCCTACACACACAAAGGGTGCCTAAAACTTACACAAGCGGTTACAACAAAGCAAAGAAGGGCACAGGCAGTGAGCCAAACTTTGTTTACTCCGAAGATAAGGCAGCAAATTGTAACTGCACGGCACGGTAAGAAGTCCCTCCCAGTAAGTCAATATATGGAAAAGCAGATATTGTGAGAAAAGGTTTTAAAGTAATGTTAACTTAAAAATAATGAAATTGCAGCTGTTACATCTCCCAAGACTTCTATACAAACTCAGAAAACATTTGTTTTGGTCAAAAGACATTTCTTTTTTTTTTTTTTTTTTTTTGCAGACACCAGAATTTGATCAGAGCATAAATCTTGATGAAAACATATTTTTACTGGCTTCACATGACATGGCTCAGTTACATCACATCATAATGCACATAATGCTGCCTTAAAACAGTTAAGAGAGGTGACCAGGAGAAGTAGCAGCTGCTTGGTCTGTATTTGTTGGTAAAAAATAGATCCTTCTCCCCACAGACTGGGCGCAGGTCTGGTTCCAACCCTTGCAGTCAGAGTCTGGCTTTGTCTTCCACATCTCCAGCCGTTTGCAAGTTAGGTACTTGCAAATATAACTTGTCTTTACTAGAAACTGTAATTGGGGGCTGTTATCTTCCCACCACTAGAAACCAGCTCTGAACTGGAACACAAGGGCTGAAAAGGGAATCCCTAAGCAGCGAGAATGGAAGACACTGAACATCTCCAGATGGGGACGGCAAAACAGTTATTGCAGGTTTCTTGACAGTATTGGCTTCATTCATAAACACATCTCATGATCTGCCAACATTTACGTAGCTGTCTCATATAACTGAGCGAATTATACAGTCACATATTTGTTATTACAAGCTTGTCTAAGATACTCACTAATCTGCTCAAGGTGAGGTGGTATTTCCAGATTTTTGTTGCATTTCCTTAAAAGCTGAAGACTGGATGTAGATTCATAAATATGCACAGAACTATAATGGCTGAGCTTTAGTAAACAGCTCAAGACATTCTGAATTGGAGAAAAAGAGATTATTTTCTCACAGAAACTCAAAATAAAAATTAACATTTCTCACTGAAAACCAATCTTGTTTCTATGCAAGTCTTTTTTTTCCCCCCCACTAATAATCTCAAGGAACTAGACTTAAAAAAAAAAATTAACAGACTTTAAGTATGCAAGGAAATTTATTTATATAAAGTGCTTCTCAAAGATCTCAGGGATGGTGACATTTGAGTGACCATTGAAGAATGTTTCAAAGCCATTTCAAGGCTGGAGCGAGCACCGGATCACAACTGCTGTTTCCAAGATACTTAATGACAGGAATCGGGATTACAACAATTTGAGCTGTAATTTATTTACTACAGCTTGCAATAAAGGAATAATTAAGTTTCGTGAACCTCAACAACTGTAAAGAGTTTGGACACACACAGGGCTGAAAAATGAGGTGTATTGGAGTGTATCACATGCGCAAAGGACACGTGGTAACAAGGCATTTGCAGCCCATGGGAAATGTCACACATCACTTTGTCTTCTCTGCCTGGCAAAATCCCAAGCACATCATTCCCAGCGCCTGCCGGCCCCAGGATGCATTGGTGGTTTGCTTTCCCCATTACATCTATTCTTAAGGCCAGCCTCGCACGGAGCTTTCAAATCACGGAACGTAACCGGCTGTACCGGGGATGAAGATCCCGCTCCATTGCTGGTAACATTCAGGGTGCCCAGGTGGCCAAGAAGGCCAAGGCCATCCTGGTTGTATGCGGAATAGCGTGACCAGCAGGACCAGAGCAGTGACTGTCCCCCGTACTCAGCACTGGTGAGGCCACACATCAAGAGCTGTGTCCAGTTCTGGGCTCCTCACTACAACAAAGACATTGAGGGGCTGGAGCGTGTCCAGAGAAGGGCAATGGAGCTGGTGAAGTGTTTGGAACACAAGTGCTGTGAGCAGCGGCTGAGGGAGCTGGGCATGTTTAGCCTGAAGAAAAGGAGGGTCAGGGAGTAACCTCCTGAAAGGAGGTTGTAGCCAGGGCGAGGCCGGCCTCTTCTCCCGGGTAACCAGTGACAGGACAAGACGACACAGTCATAAACTGAATCAGGGGAAGTTTAGGTTCGACATTACGAGGAATTTCTCCACAGAAAGGGTGACTGGGCATTGGAATGGGCCGCCCAGGGAGGTGGTGGAGTCACCATCCCTTGAGATGTGGAAGGAGAGACTGGACGCGGCACTGAGGAAGCACTGAGTGCCACGGTCTATCTGACATGAGGGTGTTCGGTCACAGGTTGGACTCGATGATCTCGGAGGTCTTTTCCAACCTGACTGACTCTGGGATGACCCCGGTACGGCTCCAGACTCCACGGCTCCCCGCGGGCCCGAAGCAGGAGGCCCGCAGCCCCACCGGGCGGCAGGAGGAGCAGCGCCGTCCCTCGCTCGGCGGCGCCGCGGGCGGGGCGCGCTGAGGGAGGGGCGGGGCCNTCGGAGCCCCGCGCCCCGGGCCGGGGCCGGGCCGGAAGGAGCCGACCCTGAGGGGAGCCTTCCCCGGGAGTAGGGAGCCATCCTTAAATCCCGGCCCGTCGCGTTTGGGGGTCGCTGCCTCGCAGCCTTCCCGTGATAGCGGTAATAAATCGTGAAACGCTCGCTGTGTCCAGCGGAACAGGTTGTTTGCGGCAGGGAGGGGTTGTGTTGGTGTCCGGGTCGCCCCCTCTTTCAGCCCGTGCTCCCCTTTAGCGCATTCCTGGTGTTCCTAGAGCAGCCCTTGTGCGGGCGTGAGGCACAGCGAGCTCGCTGGGGCAGGCTCCTGGGAGAGCCTTATCAGGCGGGTGCAAACAGCTCTGCGCAGTGGTTTGTTTGGTTTGGTTTTGGTTGTGGGAGTTTTTTTGGTTTTTGTTTGTTTTTTTAACTGCCGTTGTGTTCTGGCTGCACCTTACACGGCAATAAAAACAATGTTAAGCACGTGCTTTGCTCCTCCTCCTCCTGCTGCTGCTCGGTGCCTGAACTGTGTGATTAGGGTTGGACATGACTTCCTCAAGCAAGATAGCGTAGGTTGCGCCCAGGTGCGGAGTTCAGAAACAAGTCCTTATAGTAGGTGGAGAAGTTTACTTGGAAAATCTTTAGGAGTCAGGCACCCGGCTTTCACCCATCTCTCTGCCCCTGTTGGTTTGGGGTTTTGGGGTTTTTTTTCCCTTTCTGCTAAGATCTTAGCTTCTAAAGCAAAGTTGATTGTAGCAGCAGTTTGAAAAACAGTGATACGTGTGTGTGCTGAGTGTGCCAGAGAGAGTTAAAAGCGAGATTGATGGTTCATGCGTTGCTAGGAAGTGATAAGCAATCATCCCTTGAAAAATAGGTTTTACTCATACAGTGATTTGCTAGCATGGAATTTTGCATCCATGTCTTCCTTGTTGAAAAGTTGGCCTTGGATTTCAAATGGTCAGATCTTTAAATTACATAAAGCAAAGTGAACTGAACTTCTAATTGCATTTGCCTTTTCCTATGTTAAATATTCAGAATGGTTTACTCTCTTAAGTGGCCTTGTTATAATAAATATCTTTTCAGACAGCTCTGCAAACTTCTACAGGCAAATATGCATTCTTTAAATTTTGTGTTTGTTTTATTGTTGCCATGTGGAGAGGTTGAAAGCAGTTATATTAAAAAAAAACCTCTTCTGATACTTTAAGTTCTGAAATGAAAAACCAAAAATTAGATGAACAAATTGGTTAAAAATTAGATGACAAAACAGTCACGCAGTTCTTAAAATCGTATTTTTTAGTCTTGAGCTTAGGCACTTTTTTCCTGTTTGGAAAAAGTTTGCCAAGGAAATATTTTTGAAAGGTTATACTTAGTCTCTTTTTAAGAGCATCCAAGATGTCAGTAACAAAAAAAGTTGTCTGGAAAAGTGTGGGTTTTCCCC
Source organism: Melanocharis versteri (assembly GCA_013397845.1). Lineage (NCBI taxonomy): Eukaryota > Metazoa > Chordata > Aves > Passeriformes > Melanocharitidae > Melanocharis > Melanocharis versteri. Next base: position 184,531 of record VZTG01001080.1, read on the forward strand.
ATCCCTTGCTTTAAGTCATGGCATTTAGAGCATGTAACTTCTTACTTTCTTGGAAGAAGAAATCATCATCAGTATACCTCTAGTGATGGCTGTGTTGTCTCTTTTTTTTTAAATCGGCTGTTTATAAAAATGAGGGAGAGTATCCCACAATTTCCACAAGTGGGTTTTGGTCTGTAACCAGCATAAATTAACTACTTGGAGCTCATCCCAGTTAGCTCAGAGGTGCAGACTGGGAGCTGTTGATGACCTGATCCACTCTTATCAGCACATCCCAGAGGCCTTTTTTCCAGAAGAAAAATTAATATGGTTTTGTCAGTGGCAGCTCCCTCCTGGTCTTCTGTGAAAGGGAGCCAAAAAAGAGGGAAAAAACCCCCAAACCCTACTTTAATGCATTGACAGAAGTAGCCCGCCTAACTGGAACATTTATGTGGGTTTACTACCTTGTTAGCAGAAGACGAGACAGGATCTCTGTAAAGGAAGACTTAGGAAGACTTGGGCAACCAGGTCTAACAGTACCTCATGTAGGTTTTTACAGATGGCTTTGGGGAGACTTAGACATCAACAGGCAAGCCTGAATTTGGCAAGTTAATAGCTTGCCTGTGGTGAATGCTCGTTGTAACCTAGTTGTTTGGAATATCTGTTTAGCCTAAAGCTTAAACTAATGTTGCATTTCAGACTAGCTTATTATAAATATTGTTCTTTACTATGCTAAGTTATTATCTCAAACAGAAACACGACAAGCTCGCAGTGGATTTGCCAATTAATTCTTGATTAATTTTAAGTCGAGTTCCATTTGCACGGTTGCAAAATCCAATTCCTTTATATTTTTGTTAGTTTCAGATGGTTCTGAGTCACTGTTCAGTTTTCCTGCTTTTCTTCACTGGTGAAGTGGCTCAGCAACAGAATCCTGTCTCTGGCAGAAAGCTTGTTCCAGCACAGGAATTGTGTTTTGTGTAGTCCCATAGTCGGGAACTGAATCACGGAAAACAGTTCTCAGGAAGCAAGTAGAGATTCCTGCCCAGTACTGTTTTCATCCTCTGCTTGCCTCCAAGTGTGCTGAGAGTAAAAACAGGAGTTGAAAAAAGTCAAGAGACAAATTTTGTTCATTAGTCTTTGGCGACCATATGTTCAAGTTTGTCCGCATCATCTTATGAGTGGCTTTAGACCTTAAGTGATAGCTTGCTGCTGTCATGTGAATAGCTGGGATTAAAGCCTTTTAAAGATAGGTAGGGAGGTGCTGGCTTTGAGAAAATAATCTGTGATGAACAGTATAATTTTTAACTGGCATTTTGTTTTAAGAAGTACTTCCAAACTTAGTTGCAGTACATAGCAGGGGAACTTAACTTTCCAGATCCCAGAAGGACTGGGCGTATGATAATCTTAGACGTGTAATTGTATTTGAATGTTAAACCAGCATGAGTTCGCTGTGTATGAAGTTTATCTTCTAGAAATCAGAGGGGCTGGGGGTGCTTTATGTGTCAGGCTCACCCCACCCCCAGACTCTCTCAGCTCTTTAGAGACCAGAATTGAGCACATTATAGTTTAGTATGAGGTAGCAGGGCCCTTTAGGATATGATGTGCATCACACTGAGGCTTTTAAAAATAAATGATGTATAAAATAAATGATACATAAAAAATAAAAATCAGATGCTAAGTTCACTTGTGAGATGGCATGTACAAATGACCACGTTTGGATCAAAGCCCAGTGAGCCCTAGATTTATTTCACATATATGTAGTGGTAAGGGTTTTGATTTTTTTTCTCTAATAATGTAATAAAAGGTAGAAGTTGTTTAGGTGACATCATTATGGAAAAAGCGTATGCTACAACCTTTTGCCTCAGGCTTGCTGAATTTAATACAGTTTTGAAGAAAGTTTTCTGGCCCTTCTCTAATTTTTTTTTTGTGGGTTGAGACATCCAGACTGTTACTGGAAGTCTTCCATAAATCCCAATTTACTAGTTAGCTGGAAAAGCGAAAGCACACCAATGGACTTGATGAAATATATTTTCAAGGATATCGATTTAAAGCAGATACCTGTTGAAGTAATGTATTTTAAATAAATAAATTTAAAAATAAAATATTCTTCCTCTCTGAGAAAAAATCATTTGGTCTGACACAACATCTGCCAATATGCAGTGCCTGCAAGCATGCATACAGTAATTATTTACTTCCTTTCCTGGTTTTTATCTCCACAGTTTCAAATGTTGTTCCTAATAAATAGGACTGGGGCAGCAATATTTATGTCAGTGTTCAAAAAATTGTTTAGCAGATTATCCTTACATTAGTAAAACAGTAGAGTGCTAATCAACAGCACAGTAAAACAAATTAGGTTCAAAGTGTCCTCAAACACACAAATGAAGCACTGAAAGGAGAGTGACTGTTATAAATGGGTTGGCACTGTTAATGATTAAAGAAGTAATATTGAAGATATCAGTTTAGCTGATGATGTTATTTCTGGGCTGCCACTTTGGTTTGGCACTTGGGTTTTTTTCCTTTATATATGGCAGGAAAAAAACCCTGCCAGGGTGTTGTTGCAGAAAATAGCCTTTTTCACCTCCACGGTTTTCTATTAATATTGTTCTCAGCTCTTTTATGTTAACAAAATAAATAGATTTTATTTTTCCTATTACTTCTATAGAATGAAACGAGGAAGGAAAACTAATGAGGCCAACAGCAGTTCATCTGAAGACACAACTGAGAAGGAGTCCAAGAGACACAAGGTTGTAGAGAAGAAAACTGCAGTTGTGCAGAGTCCTGACTGGGCAAACCTGCTGCAAGACATTATCCTGCAGGTGTTCCAGTACTTGCCACTTCTGGATCGTGCCCATGCATCCCAGGTCTGCAGAAGCTGGAACCAGGTGTTTCATATGCCTGATCTCTGGAGGTGCTTTGAGTTTGAACTGAATCAGCCAGCCACATCTAACCTGAGGACTACACACCCTGAACTAATCAAGCAAATAATAAAGAGACATTCCAATCACCTGCAGTATGTTAGCTTCAAGGTAGTGTATTTTATAGGCTTTTTAAAAGTAACATTTATTCTAAAAGGAATAGGGCAGCTGTCAGTGTGGTAAGTGGCCTTGTTTTCAGGCTTAGTATACTGAAGAAGTGGATTGTCTAAATGGACGTGTAGACATGGAGGTTACTTCCCAATTAATTTGTTTGGGTGTATTTTCAGGACCAAAACTTGGAATAACGGTACTGAACATACCTTTTCATTGCCTTATTGCTGTTAGATGGGATTTGTTTTTTGTTTGGTGGTGTGGTTTGTTTGGGGTTTTTTGTCTGTTTTTGTGGGTCCTTTGTTGTTAGTTTTTTTGGGTGTGGTTTTTTTGTTTTGTTTTTTTTTGTTTTGTGGGTTTTTTGTTTGGTTTTGGCTTTTTTGGTTTGTTGAGGTTTTCTTGTAGCAGTTTAGCTGCTTAAAATTCTGTTTTATAAAGTGGACAGAAATAGTTCTGATACGACTGCATGTGTGGGCTCCTGCCTCAGAATTATTTTCAGTCAGGGTGCATAAGTTGAGCATTTCCCCATTTCACATCCGATAGGGATTTGGCTCTAATATTCATGGTTAGAAAACATCTAATGCACAGAGTGTGACTTCAGTACTACTAGTCAGCAGCTAGCAGTTTTAATATTAAATTGTGTGGGATTGTCTGTACTCAGCACAACTGCATTTCAGGGGACTGAAAAAGTACGTGGGATTTGCATAGGATGGTGCGTGTACTGATTGTGCCTGGCTGAGAAATACCATTTGATAGGAATTGGTTCTGTTAATGCTGTGGAATTATTTTCAGGAGATGAAAACCTGTAATGTAGGCTTACATGTCAGTGTGTTTCACAAGGGTGCTGTGAGTCTCTTGGCTGCATATGCATTAGCTATGTGAGAAATTTGGAAAGGAAATGAGTCCTGCAGCAAGTTCAGCATACTTGTTTCTGAGATCAGGCAGTTCCAATGCTGGAATCATCAGCATGTGAGTAGCTGAGTCACCTCTGCCTGATCACGTGTATTGCTACTGCTTGCTTGCAATATCAGATACAAACTGTTACCACAGGGTTTGCAGGGCTTTTATCAGCATCCAAATAAAGAAAACTTAGGGGTGTAGTGGAGTGACCTCCCAGTGTCTTATCTGGTGTCTGTGTTGCTTTACACCCAAAGAATTTCGGGTGCCCTTTGCTTGTAGGGTGATCTGTCATTTCTTTAATGTGTCACTTCAGTTGTCCTTCAGTGCTGCAGAATACACAAGGAAGTGGGTGTAACACTCAACTTTCTTCTGAAAACATGAGGGGTGTTTTCTGTAAGCAAAGAAAGATGGGATTGTTGAAAATCAGGGTTTTTCAGCTTGTGTTTGAGCAGAAAATGAGCATTTATTGGACTTAATCTATTGCTGCTGTGGTAGTGTGGCTTATGGTGGAGTTAAATTTGATCCTGTGATCAAGCTTTATACCGCTCTGTAGGTTTGCAAAGCTGTCATGGCTGCTGTACATAAGGGGTTATTCAGGAAGCACATCCGAGTGTCAGGGGAGGTCCATTGGAGACACACTAAGTGATTTGGTTAGGTAGCAAGCTGACTGATGAAGGTTTGGGGGTTTGTATTGGTTGGTTTGGTTTTTTTAGAGTATCCATTGCATATCTGTTGTGATTTTAACAGTGAAGGGCCAGTCCTACAGGTTCATATGGTAATGCACTTAACTCTGCAGCAGCTCAATTTTATGAACTGAGCCACTGTAAAAAGAAGCGGCTTTTGCACATAGTACAGGATTTATAGAATTCTTGCATTTTGGTAATGAGGAATGTAACGAGGAATTGGAATAGGCTCTGCACCCTCCACTTGCTTGTTATTTGATGCGGAATGAGTATCTTGGAAAAAACTGTTTAGCTGACCCTTCACCATGCTATATTTTACCAAAGTGTTTAGAAGAGTAGTAAATTTATAGCAAATTGTCTTGGATTTTTGATGCATACTTTTTGGGTGAATAAAGAATAACATTGGTGGATTTACAATGAGGGGGTTTTTTGACATCACATTCAGAAGGTAAAGTGAAAAAAGAAAAGTTAAAGAGTGTATTTGCAGTGCTTTCTGAACACAAAATTCGTTTTGTTTTAAGGTGGACAGTAGCAAGGAATCTGCAGAAGCAGCTTGTGATATTTTATCACAGCTTGTGAATTGCTCTCTGAAAACACTTGGGCTAATTTCAACTGCCCGGCCAAGCTTCATGGATTTACCAAAGGTATTTTATTATGTATATTTTTTATTGCAAAGTATTGCAATGTTTCATACAGTACTTCTATAACTTTATGAAAAGTTCTGTCATAGGAATATGAATCTTCGATAAAGAAAAGTTTGTTAGTAGTCTGGTCTCTAGTAAAGGGAGGAGCTGATATGTACAGTGATGGATATCTAAACTTCCATTCAGTCTCTGAATCATGAGAGAACATAGGCCTGACCTTGTTCTCTCAAGTCCTCCTGTCTGTTGACCTCAATGTGGTGCTGAGCAGCGTGGTGCAAGTTGAGAGGCTAGATAGTTCAGGTCTGTGTAATTGTGTTGTGGGGTTTGTTTAGGAGAAAATTACAATCAAATGAGTGGTAGAGTTTTATACATGTGGATTTGCCATAGGGCTTATACGATCAATGAGCTCTCTTCAGAAGGAAACAGGATCATGATTTGCAGGATTTTGTCATGCAGTCAGACATCAGCGTCCTTGGTGAAGTGCACTGTATTTCTGAAATTTTCAGTCAAGATTTTTACCTTGCATGTTTACCAAAAATCAGATCTTGGTAGAAGGCATATAATCTGGAAGACAATAAATCTCTTGCATGTGCTTCTAAAGAAGCATTCCTGCTAGCGAGGTGGAAGTGTACTGTTGCTGAGGAGCTGGGGAGTGGTTGTGAAGGGCCAGATACAAATAGATTATTAGCTAGATCTCAGTGATGTCATTGCTGCTGATGGCAGTAAGGACAGGGAAGAACTAGAGCCAGCCTCGGGAAAGGAAGTAGGCTACAGGTAAGGTTAACTACAGAGGGATTATCAGTTGTTATCCTTGGCGGTGGTCACTGACACATCATGTAGCTCTCTTGAATATGTATTTTTAATTCATAATTTTCAAAGAGGCTTTTCAGATATTTAACTAGTTTTGCTATGACTTTTTTTTCCTTTTCTGATGTTGTTCGAGGTATGATGATAAGAAAACGTGAATGTAGTGAAAGCAATCCACAGTGTGTTAAAAATGCTTTGTCCTTTCAGCTCTTTCTTACTGTTTTCTTTATTAATCTGAATGCTGCTTTAGCTCTCTTAGTTTTCACTGGAGAGGCATAATAGGGTCCTGTTCAGCTTGCTGAGTAATTCTTGCAATTGTTCATGCTATGTTCTTATTCAGCTTCAAGGCTTATAAAAGCACGGGCTTCCTTTTTCTGTTCTCAGTAAGTTCACATTCAGCCTTTAAAAAAATAGATTCAAAACAAGCCAAGATTAACTCTAAGGATATTTTGCCTTTTGAAATTTACAACTTCAGTAGTTTTGTCACTGGCATAAGGGACAAGTAGTGAAACTAAAGAATTGAATTTGGCCATGGCTAAATTCTTGTGGGAAGCTGTTAGCGACAGGTCTATTAGATGAGAAGCAGACAAAGATGAATTAATTTGGGAAATGGTTAATACTTTGCTGTGGTTTTGGATTTTTTTGCGGGGGTGGTGGGTTTTTTTTTTTTCAGACTGTATAGAAAGTCTGAACTAATTTGCATTATCTTCATTAGTTCTCAAGTGCTGCTCTTCTGTTCTCAAGTGACCTGACATGTGGCAAATACCTGTAACTCATATTCAGTGTTGTGTTGCCTGTCTTTTCACTAAGTACATTCTACATGAGTAGAATCTTTTAAAGAATCATACTACAGACTACAGATGTGGCAATATGGAAAAGACCAGCTTTTGCATGTTGGGATATTGCCTGTTTCCCATTAGCTCAAACTAGAAGTTTCAAGTTACCTTTTTTTTGTAAGTGTGGTTAACTTTCTTTGCCTTTCTGTTTAACAGCCTTCTTTTTCTAAATACAGAGAATAAAAACACAGTACTAACACTCTCATAATACAGGGCTGAAATAATATGAAAGCATCTTTTCTTCCATACATAACATACATAAGCAGCATATTGTCAGGGTAGTTGGAGTCATCCCTAAAGCCAAAGGGCTCCGTCTTTACTGATAAGTTTCAGTGGTTATGTAAAAATGCTGAGCACTTTTCCTAACGTATATATGCTGCTTATTCAGTAATTAATTGATTTCCTGCTCCTTGGCTCTGTTTGGACCACTCCAGTTAGCTTTCCAAGAAATGCGTCCAAACCCTATATACTCTTGTGTGGGTGGTAGGCAGGCAGTACAGTCATTTGGCTTTGGATACAAACACTCCTGACTATGTTTGCATCTCACCAATGCAGCACAACTTGCCATGCAGGAATTCCTCTTCTAGAAGGTGCTTCTTTTGGAGTGTGACTTGCCTCATCTGTTCAAAGGACATTAAAAAAATTCCTCAGAATTAGGGCTTCTAGGCTTTCCCTTTGCCTGTGGTCTTTCTGTAGATTTTAATTTGTGCAGTGGATTGCCCAGGATCTTGATCAACATCTAATGTTACACATTATGATATGCCCTATAAACACATAGCAAAAAATTACTATACTTCCTCTACTAAAAAATGTCAGTTTTAGTATTATTTTTTAATAATGCAATATCAAAAAAATGCTTTTTCAACAAATGCTATCAGGAAGTAAAAACTAGGACTACTGTGTACAGTGTAAAACCATTGAGATTTTTACTTCAGATACTACTCTTTCATTTAAACTTTCTTTTTTTTTTCAGTCTCACTTTATTTCGGCATTGACAGTGGTGTTTGTGAACTCCAAATCCCTCTCTTCACTTAAGATTGATGACACACCAGTAGATGATCCATCTCTCAAGGTTCTGGTGGCTAACAACAGCGACACGCTCAAACTGTTGAAAATGAGCAGTTGTCCTCATGTTTCTCCAGCTGGTAAGCTGCTGTGGTTTTGGGGTTAGCTTGTTTGGGATTTGTTGGTTGGTTGGTTTGGATTTTTTAATGCATGCATTGAATTCTGTCTGAAATGAGTATACCCCTGAAAAAATTGGGGTAGGGTAAGAGGGAAGATGAGTATGGTATTAACTGTCAGCTGTCACTGAATAAAGTACCTTCAGCTGGTGGTCAGTCCGTCTATCCTACCACTTCACAGTGACTACTAGGCTAATGATAAAGTAGTGCATGTCTGTTGCGGGCAAATAGTTAACCTCATGTGGAACTCAATGAGTATATATTTCAAATTGATAGAGCACTTTCTGTGCAATGACTAAATATTCCAACAAAATTAAGCTTCTTTGGCATACGAGTTTTTTGTCCGTATTTTGTTATGTGTGGGTTCTGACTGTTGCCATGCCATAGATTAAGAAGCTGCTGGTTTAGTAATTCTGAAAGAAAGTCATTGCTGGAGGATAACTGCAGACAGCATCAAAAAGGGGAGATGAGACTGAGCTGTGCAAAACTTCTACTGTCACCAGCTGTACTTCTCTAACACTCTTAAGTGTGTCTCTAACAAGAATGAGGCCAGCACATATCAGAATGAAGTTGCTCAAGATTGTTGAAGTTCACAGAATTAACATTTGTGGTAGACTTATGCAATGCACAGCAAGTTTAAGATTTATTCACAGCCCATCAGTTTAACACTTAGAGTTTTTCACTGAGAAATGGAAGAGGAATTGTAAATGAAATGCTGGCAACTTGGAATGATTCCTCTTCTGAGGATGAGTAGAAACTATAGAAACCATAACGCCATAACTTTCTTCATGCAAATATATTGCAGCTGTAAATGCTAGATTTATTATCTGTCAAATTCACCAGCAGGACTCCTAAAAGGGGAAGGGGGAAAGCAGTACTGTTGCAGAGGACTTGTTATTGTAGTGATAACAAACAAAACAAACTTAAGACCTTTTGCAAGTGTAGCTCTCAGACAAAACCTTGTGTTTGGTTTTGTATAAAGAAGTCCTGAAAATGCAGGACTGATGTTTTGCAGGAGCCTGGTCCAGCAGAGTGTTCACAGAAATAACTGCAATATTGCCTCCTCCAAAGCTTTCTTATCATAGATGGGGGTTGTTTAAATTGGCTTGAGGGACTGGCTTTTCCAGCTTAAAATTGTTTTTTGAGAATCCTTGTGTCTGTGAAGTACCATAATGTCCGTGAAGAGCCATAATGTGTCTGTCAAGAGGAAAAGGCTTCATCAGTAATTTGTAGCTAGGCAGAGACAGTCATTTCCTTGGACTTGGATCAAAGAGTGACCTGTCAGCTCTAGCAGACTTCGCTTGTTTGTGGATAATCCTTGCTGGAAGGCTTTATTGGAACATCATACACTTGATAATTTGGGAGGAGACATGGGTGTATTCTGATTGATGTATCTTGCATGGTTTTAAATTGAAGGAACAATGGGTAAGAAATGGTCATGCCTGTTTAAGAAGCACAACTACTATTGTCCTTCATGGAGTGGAGATGAATAGATTGGGGTGAGATTCATTAGTAACAAAACCAGGGAGTGCTAAGCAAACACTAGGAGAGTTTAATCGCTTAATTCAGGTATGGGTGTGCCTTGAGATGGACAAAAAAGTGGATGCACTGGATTTGCATGGCAGTGTTTTGTGGAGTAGTCAGGGGGCTACAGGAATGGCTTCTGTGAAAACTGCCAGAAGCTTCCCCATGTCCAACAGAGCCAAGGCCAAGCCCATCAGTGACAATGGTAGTGCCTCTGGGATAACCTATTTAACAAGGGGGAAAAGGTACTGCAGGAGAGCAACTGCAGCTGGAGATAGGAGTGAGAATACATGAGAGAAACAACTCTGCAGACACCAAGGTCAGTGAAGAAGGAGGGGCAGGAGCTGATCCAGGTGCCAGAACTGAGATTCCCCTGCAGCCCCTGGTGCAGACCATGGGGAGGCAGCTGTGCCCCTGCAGCCCGTGGAGGGCCACGGTGGAGCAGTGATCCACCTGCAGCCTGTGGAGAACCTCATGCTGGAACAGGTGGATGCCTGAAGGAGGCTGTGAGCCTGTGGGAAGCCCATGCTGGAAGAGTCTCCTGGAAGCACCTGTTGAGAGAGGAGCCCATGCTGGGAGCAGGTTTGATGGCAGGAATGGACCCTGCAGGGGACACTGGAGTCTGTTCCTGAAGGATTGCATGCCATGGGAGAGACCCATGTTGGAATTCTTTTGTGAAGAACTGCAGTCTGAGAAGGACTTTAACTGGAGGAGTTCGTGTGGGACTGTTCCCATGTGAGGGGCCCCATGCTAGAGCCAGGAAAGGGTGTGAGGGATCTCCCCCTGAGGAGGAAGGAGTGGCAGAGACAGTGTCTGAAGAACTGACTACAGCCCCCATTCCCTGTCCCCCTGTGCTGCTGGGAGGGAAGGAGGTAGAGAAAATCATGAGGAAGTTAAACCTGGGAAGAACAAAGGAGTGAGAGGAAGGTGTGTTAACATTCAGTTTTATTTCTCATTAACCATACTTTGATTTAATTGATAATACATTGATTGCCCCCAGTTGAGTCTATTTTACCCATGATGGTAATTGGTGAGTGATCTTTCCCTGTCATCCTTATCTTCATTCTTGAGTTGTTAATTTTATTCTCTCTCTGCTGCCCAGCTGGGGAAGGGAGTGATTGCACAGCTTTGGTGGGCACCTGGGTGTCCAGGCAGGGACAACCCACCAAGTGGAACAAAAGAAAGAAGCTGGTGTGTGGGTAGTTGGCTTCAAGAGCAGGCAGGCTGCAAAAGTGAGACTCTTGAAGGAAAATGTGACCTGGATTTTTTTTGTTATGGGAATATTATAATTAGCAGGCTGCTATAAATATGGAAAAACTTCATTGAACCAAAAGGGCTGTGAGTTGCAAAACTAATTACTTATAGATGCAGTTAAAATGTCTTCAAATTGGAGGAGGGGGGAATGTTCATTACTAGGACAGTTCTCAAGAAGTTTTTTGGTGAAGAACAGAAAAGAGTAATGAAAGTAGAGCAAGAGAGACTACTACCGCAGGGATAAAGGAAAAAGATTGATATCAAACAGTGAATTGCTCTAAGTTACTGTACAGAGATAAAGAGGCACGTTTGAGTTTGGGCTGGAGAAACAAAGGCAGTGGTGTATTTCTAATTGTTGTGAGCTTATGTGAAGTTTCTTCTGTTTGCTGTTTCCCCTCTGAAATACTAACAGTTGGAACAGAGGGAATGGGAAGTGTTCCTGTAAAGGTGGTGTTTCTGCGCTGGCACGGGGGTAGGAGGGCTGCTTCTCTTGGAGTGGGAGTTGGGAAGCAGAGCGGGTGTCGGGTGTGCCTGCATCCAGGGACATCATGGGTCAGGGATTTTTTTGATGCAAATCTGTGCAGTGGGGTCAGAGACCAGAGCCATTTACCTCTCAGTGACACAAAGGTGTAGGCAGTGCCTAGGGATGTTCTGTGGACTACATGGACTCCAGGCAGGTCCTCGAGTAGCTATCTACACTGTATTCCTTGTCAGCTCTATATGTAGGATGCATAATTGCATTGACAGACTGTGCATATCCAGTTCTAGACCCGTAAATAATCACAGTAAGTTGAACCCCAGCTCTTCCCATTTTGCATTGCACTGGTCCATAATGTACCCCTAAAGTTAACAAACATGATTTGTGGAAGGATGGCAGCCAGGACAACAAGCTTTGTCAAGATGAGAAAATGTATATGGATCTTGAAACTGCCTAAAATACTTTATATCTCAACAGACCTAGGTATTCTGAAGCAGAATGTCTGAGTTTCCTTAGAGGGTGGTCATAGTAGCCCTTCTGATTCATGCAATGTTTCTGCAATGATTTTTAAGAAAGTGTTTCTATGCTCAGTATAGGCTTCTCTTAAGTTTAACAGCTGCACCTTAAAATAACTGCTGTTTTCTCTATTTCTCCCTGTTGCTTCAGGGCTACAGTGTATTGAGCTCAGATTTTTCTGTTCCATGTTAAATGCTATGTTCTCATCCCCTCTATTAATGGAAAGGCCATATCCCACATTTCATGCAGTTTTCTGGGTCACATGAAATGCAGAGGACTGTATGCTGTTCTTAGTGCTTTTTATTTTTTTCAGTACTGTTACCAGTATAATACCATTGCTTGTATCTACAAATAGTATGAGTGGAAACCTTAGACTGACCCGGATTCGTTTTTTAATGTTTTTGTCTTCTGCGAGCAGCAGATTATATTGAATCATTAAAGAGAGTCTGAAAACTGCTGTTCTAGAAACTACTGCTCCAAATTTTTAGTGTTTTGCCTCTTTTTTTGCTGTAGTTTTTCCAAATTTAAGCATTTATACTTTCCTAGAAAAAACAAATACTGACAGCAGCAGCCTCTGTATTGAATTAAAATCTTAACATTCATTTTACTTTTGCTTTACACTTGCTTTCTTCAGATGACAAATTTCATTCACAGTTGCTTTGTCACCTACAGAGAAGTCAGCAGTTCTTCCAGAGCTGGCTAAGGAAATACTTTTATCATCAGTAAGGACCTTTTACATAAATGAGGTTGAGTATATGTGGTCTTATAACAGGGCAGAACAGTCAGAATATGCTATTTATGTATTTGTCACTTCTGTTTATGTATTTGTTAACTTCTTTATGGTTCCCAGCAAAATAGAGACGTAGTCACGTTGTGGGTGTCTGTCTTACATGTAGGTACAAAGAAGTCACAAGGTCATGCTTGTGAAAAAGATTCATGTTCAGGTTGTCCCGTATGATTTGGTTTTGATTTAAGGTCTTGGTTGCACGTTGAAATAGGTGCCTGTAGCACTCTCCTGACACACATGAACAAATGCCCTCCTGTTTCTTGTTAAGTCATCAATGCCTTTATCTGTGTAACCCCTTGCATAATGTTCTCTTCCCCCAGGTATCCTTTGTGTGGCTGACCAGTGCCATGGCTTGCGTGAGCTGGCGCTGAACTACCACCTGCTGAGTGATGAGCTGCTGCTTGCTTTGTCTTCTGAGAAGCACGTCAGGTTAGAACACTTGCGCATTGATGTTGTCAGTGAAAATCCCGGACAGACTCAGTTCCACACGATTCAGAAGAGCAGCTGGGACGCTTTCATCAAGCATTCTCCTAAAGTAAATTTAGTCATGTACTTTTTCTTGTACGAGGAGGAGTTTGACCCGTTCTTTCGTTACGAGACACCTGTCACTCACCTTTACTTCGGAAGGTCAGTCAGCAAGGACGTGCTCGGCCGCGTCGGGATGACGTGCCCGCGGCTGGTGGAACTGGTGGTGTGTGCCAATGGATTACGGCCGCTGGACGAGGAGCTGATCTGCATCGCGGAGCGGTGCAAGTACCTGTCGGCCGTGGGCCTCGGAGAATGTGAAGTCTCTTGCAGTGCCTTTGTTGAGTTTGTGAAGATGTGTGGCGGTCGCCTCTCTCAGCTCTCTATTATGGAGGAAGTTTTGATTCCTGATCAGAAGTACAGCTTAGAGCAGATTCACTGGGAAGTTTCAAAGCATCTTGGTAGAGTCTGGTTCCCAGACATGATGCCTACATGGTAAAGTCCTTCAAAGACTCCAGGGCAAATGGAGTAGCACCTTAAACCCAAGCTTACCATATTGCAATTTCCTGTGTAAGCTTATTTAGTAATACAGATTTTACTGCAAGTTAATTAATGGTTTGATTAGAAAATAAATTTTTCTTTCAAAAATTGTTTTGGAACTTCAGAACCAAAAATAGAGTTCACAGCTCCAAAACCTGTTTTCATCCAAACAAAAATCTGCTTTAGATTTATTCTTTGTCATTAAAAGTGACCTCAAACATTTCTGGAAATTAAAAAAAATATTTAAAATAATGAAATGTGCTTGCAAAATACCAGTTTTAATATGCTGTCCTTCTTTGATTTAGATGAGTAGTATTGGACACAATCATATTTGAGCTTAAAAAGCCAAACAAAACCCCACCAAAATTGCATGCTTTTGTTGCAGACTGCAGCATTTCTAAATCCAGTCACCTCGGTGACAAGACGACAATTATAAGAAGTGTTTAGTAGCCTGTGAAATACACACATTCTGTTAAATAAGTCATAAAGGCAAGAGCAATACACAGTAACAGTTTAGACAATTAAAGTAGTAAATTTACCACCTTATTCAACAGATTGTTAGATCCATCTAAAATGTATTTAGAGCGCAAACAACCAGTAGTGTGAGCTACCAAAAGCGGTGTGGGGTTTTTTCCACCCTCTATGCATTTTAATGTAGTTTGCTTATGGGGTCTCAGATCTGCGTCTAAACCTGTTTTAAGGTATTTTATGTCTAGCTCAGGAAGCGAAAGCATTCTGGGGCAAAATGTAGATACATTGTATTTAAAACCACATTGGAGTTAATGAGCTTTTCTTGCACATTAACCGGTTTGGCAGCATACAGTGAGACGGAATAATGTATGGTTTATGAAATGAACCTTGCAATGTTGTTCTGATGACGTGGGTGTGAGCAGTGCGAGATGAGAAAGGTAAAATTTGAATGTTGACCAAGAACCTTTTCACAAAACCTTAGACCTTTTGGCTGCTTTCAGTTTGACAGAAACGACATTGGAACAGTTGCTTAAGCTGTATAAACTAACTGTATACTGTAAATCTGTTTCAGAAATGTTTATGTATAAAGTGGATGTTTGATAGATAATAATTTTGTATACCTTTAATTCAGCTAGTTCTGTCATTTCATAATATTTAAAATCCCAAAAGGAGTAGACTTGGTGAAGTAGAGCAGTAGACAAAAATTTGTTTTGAACATTCGATAAATCACTTTTATTAAAGAAAGTTTTTAGTTTGTAAGTGGTGTAGGCAAGACACTGCCTGTGATCTGGATGTTGCTTGTGACTTCATTTTTTACTGCCAACAGTTATTTTCTCTTTGAGGTTACTGATGGTAACACTGAAGTGTTGCCCAGACAGCTGCACGTTTGAGAGATGTGGTCAGCCCTAAGCAACGCAGAGCTGCCCTCGCAGGCTTGGTTGAGCTTAGCTGGTGGCTGCTTCTCACTTGAGCTGTACTTGGTAGTAAGTAGATTTCCTTCATCTCAGATTTCAGTCATGTTTATTCAAATGTATAATTTAGTGTAATACACTTATGAGTGTATTTAAGTTCATAACTATATTTTGAGCAAACAGTGCTCAGCGGACTGGACATCTTTATAGGGAAGTTGTATGTTTCTGTAGAGCTTTGATTTAAAAATTGCATTTTATGAAATATGCGGTTTTTGTATTAGAATTTGTTAAATTAATGTAATACTATAATTTGCTTTTATTTGTACAAAAGGTGTCAATATATTTAGTCCGTAAAAGTAAAAAAGCTCTGTGTTTTTTATAACCTGACTCTGAGAACTGCCCGTATGGAGTAACACTTTCAGTCTGGGGAACAGGATTTAGTTTTCACTAAATTAATGTGAAATGATATCATTAGTGACGGAGCCAAAACCTCTCTGGACCTTGACTGCAAGGTGTCCCAGTGCTGGCAAGGTAAGTCACCAGCATGTCAGTAGTGGGAATAACTGAAAGGCAAGGCACAACCTAAACACCAGATCCCACTCCTGGAATTCACATCTTTGAAACCCAGGGTTCTGCTGGTGACAGAGAGGCCTCTGTCAAGACCCTGGTGTGAGGAGCATGTTGGGAGCTGAAGGTGGCAGGGTTGGTTGTAGCAGAACTGCTTCCCCAGCAAGGTAACTGGCCTGCTCTGAGAAGTCTGTGTTGTTGCAAAGTCCTTCCTGAATGCAAGACCACATTATACTGGTTATCAAGATGTTCAAGCACAAGAAAACTGCTTGAAAGTAGTTTTGTCTCTCTTCCAGCTATAACATAAACTTCCCAGGCAAGCCTACAATCCTTTTTTAGCAAATTCTGTACATCTTATTTTGCCTTCTACACGTTGAAACAAATGAGTAGTAGTAAATACATAAAAATCATGGCACAAGTAGTAAAGAGTACCACAGACTCATGAAGTTCACTAGAAACATGAACATGGGTGTCATAGCTGTATCATTTTTCAGAGTTCACCTTTATTTCTTATTTTCAGAAGAACAAAATTCAGTGTTGGCTCAGTTGTCCAGTTTTGGGTAGGAGTTAATGTGTGCAGTGACAAATCTTACCTCTGATTCCCAGATACTGAAGGCAGCAGCTCTCCTATTCCAGAACATCTGTGGGTGGGTTTGTGCAGGGAAAGGCAGAGAGCATTGGTACCAGTGATTTTCATTGCACGGCCCTTTGGGAAACAGGAGCAGCACACTCTGTTTGACCTTGATGGATGACGAGGCAGCATCTGCCTTGCTGGAGAACCCTCCTAGAATGAAGTGTGGCTTACAACCCCGAGCAGCTCACGGGTGTGACAATGCAGCAGCTTTGCACAAGACAACTGTGCAGACTTGGAAATCCTTATAGTACAGAATGATTGTGTATTTTTGCCCTCAAGTGCAACGTGCGTAAGAGCAGGGAGCAGAACCAAGCACAATCTAAAGTGATGAACGAGTCCTGAATTCAAAGTGTGAGTCAAGACTGAGTGACAGTGACACAATGCCAGGGTTATCCTTAAGCCTGGCAGTCTGGACAGTCCCCTGGTTCCTACTGTTGGGCAAGTGCTAATACCACCTGGCTGTGAGTGAAATGAGGTGAGATTCTACCTCTTTCTGCTCCGTGTGGCTTTCAGGAGGAGGCCATCCTTAAGTGTTTGGGATGAATAGGCAGTTTTCAGTCACAAACAGATCATCAGGTGCACAGAAGCTCTTTGTGACATCTAACACTTCCTTTTTAAGTTGTGTATTTTTATGTTTCTATTCTGGGCTTGTCTAAACTTTGCAGAAGTAGCCTTTTCATCACCTCTGTGTTTTTTTGGATCTAACTCTGTAGGCCTAACTCAAAGTTTGTGGATTCTGCCTAGAAGACAGCACTGCACAACTAATTCCAGTGCAGTGATTTCAGTGTAACTGCAACAACTGCACCTCTTTCAGGACTGCAGTTTGTACTGGTGGAGTTTATGTCCGAACAACTAATTAACTCACAAACTCACAAATTAACGCCCCAACTGAGAGAACCATGGCAAAGCTCCCTCTCCAACCTGTGTGCCCAGAAGGAATAAATACTGGCCTCAGAAGGAACTCTTCAGTAGAACACTGCAATTATGCATCAGTCAACATCGAAAGAGGTGGTTTGGCTTTTATCTGGGCCACAGAACGCACATGAATCTGAGGAAGAGCCATCTGTATTGTGTTTACAGTGCAGGTGAAGGAAGCAAAGTGGTGAAAAGGCATCACCCATGCCATCCTCCAGTACATTCACTGCCCCAGAATACCAGAGAAATGGTTCAATAGGTCCCAGCTGTACAAACCAAAGAACTACAGGAAGACCAGCGTAAGGCACATGTTGAAGGAACTGGATGCATCAAGACGCTCATGTTGAGCGAGTTAGTCCTTGTAGCTTGTGTCCCACCTGTGTTGGTGGCCAGGTGCCATCTGCTGCCACGTAGCCATGCATGTGGAGAGCACCTCAGCCCAGAGCAGGCCGCTGCCTCCCCCTTTCCCTGCAGAGCTCAGCCAGAGGAGCAGGGGGCCATGGTTACATAGAAGCTGGCCAGGTCAGAGATGCTGAAGCGTTCACAAAGGCGTTATACAGGTAGCAAGAAAACAAATGCACGGTCTTTCACCTGGTACAGCAAAGCCTTCCCAACACAATTTTTTACAGTCATTAGTGAAACATAGAACCCTTTAACACCATCATGGTAGCGCTCCAAAATCCTTAAGAATATTCTGCCATAAAGGCAAGGTTTGTTCTTCACTAAGCAGTCATACACCAAAGGATGCTTTGCTTCCAACAGGCAAAGGGACCTCTTCATAAAGTATTTTGAGATAAGGGTACTTCATAGGTAAAAACCAGTACTCCAAGTTGTAGAAGAGGTAAAACTGATGATTCAAGATTACGCGATCAATTATTTTGAAAAGATCCACAAAAAACTCTCTGACACTCTGATGAGGTTTAAATGGATTGTAAAAGTCTCTTATAGCTGTTGCCAGTGTCTTGTTTCCTTGTGGTCCAAAAATAGATGTTTCATTCCCCAAATAAATAGGTTCGCCACTGAATAAAATTATGCTTGTATAGTTTGTTTGTATCTTCTTAAATACAGCTCCTAAGTCAGCTAGCTTCTGGTAGGTTCTCAGTATAAACTTGGAGCACTCGTAAGAGTCAAACCACACTGTTGACTTTTTGTCAGGACTTGCTTGAACTGTCCAGGTCTCGTAGTAAATGCCAGTCTCATTGTCGTATTTTACCCACTGTGCCATTTCATTAAACATGGTTCCTGTAAGAGATGAAAATAAGTATTGCAGAGAGGAGGTAACAAATACAGGATTCAAAATATTTTCCATCTCTTTCAAGGTTCACCTGCTTCCCCTGCAAAAGTTTACCTACATTACCTCGCCATACAAAGACACAAGGCTTAGGTTGGAAGGGCAAGGGATAATCCACTGAATAAAATACATTTACGTGCAGGTTATTTAAACTATGATTCGTTTTTCTGACCCTTTTCCTGCTACTATGCCAGAACATCCAACCATCAGAGAATCACGACACTTCTCATTTTGCTCTATCCATGCAGACAAACAGGGCAGGTAGTACAGTCTACAAGAGATGCTGGCAAAATGCTCACCAGAGCAACAGACGTTTCTGCACTTCTTCAACTGCAGAACTGTAATTAAATTCAAAAATTCAGAGCAGAAATTTTCATGTCTCTTCACAAAAGAGACACAGATTTAGACACCCTGCTGATTTAGCAGCTTCTCAGCTGGCAAAGCTGAATTGAGGCAAATTATGAGTGGGATGCAAGACCAGTAAGATGGGATGCTTTTTGCTGGCTCTCTGAAGGAAGCAAGCTCAGCTCATGATGCTGTTCATCCGTGCTTGTATCCACTCACCCTCTTTCACAATAACTTTCCAATTTCTAGTCAAATTCAGACAACTGAAAACTCTTAGAAATGTTACTTCCTTAAAAGTTTCATGGAAATGGAAAGCGAGGCAAGGAGGACTGGAACAATGCCTCCATGAGGCACCAGTGTGGCCTCACCTTTCTTGGGTATCAAATAATCTACACAGAGAGGAAGGATGACAAGTTCACCAGCTATATGAAAATATTTAGTTTGGTATTCATATGAAAGAATCCAACTGTATCAGGCATCAAACACTTCAGTCATGAACTACAAACTCACAGGAAAGCAGCTCCACTTTACTTCCTTGTTTAAAGAACTGCCTAGAATTTCTCAGCAGCACTGGACAGATTATGCAGAGACTGAGGCCAGCAAAGCTGCTAAGGGTGGAAGTGGGCACACAGAAAGTACCACATCACACGAGCTGTAAGCTGACTCTCCGCTGTGTCTTGTACACTACACCAACTTCAGAGACTAAGTGGTTTTGGTCACGCAAAACGTAACTCTCAAGTCCCCTCAAGTTTTTTTCAAGTCATTCACTCTATTGCTAGAGCAATCAGTCAGATTTATTTGAATGACCTTTTCATTTTAGGATTGCAGTGACCAGTACATACTGAAGGAAGCTCTTCTGCTGATCACCTATGTATTTTGAGGTGTAAGGCCTAGGTTTGTTCTACAACATATGACAGAGACCTATTACTGGGGACATTTTCACAATTTTTATGACACATAATGAGGGAGACAGAAATAGAAATTAATATTTTTATATCTTTGAGACTATTTCTAAATATGCCTTATTTATCTGCTCAGTAATGAACATGTTTTCAACAGTTTTTCTATCTCAGCAATCATCTGCCACTTCACAATAGAAGATTTTGTTTCGGTGAAGCCATGTGAAAAGAGTCCATAATGACTCTGTATAAGCTGTTCTGCTATTTTTACACTCAAGAAACTCAAGTGTTTTTGTACGGCAACACCAAATGACTCTCACTTAACAACTCTCCAGTGTGAGTTGTTCAAAAGGCAGCAGCCTCATGCCACTTTTGTATTAAAGAGAATGTTTGAAATTAACATCAATGACTAACACTGCAAATAACCTACAGAACATACATTAAAAGATACTGCTTTACAAAAGACAAGGCTGACTCTATATTTTGTATCAACATTATCCAAAGCATCTAAAATCTACCTGATATTGTGGTCACAAGAGTTAAAGTTCCGTTTGCCTTCCAATGTGCATCATCTATTCCTTCATAAAAGCAGGCAGCTCCCTGGTTACACCAGAATGGTGCATCCATGCCAGGCCGCAGATGTGGAAATGTGCAGTTCCCAAGCTGGAAGAGCTCATACCACTCCATTGTGTAGTTTTTGCCTGTTAGGGAGCTCTTGAAACCCACAGCATCATGCATGATTTTCTGGAAAAGAAACAAACACCACCAAAACCTTGATTTCATAACAACTTCACCTTGACATGTACAGAAGGTAAGATATTCGGGAACTGTTCTGTAACAGGGTGAGAAGAGAGGAGGGAGTTCCTGTAACACCTTGGATTCAGTAACACCGAAGCACAACACACCAGATTGCATGACACACATACTTTCATCAGAGCATCATGCTGTCTCAGTGGTTGTCTATCCATCCATTGTAATTTCTGTCACTTGGAGGCAGATACTCACTGGGACCTCATCATCAAGACTCGAGCTGATTTTTGAATCCTTAACTTCATGGGGGTATCAGAGAAATAAAGAGCAGAACCAAGTTACCAAAACCAGATCTTGCTAATGAATGCCATAAAACTAATGAGATAAATATTTCATTTAAAAGCTGTATAGTCAAAACATAAATCCAAACATAGTTAATAACCGAGATAACAATATTTGAATCTATTTCCATTTTTGACTCTTTGTGCTTGGTTTTGATTCACTAACATCTCTTTTTTGATTAGGAATCATGCTTTGAAGATTAATTTTGCTACTGATACAACTACAAATATTACTAAAGCTGAGAGTAATATTTATTCATATTTGCATGACTGTTCATGCTCTTGTCTTTAGCTGAAGTAAATCCTGTAAATTTTGTTTGAAACTTAGTGCTCTTTGAGTATCCTTCCTACAGATAGCCTAGCTTGTGTCCTCTCATGTTCTTCCATACAAGCATATCCCGACCTTACAGCTCCCATTCTTGACACCTGCTGTTGAAGTCAGCTGAATTTGTCACTATAACTTTGTTAAAAACATCACCTTACCAAATGTCCTAGTAGGTCCCCATACTTGAATTCCCATACTGGAGCCTGTAATCGATACACTTCAATGACATCCTCCTCTTTCATGAGTGGAATGGCAGAGCCAGTGGGACAGAAGGTGTAACGAGCTTGGCAGTAAGGATCAGTTTTTGGACGGTAATCAAAGCGCCTGTGTTGAAAGAGAAGCACACAGAATGACAAGCACAGCTTTGCAGCTGCAGTAACTGCCATGGCTTCCTGAGAGGGACAGCTCACGTGTCCAGCACCCCCAAAGACAGATTCCGTGACCCAGACACTGCAACGCTTGGAGTACACAAGTTCATCTGCAAAAACAGGACTTCAGGACTTAAGGCTCACAAATGCAAGTCATGTTCTACTGATATTGAAGGAGTGGAAATAATGTGGATTATAAAGGGTGACATACAAGATCAGAGACACACAGATGCTGGGTAAAGGATAGGTTGAGATCTGCCTCAAAAACATTCTCCTGGCAATTTATTTACACGGGGATTGACCAATTTATTCTTGCTATTCTATAGTAAGACATCCCCAGATGAAGCTATTTTGACTCTACAATATTGCCAAGATCAGAAAAAAAAATAATCCCTCTATGCAAATTTAGATAAACAGGTCTAAGAACATAGCTGGGATCATTGTTTCCATTTCATTCCTATTAAACCTCAAAAACTGAAGACCCAATCTGCTTACTTATCACACTATATACAAACAGCAGAGAACCTTTTTGACAAGTGTACAGGGTTTGTGTGGCCAGGTTTTGGTAGCAGGCTGGCTACAGGGGTGGCTTCTGTGAGAAGCTGCCAGAAGCTTGCTCCATGTCAGGCAAAGCCAATGCCAGCCAGGTCCTGGATGGACCCTGCACTGGGCAGGGCTGAGACAATCAGGAATGGCAGCAACACCTTTGTGATAACAGATTTAAGAAGGAAAAAAGTTATTGCACTGATGTAATCGTGGCCAGAGAAGAGGAGGGTTAGTATACGTGAGAGGCACAGCCCTGCAGGGCAGTGAAGAAGGAGGGGCAGGAGCTGCTCCAGGTGCTGGAGCTGAGATTGCCCCGCAGCCCATGGAACAAACCCACACTAGAGCAGGTGGATGCCTTAAAGAACACTTTGAACCCACGGAGCAGGCTGCAAACCTATGGAGAGAGGAGCCCATGCTGGAGCAGGTTTCCTGGTAGGACTTGTAACCCTCTGGGGGAGCCGTGTTGGAGCAGGCTGTGCCTGAAGGACTGCATGGAAGAGTGACCCATGTTGGAGCAGTTCATGAAGAACTGTTGCCTGTGGGATGGACTCACGTTGGAGAAGTTCATGGAAAACTGTCTCCTGTGTAAGGGACCCCACGCTGGAGTAAGGGAAGGACTCCTCTCCCTGAGCAGCAGCAGGAGCAGCATCTGATGAAAGTAGCGTGACCCCCATTCCCCATATCCCTGCACCACTAGGGGAAGGAGGTAGAACCTGGGAAGGAGAGAGGGGTGGGGCAAAGGTGTTTTTAAGATTTATTTTACATCTCATTATTCTGCTCTGATTTTGTTAGTAATAAATTCAGTTAATATCCCAAAGTTGAGTCTGTTTTGCCTGTGATGGTATTTGATGAATGACCTCTCCCTGTCCTCATCTCAACTCATGAACCTTTTGCTGCATTTTCTTTCCCCCATCCACTTGTGAAGGGGAGTGATGGAATGACTTTGGTGGGCACTTGGCATCCAGCCAGGGTGAACCCACTACAACAAGTCTTCCTCTTCCAAGTTCCTTTAGAGTCACTCACTGTATTTCACTTAAAACAAGGTTCCTATATGCGCGTTACCAAGACAAACTGGCACGCACAGCTTGTCCAGATCTTGTCTGGTTAGCCTGAGAGTCTAACACGCTCAGCTGCCCAGGGCTACTGACACGAATACCCCAGCCATGAGATGACTCAAGGACACAGGACTTCCTGAGCAATACTAATGCCAGCAGCTCAGCTGAGGCATCGCTGATTTTCCCTATGGACTTCTTCCCCAAGCTTCCTGGAACCACAGCATGTCTATCTTTATTTTCTCTGAGGGGGAAATAAAAGAAAAAAAAAGGAAAAACAATCCCCAAACTCTAACAAGTACATCTGAAAAAAGCACACAGAAAACAAAGACTTAGGCCAACCACACATTCAAGTCTTGTTTCTAGATTGCACACCTTACATTTTCAACTCCCGCTTGCACTGCACCTTGCACGTGACAAGAAGGTAACAAGCATGTTAAGAAGCACTGAAACCCCACATTTCTGAGCATCGCACAGCAACAGGCTTGTACTCCAAATCTGACCATCCCAAGGCCCAGTCTCCTAACTACTGAACTTACTGGAAAATCCCAACAACTCATGACTGCAAGATCAGCTCCTTCAAGCATCACCTGACACAAATTTAAGTGCTGGGAATTACACAACAGGCTCTCAAAATTTTAGGTGTGCGTTACTGGGCTAGAGTTAAAACATTGATAACTACTCCCTTCGCAAACAGCAAACCCGCACAAAATACACAACAGAGCGTAGCTCTTCTTCTGAAGGGGCTCATTTGCTCGGCACAGCCAAATCGATCGCTATTTTCACGCCACAACGTGCAGTCTCCTGCTGTCCACGACACCACCAGGAATTCTGGAGCTCAGGCAGCTCTGGAGCAGTGAACGGGATTTCGCACTGTTTCATCTAACACGAAGTATGACGTTAAGTTAAATTTTACAAATAAAACAAACCGTACCCTGATTTCCTCACCCCCACCTTTTATGCGGCTATTAAGGAGCGTATTTAAAGGCTGGCAGTCATTCCCGGGGCACCAATCCCCCCGCTGCAGAGACACCAAACGCGGCTCTCGGCCCGGCATGGCACTACGGCTCCCTGGGCGAGCCAAGCGCGCCAGACACCTCGTAAACGATCAAAACCCCGTGATGAGAAAGGGGAAGCTTCCCACGGCCCTTGTGGTGTAGTGCACGGAGAGGCAGAAGCAGCGCGGAGCCCTCCCGCGGCACTCACCTGTAGGGCACGGGCCACCGCGGCGGCGAGCGCAGCGCCCCGGACACACGCGGCCCCCACGGCGCCAGAAGCAGCAGCAGCAGCGGCGGCAGCAGCCCGGAGCAGCGAGCGGNGCCGCCCACAGGGCCCGGGCTGCCGGCAGGGCCTGACCGAGCGGGGGCGGTTCTCCTCCTCCTCCTCCTCCTCCGCCTCCCGAGGGAAAGCAGCCGTGTGCCCAATCACCCCCGAGAAACGTCACCCGGCTGAACTGCGACTGTGTTTTCTGGAGAGGCAGGCAACTAACTACGCGTTGTTATCCTTCAGCTGGCCTAAGGGTTGTCTGTCGTTTCACGCACTGCTTTGGAGACGCGTCAAGGCTGGTGAAGGGCCTGCAGCACNACCGTACCCTGATTTCCTCACCCCCACCTTTTATGCGGCTATTAAGGAGCGTATTTAAAGGCTGGCAGTCATTCCCGGGGCACCAATCCCCCCGCTGCAGAGACACCAAACGCGGCTCTCGGCCCGGCATGGCACTACGGCTCCCTGGGCGAGCCAAGCGCGCCAGACACCTCGTAAACGATCAAAACCCCGTGATGAGAAAGGGGAAGCTTCCCACGGCCCTTGTGGTGTAGTGCACGGAGAGGCAGAAGCAGCGCGGAGCCCTCCCGCGGCACTCACCTGTAGGGCACGGGCCACCGCGGCGGCGAGCGCAGCGCCCCGGACACACGCGGCCCCCACGGCGCCAGAAGCAGCAGCAGCAGCGGCGGCAGCAGCCCGGAGCAGNGCGTTTAGCCTAGGAAAAAGGAGGCTCTTGGGGAACCTTATCAGTTTCTACAGATCCCTGAAAGGAGCTTGTAGCCAGGTCGGGGTCGGCCTCTTCTCCCAGGTAGCCAGTGACTAGATGAGAGGACATAGTTTTATGCAGCACCTGGGGAGATTTAGGTTGGACATTGGGAAGAATTTCTTCACAGAAGTGGTGATTAGATATTGGAATGGACTGCCCAGCGAGGTGGTGGAGTCATTGTCCCTAGAGGTATTTAAGGAGAGACTGGACGCAGCACTGAGGAGGCACTGAGTGCCATGGTGTAGTTGACATGGAGGTGTTTGGTCATAGGTTGGACTCCATGATCTCAGAGGTCTTTTCCAACCTAACTGGTTCTGTGATTCTGTAAAAGACACATCAAGTGCCCATCCTCACACCCAGAACCTACCGAGAGGGGTGGCCTCTGGGTCCAGCCCCGGGATGATGATGTGAGGCCTCACCAAATGTCAGAGAGGCTTTTGCTGTCATAAACCCTGTAACCCTGGGCCTCCTCAGGCTGCCCAGAAGTCTTGTCTGAAACTTCTCAGGGCTTCAAGCAAAGTTTGTATATCCGTCACCCATTTCAGAACACTTTTTCAAATCATAACACTTTATGTTACAGGAATCATATAGCAGTTTATTCTCTCATCTTTATGATAATGGTGAGAACTATCTTGCAGATGAACTAAGAGAAACTGTGAAGACAGGTTTGCCAGCAGCATTTCTGCAGAAAACACAGCTTTTTCCAGCTCTGTAGAGTTCAAAACTGGCTATGCTGGCATCAGAGTCCAGAAGGCTAAGTTTGGTAGTTGGCATCCACAGTGAAAACACTGGTGGTATGCTATTCACTGGGTAAATAATAACTGCTGTGAACTTTTCACTACTGGGAGCCAGAAAAATATCCCTGCTTATTGCATATGAGCCCCTAAAGAACAATTAGTTCTCTACTCAGCACTACACCAGGATATATATTCAAACAAAATTGCAGGTGGAAAACCCTGCATCCTTCATAAAAATGCAGGATAGGCTGCTGAATATCAGTTTCAGTAGTGCTGGGGGTACTAAAGGTGTTCAGAAAACCTTAAAACCTTTTGTTTCAGCTACATTTCTGTATCTCACTTCCCTGCTGTCTGATTGTATAGTGCTTATCTTCAAAATCCATGCCATTCAGCACTATACACTAATTTAATGCATGCTTACATAACCTATCCATACTTATATTTCCATATCTTATTTTTATCTCATGCATGTTAATTGTGTCTGATTTATAAAATCTCTGGTTTTGTTTGGTAGAAAATAAAGTGTGCCAGTAATCACGCGTGTTTCATAGCTTGAGTGTAGTACAATATACCAGCTCTTTCATCTGTTCAAAAAGGTATGTGTTTCTTTGGAATATAGCCGTAATTCCTAGTGCTAGAGATTGGGATGTGTAACTCTGGAAGTGCTTTATGAAATGAAGGAAGGCTAATTTATTCCTTCTTGGAAACCAGGATGCAAGGAAGTGAAATATGGGCTGCTCTGGATGGTGCTTACACCACAGCTGCACATCTCCCAGCCTATGCATACATTGGCAATATGCCATTCAGTAGGAAAGTCACAGTTACATATGGATCACAGCAGATAAAGCTACACATCTGGCAGCTTTACTGATCACAGGGGTTTTTTTCCCACTCACACTGGCATACGTTAGCTATTGAGTCAGCTGGATGCATACTGAGAAATACAAACATTACCTGAAGTCACGCTGAAGCTGCTCTGGAAGACAGGAGTTCATCAGTCAGAGGCACAATCTCTGCCTTTGAAGGGTAAGAAAGGAATTTTGAGGAAAGGAGCCAGAAACAGGGCTCCTGTGCACCTACACTCTGCTACAGAGCCTGGGATGCCACCTGAACCGTGAGCTGGGCTGGAGAAAGCCATGTCTTTTTCTACAGCAGCGGGGAATGACTGGGCTTTGTAAGGTATTTCTTAGAGTTCCCCTCAGGACCTCCTTGACCCTGACAGCTGGGATGAGGGCTGTGCTCGGGACAGATGTGTTCAGTAAACATTTGGGATTGCAGGGCAGCTCCTCCTTTGTCTGCCAGCTTAGGGGGCAGGTGATGGAAATTATTTCTTTCCAAGCTGGAATTCCAGGGGGGTCTGCTGAAGCCTGAGAGGTAGGATGAGGGTTGGGATAAGGATGCAGAGGAAGTTCACCATGAGTTTCAAACTGAGATCAACTCTCTAGGATTTGCTGCAGGGTAGGGATAAGTGAATTGATGAGTCAACTGGATGCCTGTGAAATACAAAGAGCTGTCCAAGTCAAATTTAAGCTAACAGCTGTTGTCAGGCAACTAAGGCGCTTCAAAGCAGGATTTCCACTTGAGAAAACATACTTCTCAAATCCTGGGCAGTGGGAAAAAGGCTGGGGTCTCCAAACATGCATGGAGCTTAAACTCCTTCCAGGCAGTAGCTTTCTCCTAGCTCTTGAGCATAAAGATGATTCCAGTGGGATTCCAGCTCTGCAGACTCTCAGTAGAGCTATGCTAGTCCTGCTCAATCCTAACAGGCGGAGTGTGGGCTGTGGTGTAGACTGAGCTGAAGCCCTACATCCGTTTGGAGTCACCATTACCCAGCAGACAGGAGTGTGTCCAGCACAAGGGAATTTCCCTATCCTGGCCCTGTCCTGTTCCAGAATCTCCCTGTCCATCATGCCACACAGACTGCCAACCAATCAGTATTCAACTGAATGCATTTTGCTACAGGAAAAGGCTTTGCTTTCAAATGTCATTTTTGTTCTGCTCAGTCTACTCACTCTCATGTCCTCTGCAGAAAACCCATACTCTAAATTGTTGGAAGACACTCTAATTTTTCTACAAGATCCAGCTTTTCAGTGCTCTGGTCCAGTAAAAGAGTAAGTTTTCATTATTAAACACAAGTTTCTTCTTATTATAAGAGAGGCAGCTCATGAAAAATGAAGGATCCAGAGCTGAGAGATCTTACTTAAAATTCAATATAGTTGATCCCTGGTGTGGCATTTGTATGTGCAGTCCTAAAGAGGAGACATGGGATGCATTCTTTCCCTTTTGGTTCACTAAAGCAATGCCTTAAGGGACTAAGCCGGCAGTGGGTCAAGAAAGAAAAGTTGGTTTGCTAAAATACCTCAGTTTTTCCTGATGAAACGGAGCAGCTCCTTTAAACCCGGCATGAGCTTAAGGGAGAAAAAAGGAGTAGGTGGGTCTGATGAGCGAGGTGTCACTGAAACAAAGAGCATCAGGACCCAGCAGCACCGCCGGCCTCCTACCAAACTCCGCTTTTTTTTGGCTTCCAAAGCAATTTGGAAGCCAAATTTCATTACACAATTACAGTCCTACGCGCCAAACAAACCCAGCACACAAAACACACCGCACAGGCACCGCCCCGAGGCTCTGCCAGGCCCCGCAGCTTTGAGACAGCGACAGGAACGCGCGTCCTGCAGCCCGCCACGGCTCACCGTGCGGCACCTGCCCGTCACAGCCCCGCTGCGGGGCGCAGGCCAGCCGGACAGGAGGCCCAAAATACCTTCGAGCCCGTTTTGTGTAAAACTAGAGGCACAGGCCATTTGTTTTCCAGATTTCCACATTCCTTTCCCGTCACGCCCGCCCGTACGGCGGCGGAAGATGGAGAGGGCGGCGGAGCCCAGCGGCGCAGGCGCGGCAGCAGCAGCAGCAGGAGGAGGAGGAGGAGCAGCAGGAGCAGGGACGGCGCTGCCAGGCCCGGGCCCGCCGCCTGGAGTAGCCCTTCCCCGGGCCTGAGGGGCAGCTGCCATGGGCAAGCGGGTGGCTGTGGTGCTCGCCGGCTGTGGCGTCTTCGATGGCAGCGAGATTCACGAGGCGTCGGCGGCGCTGGTGCACCTGAGCCGCGGCGGCGCGGAGGTAGCGGGGGCGGCGGGGTGTGGGTGCGTGTGTATGTGTGTGTGCACGTGTGTGGGTGTGTGTATATGTGTGTATGTGTCTGTG
Organism: Melanocharis versteri; assembly: GCA_013397845.1. Lineage (NCBI taxonomy): Eukaryota > Metazoa > Chordata > Aves > Passeriformes > Melanocharitidae > Melanocharis > Melanocharis versteri. The sequence goes on from VZTG01001080.1 coordinate 213,524, forward strand.
TGTCTGTGTCTGTGTGTCTGTGCGGCCCGGCGTGCGGTGTGTGTCACAGCAGCCGAGAGCCCCCCTCTCTGCGGGACCGGAGCCGCTCCCGGTTTGCGGTGGTCCCTGCGCCGCCACTGCACACCGCAAAGCCCGATCAGCCGTAATCTTTGTGTCGCCCCCTCCCCGGTGTCATTCATCCCCGCCCAAAGACCTGCCTGGCCGCCCGACAGGAGTTGAGGTCGCAAACAGGCAGCTGGACACAAGGCTGAAAAGGGATCTCCTTAATACAACTAAATTATTGTACTAAAAGTCATGCCTACAGGTCAGAAAGACCCCTGCCCAGGTGAAGACCGTTCCCCTGAGCATGTGTAGATGTTAACTGGAGTTGCAAAACTTGTATGGAAATCACTAGCTAGTCATGAGAGAGGGGCTGCACTTGGAGAGTTACTAATTCTGAATTTCTGTGTGTAGACAATGGCACAAAAGGTCCAGTGAGTGTGCTTGATTTGTGGAATACCACCAAATACCTGGGCTTGCACAGCTCTGAAATAAATAATAAGTGTCTCTCTTGAGTGTGTAATTATTGACTTGTCACACACCAGGTAATGAATCCAGTTTTATGGGCAACAGTGCCAGACTTTTTTCAGTGGTGCCCAGTGACAGGACGAGGAGCAATGGCCATAAACTAAGCCACAAGGAGTTTCATCTCAACATGAGGAAGAACTTCTTTATGTTGTGGGTGGCAGAGCATGGAACAGGCTGCCCAGGGGAAGTCATGGAGTCTCCGTCTGTGGAGATATCCAAAACCCACCGGGATGCATTCCTGTGTAACCTGCTCTAGGTAACCCTGCCTGGTCGGGGGGTTGGACCAGATGATCTCCAGAAGTCCCCTCCAACCCTAACAATTCTGTGATCCTGTAAGCCCGGGAGCAAGGAGCAGCTGGAGACCTGTTCCTTCTCCTCTGGCCGCAGGGAGCTGAGGATGGGTTAAAATTCTCTCTTCCTTCCGATTGCTTTTGCAGCCCTCATGGGGGTTCACCTGCTTGTTTTCTGCTCACTCTTTCTGGGCTCTCTTTGGTGAACTGGGAGTTGTCAGAGAAGCCTGGACCAGGATGCAGTGGTGTGCTTTGGTCCCATCTGTGGCTTCAGATGGCAGAAGCTGGTCACTGTCTGTGTGTAGGCACACTCAGGTGTCTGATGGTAACAACAGCAGCCTCGTATTTAGCACAAAATTGTCATCTCTGAGAAGTTTGCAAAGGAGGCTTCAAAACAGACACAAGAAAACAGCCCCTGTGGTACACCTGTCACAGAGCTTTATATTATGATGCAGTGTTCCCCTTTTGTGTCTAACCAAAATCAGTTCTCCTGTGTTTTGTTCTTCCTTTCTGCTGCTGGTGTTTTAGGGCAGCTGGTAACTCTAATGTTTGCTCTAGAAATGCTTGTAAGGTTTGCATCTTTAACTTTTTTATGTCAAACATTTTTAGCACTTTCATCCCATAACCTTTCTTCAAAGTCAGCTGTATGTCCAGTTGGGCTGCTGGTATAAGTTGTGGTGTCCTGTTTGTCCTTGGCACTATCTGCCATGGCAAAAAGCTTAATGTTGGCATGAGAATACCCTCTTGTCAAAATACTGCAGGAATAGGATGGGAAGAATGGCTGTGTTTACCCATCCTAATATATCATATGCTGCTTTAGATATTTAATGTGCTAGATTCATCCTGTGGAATTCACTTAACTTGGATAAGAGGCTTCAAGGACAAAACCTGTTTTCATTAACTGATTTTTATTGTGACAAATATGTATGAGTTCTGTTTGCATTCACAAAATTGCTTCATCTCTCTTCTAGGTGAAGATATTTGCCCCCAATATTGAGCAAAGGGATGTAGTCAATCACCTGAAAGGAAGTCCAGCAGAAGAGAAAAGAAATGTGTTAGTTGAAAGTGCCAGGTTGGCAAGGGGAAACATTCAGGATTTGGCTGAACTGAAAGCTGGTGAATTTGATGCTGTCATTTTCCCTGGTAGGTATCACAAAATCACAGAATATTCTGTGTTGGAAGGGACCCACAAGGATCATCGAGTCCAACTCTTAAGTGAATAGCCCATACAGGGGTTGAGCCCACAACCTTGGTGTTATTAGCACCACGCTCTGACCAGCTGAGCTCTTCTTTTAAAAGAAAATTATTTGTGATTTTTTAACTTATTGATTCATAGTTCACTAAGTTAAAATGCCAGAGTGTTCTTTTGGTATTAAGTTATGCATCCCACCATTCCTTCTTACTAAAGGTTGTGAAAACTTCGTTACTTACTTGTGGACAAGAGCACTGACCAGAGTACAAAAATTGGGTCAGAACTCAGTTACATGGCAATGCCTTAATTTCAGGGCCTCTGAAAATGTTGGCAGAATAGCAAGTTGCCAAATAGATTATGTGAGTACATTTTGTTTTAATTATGTATCCCCTCAGCTGCTGATGAAGTCGTACTAAATGGATAATGTTTTATTTAGAGACCACAAAATTGCATTCCAGACGGAGGTAATTGTAATCACTTTCAGAAATGAAGAAACCGGAGTATCACGAGGAAATCATGACTTGCTGCAGATCTCTTTCCAGTTAAATACTGCCTGCATGATTGGGCCTAAGTGTTAATTTTGAAGTTTTCACACTGTTGTAAGGCCAGCAGAGGGAGTGTGTGTATAACACAGAGAAACAATTCTGCCGGCGCTGAAAGTGAGTGGTTGGTGCCAGGGCTGATCAGGAGGGAGTACAGGCTCACAGATGTTTTCTGCGTTAATTTCTTGCTGTTATAACCCAGGCTCGGGGGGTTGCTGTAATAACTGTTAGAGGGAAATAAATCCTATTAAGTTTGAAAATTAAAATCTTACCTCAGAGATTTCAGATAACACTTGAAAGTGAGCAAACCGGGAAGGGAAAAATCATTAAAAATGCAAAGCTTCTTGATGTTGTCTGTTGAAGTACTTGTGGAAATTTCTGTATGGTTATTGGAGAAAAATTGATGTCGTGCACATTCCATATGGAATAGCCTTACTTTGATTATTTTGATGGTTATAAATCCAGCAAACAAAGGAGCTGTAGAATACAAACTGCTTATACAATTAAATGAAGATTAAATGCACCTAAAGGATTGTTAAAAATAATTTACAGAAAGACAAATCAGCACTGTTTTTAATAGGAAATTATGTTATCATTCACAAGTTTGCATCGAAGTAAAACTTGAGAGTTCATTACTATAGAGGGCCAAATCACTGTTTGCATTACTCCCATGAATTCCATGCTTGTGCTTTTGCCTAGTACTGGTCTTTCTTCTGATCCCTCTTCCTTATTGAGGAGTGCACAACAGATGGTGCAGCTTTCTATTGACTAGCAGATGAATGTGAGGTTTCCTGTTTGTCCATTTGTTGCTTTTTGAAACAAGGTTAAGCTTTCTGGCCTATATATAACCTACATGGTATAAAAAAGTGTGCACTTAAACTTCTAACATTGTAAACCCATTGTTTACAGGTTACAGTGACATTGTAAAACTTTCAGTACAGTTACTTAACAGTCCCACGAATACCAAGATTATGTTGTAAAAAAGAGCTTCTGTCTGGTATCAAATTTAATAGCTTTTAGCACTACCTTATATTTGAGCTTTTTGGTTTGGTTTTGTTTTGTTTTTTTAGGTGGTTTTGGTGTAGCAAAGAATCTGTGTTCCTGGGCTGTAGATGGCAAGAACTGTACTGTCAACGAGCATGTGAACTCCACACTCCAAGCCTTCCACAGTGCTAAAAAGCCCATTGGTTTGTGCTGTATATCACCAGTTCTGGCAGCCAAAGTCTTTCCTGGTTGTGAGGTTACCGTTGGTCAAGATAAAAACATAGATGGAAGGTAAGAAGGAAATGGATGGAGATGATTTATGTGGGAATTAGGATTAGGAAATGGACAGGCTTCTGTGCAAAAGTCTCTTTGGTACCAGTAAACCTGGGGGAACTTAGTTACTTTTAAGAAAAATTAGTTTTCACTTGCATAATGGTAGTAGGCACAGAACTCTCAGGGCAGACAGAGTGAATCCATGAGGTCAGGTGACTTGTGGCACTACAACCAGATATATACTGATCTGTGATATCACAGAACTGTTTAGGTTGGAAAAGTCCTGTAGGATGGTCGAGTCCAGCTGTTAACCCAGCACTGCCAAGTCTCCACTAAACCATTCTTAAGTGCCACATCTACCTGTCTTGTAAATGTCTCAGATGTTCTGTGATAACATTTACAGATGCATTACAATTAACAGTGAAAGCTCTAGGTGTCCTCACCTCTGGCCTCAACTGTCATTCTTTGAGCCACCTTTATTGTGCAGTGTGAGGGCTCACGAGTCACTGGATGTAGCATCCATCAGTCCTAAAAGGGACAGAACAAGTAATGTTTGTAGGATCATAGCCACACAGATACACTGGTGACCAGGGATACCAAGTTATTTTTTCCCATTCCATTCGTGGTAGTTGAGTGACAGATTGCAGCCCATCCTAAGCGAGATATGGAATTTGCCTACCCAATGCCTTTGAAGGCCATGATTCATCTTGCAGATGTGCCAGTGAAGAGCAGGCGTTTGGCCAGCCGGTATTCGGGGACTTGGTGCCCTTTGGTAATTTGGGTGGCTGTTCAGATTGCGTCTGTGGGCCTTTGTCTGCTCAGGGATTTTTAATACAGTTTTTCTGGTGGAAGTGGTTTGGGGCTACTTTAGGGGAGGAAGATGAGAACAGGGCCTGGCAGAAGTCAAGAACTGGTTCAAGAACTGTCAACTCTCAATAAAACTTCTGAATTAAGTTTATCAGCAGTGGTAGTGAGGGATTCTGTTCAGAACAGATTGCATCTGTTCCTCCCTTACCAGAAGGGAAAAAAAAAATCAAAATTTCTACAGAATCCCAGAGGAACACCTTACATGGAGGTTTTGGAAATGGTTGCAAATTCAGTTGGCTTCTCTCAAACTTTTGAGGATCAGTTATGGCTGCACTTGGTATCATCTTCCAAACTTACCGGAAGATTGTTAAAAACTATTGTACCTTCTGACATATTGTGGCTCCGCATTTCAGACCTCATTTTCAAAGGTGTTAGATCGCTTGATGTGTCCATAGGGGATAGGAAAATCTGATAGCAGCAGCCTCTTTAACTCCCTTGTCATCATCAGCTAAAGAGTCACATAGATATTATTGTAGTTCTCTCATTCAAGTTACACGTGCAGAATTTTATGGCTGTATCATCTCTTTATGTTAATTAAAGTCTTTTTATTTACAGATTTCCTGATGCTGAAACGGCATCTGCTATAGCAGAGCTTGGATGTAAGCACATTTGCAAAAATGTAAATGAATCCCATGTGGATAAAGCCAATAAAATAGTTACTACCTGTGCTTTCATGTGCAAGGCTCCTCTGCATGAAATCTTTGATGGAATTGGAACAATGGTACAAGAAGTCTTGAAGCTTGCCTGACTAGAATTGTACAGACTTCTCCAAGGAAATCAGTGTAGCTAAGCATAAACATTTAGCTTCCTTTGATTGAATTAATAAAATAATGCAACTGCTGAACTTCACAGTTCCTGGTTTGGTGTTGTGGGGTGTTTTTTAATGTTTAATACATCAGATGGTTACTGCTGAATTTAACCTATTTATTTCCCTTTTAAAACAGAAATCATATGTTGAAGGTGATGGGGAGGTTCCTTTATTTTTTTTTTATGGATCCAAATGTATTCAGTCTTAAAAAGACTGAATGGCCAATGGGGTTTTGTCACACCACTAATGGTTATCAGTAGTTCACATTTGCTGTTACCCAGCTGCAATTACAACTGAAGTAGTTGTAAATGAGTCTGTTTACCTTCAGTATAGGTGAGTAATTCAATTCTGATTTCTAACCAGAAGGAAAAAATAAAAGAATGTGGTTATTTGGGTTCTTTTTTCCCCTGGCAAGTCTTTAAGCAAGTATTACTAATGGACTTCTGGAATTTTTGCAGAGCTCCTAGGTAAACCAACTTTATAAACCAAGATTCAGCACAAATGAATGCATTGCATGTGGAAAATATACAAGTTTTGCTCTAATAAATGAAGTAATTTCAGATTTATTTAGTAAAATGAATTTGCTTTATTTTGTGATTTGTTTTGCATACATCGTTTAATGCCCTGAGGAAGACAATTTTATATGTGTTAGAGCACATGTTTTGATCTTAGAAATGTGAACAAAGGGTTGGCAGCATCTCTAAGAAGCTCAGTCTGGCTAGGATTTGTACTCCTGGAGGAACAAAAAATTCCCAGAATTCATTATCAAGGTTCACTGTGGACACTGAGTTGTCTGGCATAAGAAGTGCTCTGGTGCTCACAGGTCTCTGTCACTCCGCCCAGCCTAGTGTAGCCCACACTCTGCTGGGCCTGAAGTAACCTAAACTGACATCACCTGCTCAGTGTCTCACGTAACTGGGGCCGAACAGACCTGTACCGCAGAGGAGCCAAAAGGAAAACTGGGAAGTAACGCCTTTATGGTGAGGAGTGTGGAGCTGTCCCTCGTGCTCAGCACTGGTCCCGGCCTTTGCCGCCTCAGTGCAAGAGCAATGGCTACAGTGACACCTGACACGCTGCAGAGGATCGAGTGCCACCCCTCCCTGGGTGTGCTGTGTTTATTTTAGCACAAATGTCAACGCTCAGATGTAACAGGTGCGTTCTTCAAGGAGGTTGTAGAGATAATCTACAGAAATAAATATATAAAAAGGCCTTTGTACTTCTAACCGCGATGATTTTCACGGACACAGCACTAACATACTCTTCCAGGATTTGGATTTCCTGTATGGAGTTATTTAGGAGAAGCAGAACATAGATTTTTGGCAGAAGAGCAGGGAGATGTTTGTGCCATGTGCGAGCAGTGAGTGCCTTGCCTCTAGAAGTGCAAAGCTGAAGCTGGCTGTGCCAGCAGAGGATCTTCTGTTCAGCCTGACTAAGCTGGGCACATAATCACCAAATTACTTATTTAGTCAAAACCCACACTACTGGACTGAATATGGTTCTTGGGTTACAGGAGTCTTATTTAAAAGTGCTTGAGTTACTAGTAAGAGTTTGTCCTGAATTTTGCATTGGCTTTGTGAAGAGCATGTAGCTGTTGGCTGGAGCATTCAAAGGAAGCGCAGCTTCTCTGGAAGCGCTCTAGCTGACTGTCCTGACAGAAATGTACTTAACACAGAACAGTCCTCTACTTTTTCCAGGTTGTGCACAGTCTCTATAATGCCTTCCATGGCTTCTGCGGGCAGGATGCCAAGGGCATTGAATTGAAACTTTTCCTCCAAGTCCTCCTTTTTCAGAGGTTTCCTCCAGTGCCCGTAGAAGGTAGTGCAGCGGTCGCTGATGGTGTTGCCGTCCCGAAGCGTGACACTCACTTCGCAGTAAAGACTGTCAAAGCTGGGGGTGTTGTCGGCAGGGTGCTCCAGCTGCGTTTTGCAGAGGAGCTCCCGCAAGGCCGGCCGGTGAACATTGTCACTGGCAAAGGACTGGACTGACACGCTGCCGTCCAGCAAAGCAGAGCATGCAACAAACTGGAAGGAGTGTCGTGCTTCATGCTCTGAGCCTGGACTGGGTCTGTTCACGTATTTGACCTCAGGGACTTTGAGAATGACTCTCTCAATTTTATCAAGGGGGAGCAAGTTCTCACTGCTCTCCACAAGCTTCCTCCTAACAGAAGATGCTGCATCAGCCACCCAGTGTGTTGCAAGATGAGCAGGAAAGCGTTTGATGGCCACATCTTGCTGGTCCAAGAGCCAGGGGTAGGACTGCAAGGTTGGCAGAGTCTGTGGGTTGTAATCTGTATAAAAGGCACCCATCCCTGACTCCATGTCCAAGATCTGTTTGTTTCCTTGAAGGCCCTGTAAAGCTAAGCAAGCTGCTTCCAGTCCGTGCTTGGCAGCATTCCCAACGTGGAGGGGCTTTATCTGGGTGGCTGCATTAGCCAGTGGGGCCCCTGCATAGGAGGCAGCAATAGCCAAGGCATGTGTACATTCCAGCTGGTCAAGAGCTAGCAGTTTAGCACAAGCTGCTGCGCTCCCCATTGTACCAACCACAGCTGGTGGGTGAAACCTGAGAAAACAAAAGTATCTTCATTACCAGATTTCAAAAATTCACGCAAATTCACTATATACAAAAGCTCTTCATTCACTGCCATGGAAAATGGATTAGACCATAAAGAAACATACATTCAGCATTCATGCATGGGCCTGAGAGTTGTCACTTTTCCCCAGGAAAAAGTTAAACTGGAATAGTACTGTTTGCAGTAGGTCCTTCCCAGAAAGCAATTGACACATTAGAGCTGCTCATAGTTCAAAGCAAATTTATAGTCAAATATAAAGTTATATTTGTTATTAAATTTATATATTATTATAAATCTATAAAAATTCAAAGTAGGGAGATCATCGCCTCATTGTGAATTGGTCAATGCTTTCAAAAAGAAATCTATCAGCTATAGAGTTAGGAGTCAAGTGTATTTACGTGTAAGATGAGCCTTCCCTAAATTTCCAGACAAACAGCTTCAGAAACATGAATAACTGTGCCACGTGTACTTCACTCGACATTTAATTATGTATATTAAGACTGATTAAAAACCACTTCCACTCCACTTTCTACTTTAAACATTTTTATGTACCTTTTTGGAATATTCCTGGCTTCTCTGGAGAAGTGCAGCAACCTGCCTTGCACTTCGATTCCCACATTGAAAGCTAAGAGCAGATCGAGACCCGAGATTTTTTTCTTCTGAGGAAAGGCCTCTGAGAGTGCAATCACTGCGGGGAGCACAGCCCCGGATGGGTGTGTGGCTGGATGCCAGGTGTCATCAAAGTCCATTGAGTGCACCTAATGCAAAGAGAAGCATTGATCTGTTGTTAGAAATAAACTCTGACTTGGCAAGGTTGCCTCAGTCAAATGAAACTACTGTAACTGGTACAAAAAAGTACTGAAGAACTAGATCTTTCTTAGAAAGCAAAAATTTCAAAAGTCTTTTAAAAAAGACCTTTACTCCCAACATGGCTGCCTGAGAAGTGGCAATGCAGCAGAGATCTTGCCTCAAAGGAGTATAATTCTGATTCAAGTTGTACCAGCCTGAAACCGGTGTGATAGTGATTCCTTTTTTTCTGCAGTTGGCTTTTGCTGCTTTAATTAGAGTGGTATAATTAAAGCAGCTGTTCTAGGTCCACCATGTGAACAGTGAAATTTTACTTTCCCCAAAACATAATGAAATATAAACATAATGAAATTACTTCTCCGGTTCCGCAACTGATGCTGCCGTTAGGACTTGCACCATAAAACTGTAGCAGTTAAATACTGCTAAATTAAATTTATATCAGAGCTACTTCTCTGGTGCAACCATCCACAGGCAACAGGCACAAGCCTGCAAATGTGCAGGAGACTTTAGTCTGAATTTTCAGCACACAAGCAACCAGATTCCCTGGAGCTGCTGAAAGTAGGAGAAAGCTACAGTCTTAATGTGGAACAAGCTGCTTGGTTCGAGAGAGTATCCCAAGTGGTGCCTTCTCTTTCCCATGCCCAGAGCCCAGCTGCTCAGGAAGACTCTAGGTGTTCCCAGCATGGCGTATGGGTGCTGATCTGGCAGCAGATGGTCCCCAACAGTGCAGTCAGTGTCTGTAATGTACAGCTCAGCAGACACATTCCTTCGCCCTGCAAAGTTTTGAGAGCCCCCAAAGACCTGAGAGCATCAGGGACAGCATTTTTATATCGCATAATAACACCTCAAAAACTGAGCTTTCACATCTGTTCACCCATGTCTTACTTCAGAGCAAACTGGGAAGGTGGTCAGGCTCTCCAGTGGTCAGGTTTTGCCCTGTAATGCTGTGATTATGCATTTTTGAGGACTGTTTCTAAACAGATAGAAGAAAAACAAGTGTCTGCCTTGAAAAACTTTGATGCCGTCTGGGAAGATGCCCTGCAGTGCAGGATAAGGAAAGTTGTGGCCAATACCCTGTAAGCTGTGTTTCTGGTGTCTTCAGTAAGTGCTTAAAATTGACCTGTGACCAAGATGTAAACTGAAGTGATCATATACATGCTAACAGCTAGATCTGAGTATCGCAAGGGCTGCTAGAAGCTGAGAGGTACCAGATCTCATTTCCCAGGTAATTTTCTCTACATTGGAAATGAGCTGTTAAATTGGACCTCTGGTATTGTTGTCACACTAATTTAAATAGGCTTAATATTACTATTTCCTTGGTTGGTCACCTTCCCTAGTTTTGCATAATTGCCAAATTTGTCTACCCCACCTCTTGTGCATCTTTCAATTTCAAATGGTTTCAGCCTCAATCTGAATTTAGACAAACGTCTGGAGAGTCAATTATTGCTTTAATGACAAAGTGTGTGTCCAAAACATATCACTGGCTTTTGGAAACTGCATAACTGAATATTAAGTTGCCTTGTGATATTATATGTATCTATATGTGCATCTGTGTTTTTCTGTAACTGTACTTTGCCAGTTGGCAGGAAATTCGGATCCCAGTGAAATGAGCTAGAGCTAGAGCGTGTCTTTTTACAGCAAGATCCTAACTTTGCTACAAGGTTACCGGGTTGTAAGCTGTAGAGTTCTGACATTTGACAGCAGCCCCAGGTCCCACATTAAAGGTAAGGGATGCTGTTGAGTTGGATCATACATATGTTACACCTTAAGTTCAATCTCACTGGAAGGAAGTTGAAGCACATTAGGAGAATAGTCTAGGAAAGTTTTGTAGCAGGCTTCAGAATAAGCTAAGATTTTTGGAACATTCTGTTCTCTATAGAATAAGAATGGCATCAATTTGTATGATTTAAGAGCAAACAAAAGAGCATCCCTTACAGCCACTCCATTCACAAAGGCTGCATACAGAGGAGGCAGTCGGAAATCCAAGTGGCCCCAGATGGTACTGGATAAATCTGAGCTGTAGATCTGAAAGAAATTGACATAAATGAATTCAAAGTCCTGAACCTAAGGATAAATATGCACTGTATCTCTAATGTAACCGAGAGCAAACCATGTCCTCTCGGGACCTAACTGCTCCCTTTTATGAGTAAAATACTGTTCTTTCAGAAAGTATGAAAAGAAGCTCAGTTTCCTGTTGGCTTATGTCCTATTCCACCCAAACAGAGCTCGGGGGCAGACCAACCCCATCCACCTGGCCACTCAGTCCCTTCACACTCTGGCCACTGATGTCCCTTCTCACCACCCATCAACAGAATCACAGAATCTGTTGGAAATGTGTTGGAAAAAACCTCTGAGATCATCAAGTCTGACCTAAATGATGACGGGACTGTCATCATCTTGTTGGGGAAGACGTCTCTTTAAAGGGTGCTGTCTTCTGTGTTGTAGTAAGACCCTGAGCAAACGATAGATGGCCTCCTGGTGCTGAGAATTGAATAAAAGGGCATAAACTACCATGGTTTGGAAAGGGGAATTCTCTGTGGGAAAAGACTAATTGGCACACAGAGCTCTGGAGCACAAGCCCACCCAGGCAGGTCTGAAGGATAAAACAGTGGGCTAAACTCCTCCTCATTGATGCACTCCTGTGTTGGGAAGGCTTCTTTTCAGGGTCAATTACTCTGCTAGTCTGGGGAGAGCAAGACTACAGGAGAAGCATGGCTAATCCACCTCAGACAACAATTACGTTTTATGGACTGCAAGTAACCCGCTGCTAACTCCCCATCTCTTCAACAGTCCCTTGATTTGAAAGGCTGGTGATAAGTGATGTTTACTTTGTTGATGCTTTTAATAAAATATAGGTGAAAGGAAGGAAGGGGTTCTTAGTTGACTGCGTTCGTAGAGGGGGATCTTAGCATACAGACTGATACACAGACTTCTGCCCATCCAGAGTGAAAAGTGACTTGAGCACTGAAGTTTCACTGTCTCCAGTGGGAAGAACACAATTTCTCTCTTTCCATCCACAAAAGAATTTCACCATGGCAAAATTTCCTTTTCATAGCCCAAGTTTTCCATTGTTTTCTTAAAGCTGAACCTTAGGGTGTGCTCTGAATGCCAGACAGCTTACCTTGCTGTACTGTGTCACTCTGTGGCAGACCTCGGTGCTGGTACCCAGAAGCCCCACTCCAAGAGTATCCAGAATCATTCGCTTACTTCTTTGAATTACTTGATCTGTCAACTGGTTTGCATTCAAACCATGAATCACCTTGGCAAAACTTCCTGTAACTGTCTGGGAAGGGAAAAAATAAAGAAAAAGAAGTAGATATTTCTCTATATTTAACGTAAACACTATTTTCTTTCCTCTTTTTTTTTTCCCCTTTCCTCTTTTTTTTTCCTTTCAGTTTTGGGCTACTGCCTAGCATGCTGGCCATTTCTGCCCCTGCTTACATGAATTGCATCAGCAAAACCAAGGTTTGAATTCTTCCTCTTTTTATTCCCAGAAATGTCACTGTGTTATTTATATTTTATTTATGCTTTCATCATTCTCCTTTTCTGTTCTGTATTTCTTCTGCTTTCTCCCTGAGTCCTTGAGAGTATGCACTGCAGGTGCTATAACTATGCAAGATTATCTCCTATCATCTCTATCTCATCCCCATCTCATCTCCATCTCTATCTCTTATGACTATTCACACAGACACACCCACTCACCCACCCCAAATAGAAGTAAAAACATCTGTCTTTCCCATAGCACCCACTTGTTGGTATTGAAATCAGTGGGAGAGTAGCAATTCAAGCCAGTGCACCCACTACCACACAAGAAGGCAAGATTTAATCTCCCTGATTGGCAGCCTTACTATCTCAAATCTTGCTGAGCTTGGAGCTCAGTGGGAGGCAGGAGTTGGCAGCCCTACCTTGCACATGTTGCTCACTGCTCCCAGCTCCCATTGAATTCACTCTCAGCTGGAGTCCCAGCTTTTCTCCAAGACAAGATCTTGCCTCTTTGAAAAGCAGTGGCTCCTTGTTCTGGATCCTGCTGATCTGGGAATTATGTATATTTATTTTCCTCTCCTATTGAGCAATGACCCATTATGCAAATTCAACCTGCTTTTTGGCTGTGAGCTGCTGTTAGTATCTGTATTAGAAAATAATCTAAATCTTCCCTTCCTGGACCATTAGAAATGTCCCACTGTAGAGGTACACATTACTTACAACCAGTCTATACACACAGTTTCTTTTTTTATACTGGCAGTAGTGAATATTTTTCTTCTCTCTCTTTGGAAAGTATCTCCTTTCCTTTCCCCTCTTCCTTCCCCTTCCTTTATCCCCCTGTACATATCCACACAGAGTGGTGGCACTTCCTTTTGACCTTCATTTTGCTGAGTTAAATGACCCAAACTGTGCTGTTCTCTCTTTTACAGTATGGACTCACCCCTTCTACGCTCATATATTTTCATTGTATTGTTCACACTGGATTCCTCTTTCTCCAGCAATGGTGACCAGAATTGTACCCATCATTACAAACAAGTTCTCACTCACACTTGTAGTGAAGCATTAAGATTATCTCAAGGAAGCAGTTACAAGCAGTTTAAAGCAGGTGAACCACGTATCCTGTGGTGTGATGGGCACCTACTGAAACATACAGAGTGAGGATACAAAAGCTTAAGCAGAGAATTGCATCTTACAGTGCAAAGAAACAAGACAGTACCTGTGACCACATCTCGCAGGGGTGATGCACGTCCCAGACAGATGCAGCAAATGAGTTGTGGCCAGTGAGCAGGGGAAGTCACTCTCTCACTATTTGTAAGTGTCCGTCTGAGGTGGGGGAAGGAATATTAGGCCTTTGAACTTGGGCATCTTGTCCTGCCCATTTCCTCTTCTGCCTGTAAATGTTCTTTTTGCTTCACTTTCAACTTTCCTCTGACTAATTGCACTACAAACCTCTGGGACACGTGGTAAGACTTAGCCAGTCATGTTTACATGTTGTGTAAATTAATACATGTAATACTTCATTACCAGATAGAAACTGATTCAAGTGTCTCGCATTTGGTAGCATGGAGAGGTGTGTGAAACCACAGTAATTCATGGATAGCTCTACTGGTTGGGAAAGTCCAGTACTACACTACAAGATGGCAAAGGCTGCTTTAGCTTAAACAACCTGTGGTTAATTTGTTTGGGGTTTTTTTTCTTCTTTTGCTATATGTCTCCTCTCTAATAGATACAATTCAGACTTGGGAAATGTGTGCCATAAGAATTTCAGACCATAAATTGGATTAAGGCAGTTCTTGGCACTTTTCAGTGTTTAAACAGCATGAATCACTGTGTGTAAGCGATAAAAGAGAATGAGAAATCCCTGCCTATCCCATCAGGAAGGGAGCAGACCCCACAGGAGCATGACTGGGGGCCATTTAATAATTCTGAAGTAAACAAGTAATGATGTCTGAAGTATAGGAATCACCCGGGTTAGGGAACAAAGTATCAAATCTCAGAATGGCAGCCTTGCACTTCCATGGTAAGTGCTGCCTAAAACAGTCTAGGAACCTCAGCCCTTAACTGAGAATAGCTCCAAATAATTTTGTAAAGCCTTATCTAACTCCTGAGTGCTTCCAGGTAGATAACAGCATGGGTCTAGAGGTGAAGCTAAACATCGATTTGGGTGGTTCTAACCACTACTGAAAGGTCCTGTTTCCGGCTGTGTCCTTCCCCCTCTCCTGTCCCTGGATACAGTCCTCCTCCTCCCTGGGCCAGCCCTGATGCTGAGCAGACCCATTTCTGAGCTGGTCCAGCCTGTCTCCAGAGCTAGCTCTGTGATTCTCAGCAGTCAGGCATAACTGAGTTTCATTCCCTCTGAAATGCAAAATTAAATCTCGCAGCACAAGCAGAGGGAGAGAGGAGAAGGGCTAGCAGTATTCTGTGAAATTTTGGGAGGGCATGGACAGGTAACAAGAGAGAAAAGGGAATCAATTGTTCCCCAGCAAACTCTAACCCAGACATTTGCCTCTTTTGCCCATGCTTTTGGCCAGTTCTGCTTTTGGGTGTCATCTTCTGGTGCTTAACTTGATGCTGAAAATTGCACTGGGTAACAAAGAACCTTAAATGATAGAAGCAGTGATGAGTCAGTTCATGGATATAGCCAAAGAGCCTGAGGCCCGGGACTCCTAAAACCCAGCCCTACAAACATAGATATAATTTTGCACAGGCTGACCTGCATTATGTGAAGGCTCCAGTTAAACCCTTGTCCGGTTGTTCTTTTAAATATAGGATGAGCTATTCAGGATGGCAACTAAACCTATTCCCACACACTTCTCTGTGAGTGTGCCACAGTTTCCTCACCCATGCAGGTATAACTTGCATCTACAGAAAACATCCCAGCACATGTCCTAGTTCCTGGGCGACACGTGTGCTTTGCCGAATCCTGACCCCACTGGGAGAGAGAACCAGAATGTGCATCAGTGCTTCTTCCTTGCCCCTCATATTTCCACACTGAGGGAAACCTCAGATGTAGCCTCGATGTACTGAAGAATTACCTTTGGTGCTGATAAAATCCAGCCCACATAATGGGATTGCTCATATTGACAAGGTTTGCAGTGGTTGGAAAGGTTAATAGAAGTTAATACGATTGGGCTGGAAAAGGGAAAGATTTTGTTAACTTTCACATTTGTTCTTTCAGCTCATTCTTCTCTTCAGAAAACTGGAAGAAAATATTTAGATTTAGAACCATAGAATCACAGAGTGGCTGCAGTTGGAAGGGACCCCCAGAGAGCATCTTGTCCAACCTCTAACAAGGCCACCCAGAGCAGGCTGTGTCCAGGTAGGTTCTGAATATCTCAGAGGACAGAGACTCCACAGCCCCCCTGGGCAACCACAAAAAAAAAATTAAATAAAATATATTTAAACCCTAAAGTCTGTCCTCTTTTTTCCATTACCTTTGGGATATCATTTATAACCCCATTCTGTTTCTCATTTTTTTCTCCTCCTCAAGTGAGATAGAGGTCCCACTGCCTTAATCCCATGATGAGACTCCAAAGTGAATTCGGATGGCAGCCAGAAATTGTAATGTGCCTTGCAATGTGATGTGCAGTCACATGCTGCTAGCTGATCTCAGATATGTGGTCACTTCCTTCTGTGATCTTGATTGCAGGATGGACTGTCCCATGCATTGCAATAATAACATTAGTAATATTTATGGACTGAACTGAGATATTACGAGAAAGTGACTTTTTGATAAAAAAAGAACAAAGTGAAACTGTACATTTGCTTGATAAACCAATTTCCAAACTGTGGTCTGCAGACCTCAGAATCAGGTGTACACTGTAGACTGTGAGGGAAAAGAAAGCAATATGATTATCACTGCAGGGGGAAGAGGCATCTATACAAAGTCCGGTACCTCCACAGCAGAATTCCTAGGGGTCTAAACAGAAGCAGGTTGAAAATCAGTGACTGAGAGTTTGGTACAGCCTGTCCACCTTGACAAACGGAATCTGCTGCTTTCCCCTTCTTTGACAAAATACGCACGGTTCAGCAATTTGGGCAGACAATTTGTTAACTAGCAAGCGTGGTGGAAAGACAAAATGTGTTCATCCAAATGCCATTTGCAGCATCGCACGCAGCTACAGTAATGAGCTGTGTTGATTACAGAACAAGGCTTTAGAAAACCAGTGCCCCACAGAGTCTATTTTCTCCCGCTGACATCACATTTTTAAGCTGCTTTTTTCCTTCTTTTGCCTCCAGTTATTTTAGGCTAAACTCTGCCCACACCTGCAAGCTGTATGTTTGCAACTGAAAGCAATTTTGGCCCTAGCTTTATGCTCCTTTTGTTCTAAGGAAATATAAAAAAAAAAGACAAAATATGGAGTCCGGGCTTCCTTTTCTCTAAGCCAGCTTTTAAGAAGTACCTTTTTTCATGACCTGTGCTTAGATGAGAAACAGGAGACAGGTGCCAATGTGCTGTGTTTACAGAGACTCTGCTGTGCTGAGAGTCTGAAAACAACTTACAAGCGCAGGACTTGCGCCTTTTGCCTCTACTGGGATATTTTAATTACAGTGAAAAGGTGAGAATCTTAGTGAATTGTCTGGAATAGGTGGCTTGATCTAAAACCTGTTAGCAGCCCTACAGCCACAACGCTTGGGGTGCTGTAATATTGCACCCACTGTCGTTACAGTCTCTGTGCCTCTTTTTCCTCAAGCTTACCCTCCCATGTTTACCCCAACAGTGGGCACTGAGCCAGACAGCAATAACACAGCAAATGCAATAGGCAATGATTGCGCCACGGAATGTATCATCCTGGAAATTTCTAGCCTACAGTAGTTCTCTTATTCACTTACTTGCACAATTAGTGGTAGTGGCAGTGAAATCTCTGAGAAGTTATGACCCTTGTTTGCTTTTTTTCAAAGTTCCCACAGCAAATCTTGGAAGTTCCCAGCCATATTCTGGTAAAGGTTACTATGGGGCAATGTGTTGGTCAGTGCCCTACATTACACTGCCCTTCTTGCCTTCCTAAATCAGCAGCGCTATTCCTACAGGCAAGACCTCAAGGTTCATTTTAACTTGTAACTTAGATGCTGGTTTGGTTAAATGACCTGTAAGATAGAGGCACCAGACATACCTGGGATGTTCCCTTAGGATCACATTCAAGACAGCCTCATTTATAGAGTAGTGTGAAGAGGCCTGGTCTATAACAGTATGAGAAGACACCGCAGCTCCATGAAATTCCAGTTGATCCAATGTGCATTTTACCTCTCACCAATGCTACAATCTTCACCTGTTTTACTGGTGTCAACACTCAGTTTTACCCTGTCTTCTGCAGCACACTCAGGCTCTGCTGCAACACTGTGGATCACGTGCAGTCCTCTGGTGGAAGGACTAGGGAATGAGTCTGGGGGCGCTTCAGGGGGGTCTTTGATAGTTTATGACACCTTCTAAGATATGACAGCTGCACCTCATGTAGCTGAGCCAGTTATGCCGCATCAGAAGAGATGAATACCTTCAGGCCTACGTGTGAATGTCACCTTCCCCAAGGTGGAGGGTTTTACACCTAAGTCAGAAGTGTAAGGGAGGACAACTGGCATGATAAAAAGCACCATCCCACCTCGGCAAGGCCTGCTTCTTATCGACCTTCTATCTTATCCCAGAATGTCTGGTGGTGGGTGTTCACCCCCTCTGTCTAATTTGGATCAGAGGTTTTGCCACCACAAATCCCAAAACTCATCTCCTCTCCTCGGTGGGTGCAAACCCTGCCCCAGCAAAGCACCCTGCCGCCTCTGCAAATGGCCAAATGTTTGAGCCATTAACCATTAACATCTCCGTTTCTCCCAGTGATCTCCAGTATGAATAACAGCTGTGGCTATGGGAGATCACATAGGTTTTGTGCTCCTTCAGTTTCCATAACTACGTCTTGGTTTTGTTTTTGGCAGCCTGTGGCAGCCTGTAGCACACAGTGCTCTGTTAATCAAAGAGCAGCCCATGATGTCTGTATTACGTGTCCAAAATGCAGCCAGATGTCGTTACGTGACTTGTGCTATTTGGGGAGACGATAAAACTTGACTAGCACAAATTCAGTGTTTGATGAGCGGAAACCAAAATAGCGAGAGCACATGTGAGGGATGTGGCAATTTTAATTAAATTACCAGCGGAACTCCGGTGGTGCAAACGAGGCATTACCCACTGTGCTGGGCTGTGCATCATACACAGAAAGGTACCGAGCAAATTGATGCTCCTGATCACTTCAGAGCAAGGCCAGATGTCAGGACATAACGGGTCCCAGCAAGGCTGTGGTGGCGGTCCAATGGGGAGATATGGTATCAAGATCTAGTATACAACAAGCTTAACCATTAATTAAGGCATAAAAAGGCCTCTGCCTCTATACTAGTTCTCCGGGATTTGGAATCCCTAAGAAATTATCCAAGACTCATTACAAACTTTTGTATGCACTGAAAGGGCTAAAATGACACCTATAGCATATACAGCAAAACCAGAATGAAAAATAAAGCAGCATTCTTCAAACAGAAACAGGCTTTGGGACAAAAAAATCACCTAATTTTGTGGAAGTCCATCATTTACCTGGCAGCAGCTGCAGAAGGCTTGAGACAGGTACTGGAAGATGCTGTGTAGGTTAATGGAATTTTTCCTCCAACTTTCACAGCGGACACTTTTTCTCTTGCTCTCAGCTTCATCCCTCCCAAACATGGCCCCTCCTGGAAGGATTTAAACAATGAGTCATGTTACAAAAGCCACAAAGTACTTGTTGGTAATGGACTGCCCATTCTTCAAGCTTGTGCTGTGAGTTGATTTCCGCCCATCCCCCCTAGCTGCTGGCTGGAAAGACCTGTTCAGACATCGTGCTTTCATTGAGATCCCCGAGGCAGCCTGGGTATCCCATGAGTGACAAGTATGTCCCTGCTCTTTTGGGGCACTCCAACAACTGCAGAAAAAGCTTTTTCCTCATCTGTGGTTGTACCCAGCTAGATCATGCATTTTCCACCCTGATATATTTATAAAAGTGCCAAGAAATATTGCAAAACAGCCTGAAATTACACTTTAGATGCAGCAGTCTCTGATTTATGGTGCAATTACAAAACATGTCATGGTAGTTATTAGCTCTGAGATTGAGTGTCACATATTTCAGACTGTAAAACATACTGAGGAATTTCTAGCTGTGATTGTGTATTCACCTCTAAAGAGGAAATGGGCTTAATTACACCAACATTTATAAAAGGGAGAAATAACAGCAAAAATGGAAGAAAGGTTAAATTTGAACACAAGAGCTGTGAATACATAAAACATTTATATTATTACACTTGTAATTGAGCATCTAAGCAGAAGCTAATGATTTGATTTAAATTGGTCCTTTTTACATAAGTAGCATTTGAATAAATTAGGGTTTTAGAATTTATAATGATGCTATTTTTTCCCTATGATTACTCATCTTCAGCATAGTAGATTCAACCAGATGCAGGAAGAATTAAAAATCAAGAAAAATAACTACTTTCACAAAATGATAGGAATGATCAACCATGTTGATGCTTCAGTATTGGCAGGGTTTAAAACTATTCACCTAAAAATGAAACCTACTGTCAGATGTAGTGGACAGTATTTTATTTACCTTTTCCCTCCCTGCAATAGTAGGGAGATGTCCCTCCTTGTGTGGCCGTGAATTATTGCAGGAGCACTAGGGGTAGCTGTAAGGAAAATAATGCCATGTTCGAGTCTTGTATTTATTTATTTAAAAAGGCCATATTCAGTGAGAAGAGAGAGTGTTAGTGGTACCGTCAGTTCACACAGCTTATCCTCCTGGCTTTGGTAACTTATTTGCATGGCAAAATGCCATCACTATGACTTTGGGGTTTATATAATATGGAAATAAACCATTCTTATTTTCTCCTTTCCACAATAAGAAGATTTTGCTCTTTCTGCAATCTGGCTATTTCCATTCTTTAGCACATTGGGCAGTTTTGAAGTCTGTTTTGAAGTCTATGTTTTCTTCGGGCATTTATTTTCCTTTTTTCTTTCCCTGATGGGTTATGGTATTTTATTAAACTCAAGGAGAGGCAGCTGGGGGAGTCCAAAAAGACAGGAAGTACGTTTTTTTTCCCCCCCATATAGTTAAATGAGTCTCAAATGAAAGAGCAGTGAAATGTTATGGCCCATCCTAGGCTGTCAGCACAATTGCAGTGGGGTGTACATCACCCTGCCACCAGGGGTCCACAGGGTAGGGCCAATGCAATGCTCTTTCACTACAAAAGAAAAGCAGGAATCTGCCTTTGGCAGCAACTTGTAAGAGATAGTTGGGTGCCCGTACTGCTTGTGAAAGAAAAACCAAATCTGAGTGGTTTTTAGCCTGATCCAGCCATTGCCACTTTGTGCTTCTGTGTTCAGCTGCTGCTGCCAAAGGAAGCGTTCCTGAGGAGGAAGGGAGTGGCTGATGCAGAGAAGTAGATTTTCCCCACAGCTTCCTGCTCTCTCACCCTACTACCCTTGGCAACAGGACTCTCCCCCACCTGCCCAGCCCAGCCCAGCACTGCTCCTTTTCCTCCTGTGTCAGCAAAAGCCAGGCATATTTCCCTGTGCTCATCCACTCTGCAGAACTGGGAAGCCTCTCCAGTCAAAATCAATTAGTGAAGGTGGATGGCAACAGTGAAGGAGGAGAGAAAAGAGAAGATATATGACTGTGTCCGAATAGAATGTGACATGTCTCCCAAGGACACTGGAAAAGCACATTTTTGTGGGTCAGAGAAAGAGGGGGAAGAAAGGAAAGGAAGGAGAAGAAAGATACCCCAAGCCCTTAAATATTCCCATCTACTAAGGTCCCCTGATTCCTCACAGGTCTTCTCTTCCCAGGCCCCAGAAACATTCCAACAGAGTTAGATGTGCGGTGAGCTTGCTCAGTGACTCCAGGTGAACAATACTGGTCTATGGCCACCCTCAGCATGCTGTGCTGTTTACTGCTCCTTCCTTCCTTCCTTCTGGTCTGAGTCAAAGTGTGGTCAGCACCCTGAGAAATTCCTGTGAGGCTATGGAAAGATGGGCTTCAAAAGCTCACTAAGTTCTCACAAGAGGGTGGGCAGCACGTGAAGGTGAGCGGGATTCCTTCCCCCATGTCACTACACCACAAAGAAGCCTGGAGTGAACTCGCTCAAAGGTCCCACATCACCTCCGAGCCTGAAGGGCAGCGTATCCAGAGCCTGCCCATAGGCTGCTGTCCTTCCTGTACTCTGAGAACCACACGAGAGCCTTTACAGGAGGGACGGGAAAGCCTGGCAATCCTTACCTTCTGGTCAGGCATTTCTGAATGTTTCTGAACAATCTGGCTCATCTCAGAGTGGATCTGATTACAAATGATGGAGCAACACAGAGGTTACCGCAGCCTGTGGTGGGATACAAGTCAGTGATGGAATCATCACGAGTGCACCCTTCTTCACAGTGTGGGTTTCATCCACAGCACACTCTAGCACAAACTCCAACCTCATAGTTGTTAACAATTGATGGGATTTATAAGGCTGCATATATTTGGGACTTTTATTGTTTTAACTTTGCTTTTTCCGTATCCTCAGGCTTCCCATTTTTCCAATAATAAGAGTGAGAAACTATTATAGTAAAAACTTAAATTCGCAGTTGACTACATGGCTTCAGGTGGTGATGGCTTTAAAAGAAAAAAAAAGCTTCAAGACTCTAGATTATGTGTTGAGAGAAATATATGAATGTGAATCAGGAGTTAATCTACACTGGGAAATATAAATTATTTATAAAAATCTAAATTTATAAATATCTAAAAGAATACAGTAAATCTTAACATCTTATTCCTTTAGAGGGCCATGAAACTATACTTGCATGAAGCCATTAACCCCAAAAGAGTTCTGATTACATGAAAGGCTGAGAATCTGTCATGTGCCTACTCTCAATGTAGGTCAGGATATACACAGAGAGAAATGGAAGGAAACTTGAGGGAAATTATCTACCCCATCTAGAGAAACTCTTGCTTGAGGTTCTTCTGGAATTTAGATGATGTCTTAAGTTAAAATTGAACATGATAAGATGGCCACATGAGCAGTGACCACATAGGGAATGGTGCAGATTGGAATGACAGCACTGAATTTAAAGAATTGGAATTTCTTAAACTGAAAAAGCTCGGAACAGGGTGACACGCTTGTGTTTATCCACTCATCTTGTAAGAACAATTATTACACAGGTAGGCAAAGTCATGGTAACAGCACACACAAATTAGGCAGGGAAAATTGGGCAGAAGAGCATATGAGAAACAAATATCCCTGATCTCTTTTACACTTCTGATGGCCTGCTCACTCATAACTGAATCATACATTTTAAATATTCTTTGGATACAGGAAAATATTAAATAGACCACGTATGAAAAAGATATAGAAAAACTGAAAGGATTCAGAAGAGCCTCATAACAATAAGAGCTTTAGAAAGCATGGTCTGTGAAAGAGGTATGAGGAGGTTTATTTAGCCTAGAAGAGGGAAGCTATTTCATTTCACATCACAGCTAAGCCAGTCTGACCACTGGCACTTGTTTGATGCCCTCCCTAGGGCTTAATCCAGTGAACTAAATCAGCAGGAAACTAATTTTATTATTTATTTGAATGCTTCTCCACTTTATCCTCTGAACTGGTTCATCACAATCACATAAGGGCTGGCTGAATGGGGAAGAATATAGGGTGGTTCATTTTGGCAGCAGCTGACCTTCAGATTGGCATAGCTTTAATGTGGAAATGTATTTCTGTACATGATACAGAAATACAATCTATATATTTTAGAAGTAGAGAGTGTTGAGCAACTTTGCTCTATCTGCTGAGAAAGGAAAAAAAAGTAATCTGATAAATATTTATCAGATTCTTGACTGATGTGATAAACCCCCTTTATAACAGGAAGTGTATTAAAGTATTGTACATAAGAATAAGAAAATTGTGGAATTTCCTTCACTGGAATCATTACCAATGTATTATCCTGATGTCTGCCAGGATTGGTCCAAGGTTTCTTATCCTGCTTTGGTGCAGATGTGGATTTTGAGAATGATCTCTTGAGATTCATTCTATCCCTCCTTTTTTCTGACGTCACAATTTACCAAGTTCACCCATCCTGCCTGAGTTAGCTCTAACGGAACTCAATAGTACTTGGAAAAATGGCATTAACAAGAACAGTGCCAGATTCTAATACTGCTGTTTGACTTACATTTTGTTGAAGACCAGAGAAGTATCTGTGAATGTGCTGTTCAAGGACACATTACCAGATGCACTGCTCATGATCTGCTTTGCATTCTGGAAACCTTCCTCGGCTGGCATAGCTGGTCTCTAAATACACCATGAGAATGAGCCCGTATGAACAAGTCACACATCAGAGGTGATTTCCAGGTTAAAGGTTTGCACTGCAAATGGGGTTGCAGCACTTGCAAGTAGTTGATGAAGCACGATGGAAATCCAGCTGCAAATACGGGAAGTAGGGTCGCCAACAGGGAAATGTGTACACTGAGTTATACAATTTCATTAATATATCAGAAGAAAAGTATAGCAAACAGTAAAGTTTTGTTGAAATATAACTGGCGTTCACATTTAAAATACAGTAGTGCGAAAATGGGAACTTGGAAATCAAATGAGGAAGAGAGGTATTAAGGACTTTTTTTTCCTTTGGAAAACTTTTCCAGAAATGACAGGCTGCAGGATCAATACACACAGATTTGGGAAATACTGAAATGCACATTCTGTCCCCCCAGAGTGAGTAAATGTCATTATTAATGATGTTCTCTAACAAAATATTTTGTGGACAAACAACACTGCAGCTTTCCTATACAAAATTCTCTACTCACTTTACTGCAAGTAAGTTCTGGGAAAAATCTTGTAGGCAGAATAGAAAAAGTAGAGGCATTTATTAAGAAAATATGACAATCACTTTAATTAACAAAACCTTATTATCCAAAGAACTTGACAAAACTAGCTTGAATGCAGCAAGTCTGTGGATTCATCTACACTTTCTAGGTGAGGGATGAACCTAAGAAGTACACTTCACTGAGTATATTTTCAAGTCTTTGGAAGCCCTGTCAAACGGAGAGGATCAATACTAATGTAGGGAGAGCACATAAACCCTTCAAAGACATCTGAGCACAGGAGTTGCTGTGTAATCATGCCCACCCTGCGAAGCTGGGCAGCCTCACATGGGAACCACCACTGTGAGACATTAAGCTGCCATCCACGGTTTGAGGAGCAGGCAGCTTTCTTCTTTGACAAGCCCTGCAGCCTTTGAAGCTGGGATCTGCTTGTTCTAAAGGGACTGATTAAAGACAGAGAGGAAGCTTCAAAAGACCTCACTGCCTCTGTGAGCTAACTAGTCAGAAGGCTGCACTGACAACCTCTTGTGACATGTACCGTAGTTTATTTTTTAACTTGTTCCTCATTCTGCCCTTTAACATTAGCATCTTCTTTCCATTTGTGAGAACACTGAAGCTTGCAGAATCATCATAAAATAAACAGTTCTGCTACTCCAGATGGGACTCCCCCATATTTTTCCCCACTGGGCTTCATGTATTTTTTGTTTTGAAGTTTTGTTGTGGTCCTGATTCAGCAGTGTGATACATGGCTGTGAGCACTAAAAGAATAATTCAAGGGGAAGGGCAGTAATAACTGACACATGGAATAGGAAAGGACAAAATATGGTTAACAGTTGGACCCAATGATCTTAGTAACTATTCTGTGATTCTCTGAAAATGCTAACAAAATTCTGAAGATGGGTCTGCAATTCCTCCAGCCCTCTGTACATGTGTGTGTTCATTTAATTTAATTTCACTCATGTAATGCTGATCTGTGATAATACTGTCAGTTTACCCCATTGCCAGGTGCAGCCCATTTGAGTCCAATGCAGGACAATGCACAAACTATCTTACCTTTCTCAGTCCTGGCAGCGAACCTTGGGTCAACATGTTCTGCTTATTTCATTCTCCCACTTCTGTCTGCCCTTGACTTTCTCAGCTGATTCACCAAAATACTGCTTCTTATCCAAGCCCTTTCTGAAAAAAGCATTTCATAAGACACCCTTACTAACAGGAATAAATTTTAGAGTTTATCTCAGAGGGGAACTTCCAAATGTGTCCACTTTGACTGGTATGTCTTTTCAGAGAGGTCAAGGGTTTTCTTTATTTTGCTGACACCGCATCAAATAACTCAGATGTCCCATTTGAGGAATTCAGATTAAAGACAAAACCAGATCCATATTTATGTAATAAAGAAGCTGACAGAAATGCTTTGGTGATTAGGCAGACATCTAGTTTAACATGTCTTGAAACTGTTGACCTCAGTGATTCACATCTCATCCTTTCAAAGAAAAATTCTTTACTTAATTTATTTTCTCAGTTTATAGTTATGCTTTTTATCTTACTTCCTGTGACCTAATTCATACTGCATGTGAGTTCTCTTGGGATAACAAAGACCACAGATGACATTTCTTGTTTTCATTTGTTCTGCTTTTGTCTTGGTTGTTCAAAAGACGGTGGGAAAAAATAGGAGAATTAAGAAAAGGAAGGATAACACCACTTGATCACACTCATCACGAAGGCCTGGTCTCGTGGCTTACTCTCATCACACATTTGCAACAAGTCATTCCTTTTCCCATCACTCTCAAAGAAGCTAAGGCAGTGGTGGTCACTCAGTCCCCACTCTTCCTCCAGTCCTGCCCCCACTCCCTGAAGGTAGCAGATGCCCCATTTGGCATGTCTGTGCTGATAAACAGCAGAGCATGAGGTGGTGAGCACTGGTTTTGGACCCCTGGTTATCTACATTGCTTAAACTTCAATTTTGTGTTTTGGGTCTTGGACCACTTCAGTTCTCTGCAAGACAGCCTGCTCCTGAGCCATCAATAGACTGGCACAAGCCAGCTGGGCTCATGTGGCCTCAGAGCCATGGCCTGCACGCAGAGTTTGCAGACACAGAGGAGACAAAGGCATGGCCAGGCATCCCATCTACTGCCTTCCTGACCAGCCTTTAGTTGTGTGGCGAAGACTCCTTGCAGGAGGAGTGTTTGCTCCTGTCACTGACACTGCGGCTGTGTCTACTGCTGAGAACCTCTAGGGATGAGTGGCAACTCTGCCTGCCAGAGGACGCTGCCAACAAAATCAGTAAAGATATACAGTTCAATCATTTTCAGGTAAATAAATCTTGGGTTAAAATTAAAAGCATTGAAAAGTCACTTGTACTCCTTGCTATATACCTATATTCCTTGCTACATAAACTGGAGCAAATGCTATATGCATGACTTGGAGGAATTTCACATGGAGAAATAAGGCTACAGTTCAGTCTGGAGGGTAAGTTCACACCACCCTGATGAGGCCACTTGGCACTGCCCATAAGCAGAAGTGCCTTTGTTTGCAGGAACCTGAACTATTAAACACTCTCCATGAAATGGCTTCTTCCAGCTGTGCTGCTGCGGTGCCTTCAAAACGGAGAGCAGAGACAGCACTGCCACCTGCTGCTCCCAGGGACGTGGCTCTCATGCTCACCAAGGGCATCAAAGCTTTCCTTTAGAATCAAAGAATATTCTGAGCTGGAAGGAACCACAAAGATCATCGAGTCCAATTATTAAAGCTTGGATGCTAAAAGCTGGTATGTACTGTAAAAATAAATTTACTGTAAAAGTAAATGTTAAAGAAATTAAAAATTTATAGTTGAAAATTGTTTGGCATGAAATTAAATACCAACTTTGATCTTTGCAAAGCATCAGGTAATAACATAAGCTACCACTACAGTCCTGTCACAGTCCGAAAAAGAAAGCAAGCCTTCTTGCCACCATTTTGCAGTTTAGTCACATGCTTTGATGCTGTTGTCTTTGGCTAGTTCAGTGTAGACAGCTTGGTTAGGAATTTGCAAGAAGAATACGTTAAAATCCTATTGAAATGCATGACCTAAAAGTGATAGTGCGTGTATTTACTAATTTTCTGCATCAGCTGTCCTATACAGCTGAAATTACTAGACTGAGTCTTACACATCTTGTCTTTGATAAACACTTAGAACTGCACCTAAAGCAACACTATTTTAAGGTCATATTAGAAACCATCACAACGTTCGTAGTGCTAAAATGATACATTATTGGTAGAAGATAATAGCTACTACTGTGGGGAAATCGGGCACTGATGTTTGTGGCTGGCAAGAGCTGTGGTTCCTGCAGATAAATTCAGTCACAACAGACCTGAGCAGTGAAGGATATCTAAGGGTCACTATAAAGTCAGTGCTACTGCATCTATTCTGGGATTTTACAAGCTAGGCCTCTGACCCTGAAGTTTTTGATGACACTTTAATAAAGAATTAGATTAGAATCTGTGATTTAACTACTGAGTTGCGAAAGTTGCCAGAAACTGACAAAGGGTGGTTTTTTTTCTTACAACAATGCCCATGTAAATTTTAAAGTAACTGTACTATTTGGGAAATTAAATTTCAGATCTTCCCCCAGAAAGCATTTCGATGAAATACAGAAGTGCATATGGAAAGACATGCATGCTGTGCAGCCAGTCACAGATCCTGGCAAAAGCTGCAGGGAACTGCAGCCACCAGGCTGAGAGAGGCCAAAATTTCAACTTCTATATTTACATTTGCATGTTGATTTCACTGGGAAGGAGTTGCTTCCTGGCTTTTGGAACACCACCTCTTTGTGCTAGATTCTAAAGAAAACTGCTTTTCATATTAAAAACAGCACTTGGAACACAGTGTGGCATTAACACCTGCTCAGGCTTTGTCCTGCAATGCTTTGAATCAGGATCATCCTTGCTTATCAAGTCCAGCTGTCTGCTGCTTCTACCGAGGTGCATGAACACCACCGTGTAAGCCCATTCTTCTTCCCTATTAGAGTCTTTGCTCATGAATCATTCAAATCCCTCGACCTGAACCCTGCTTTACTGCTGCCTTTAGTAATCTCTATTTATGCCTGGAAACTCTTTGGGATGTCAAAAATGAACTGACTGAAACAAATGCATTCCAATGTATTTCTTTCCTCCTGCAGTGCATATTCAGGCAGGTTAGCTTCTATTCTAGCACTGGCAGCTTGAAGAGGAGTGGAGCAAAGGAATATTTCCCCAGCCAGACATGATTCTCAAGTGTGAGAAAAGGACTAATGCAGCCTTACCTCCTGGACAGCCAGGTGCCTGGCATTTCCCAACTGAGGTGTATTTAACTGAGTCCTCATTTGGATGCATCAGGCTAGGAGGTTTGCCCAGCCAAAGCACTGTGAACATACTCAGAGTCCTTTCTAAGGAAAACTACTACGAATCTTAACACAAATATTGAACGTGATATTCCCAGACTAGAATACATGACACACAAAAATACTACTACTACTACTAACAATAATAAAGAAAACAAGAAATCATTGAATATAACTAGGAGTTATATATATAGTTACTATGAAGTTCAAACTTAGTAAAGATGGAAAGTCGAAGAAAAAGAAATATGGGGTAAATTTGTACATATTTTCTTATTCACACAGTGTTAGCAGACAAAACACATTCAGGCTTCATGTGCATTTTACAGTATATTGTTTCTCACTCTGATACAGCAACTTGAAAGACCTCAAACCTAACTGCTGTCTTACTAGCTCAGGTGATAGATGTTTGTGCTTCAGGGGTAAGGATTAATGAATTAAATTAGTTATGCTTTCCTGAGCAGAAATTTGCCAGAAGAAGTGTGGATGGATTTGCGATTTGCATAATAACAAGGTCTGAAATACTCAAAGCTGAGGAAAATAAAACAGAATATTGCAGTCGGATGGGACCTACGATGATCATCTAGTCCAAGATTTAGGCAAACAGCTCCAATTTATGTAAGTGGAAGTTGTGTGGCTAAGACCACTAATAAGCTTTGTGTCTTCAACCAAGAATCTTTAGAATGTCATAAATTTTCTTATACAACCTCATATTTTGTGCTCTGAGTAAGCTGAATGCTATATAGAAGAGGAATTGCTTAAATCCTACAAGAACACTCAAAATAAGATGTAGGTATGGTGAATTGAACAGACTAGGTGTTAACTTAATCTGGTGTGCTCTGTAAATTTTAAATGCCCAATAAGCTTATTGACAATACCCAGCTGAGATTAGTAAACAAAATTTTATTCTTCACAGAGGAAGCACAGTATCAGCAAAACCATTTTTGCTCAATATATGGGGAAAAAAAGGGTTTATGTAGAAGAATAAATTACATGAAGCAGGGAGAAGCTACTTGGGCAGATGTAATACAGTAAGTTTTACAGCCTGTCAGTCACTGTAATGTGCATAGATGAGGTTACCTTGATGTTTCCCAACCTGTATATCAAATACATACTGCTGGAATGTACCCAGCTCACTTCTGAAGAGCTCCTGTGGGCAGTATGATTACTAATACTAAATATAGTTACAATTTTTTCCTCCATATAGGTATCAGAAGACCCTCTCCATTCCATCCATCTGCTCCTCCAGTCCATCTTGAGCCCAGTTCTGGATGCATGACATGTAGATAACTTGGCACTGTTGAGAATGTGCCCTCTTGTACCTGCAAAGATGCCAACTCTTAGGGTCGTCGGTAAGTACCTTCTTTGCCTTCACAAACACTTTCTTTCTACTACAAAGCAAAAAAAACCCAAACAGGTGTGTTGAATATACTCACTGGGGATGACGGGAAAAAGCAACAGCACAATAAAAGGATGAAGGTAGAGGTTTCTTGGAAAAAAGTAATCAGAACCTCCCTTATGAGTATGTGCCTTCCTGTTGTCAGCTGATAGTGATCCAAACATCATTGTCCACTAGAAATCAAGGAGAGAGCCACATCAGCCTTGACCTGGAGACAGAGGCTAAGAGCTTAAGAAGGGAGATCACTTGGATAGGTTACTGATGAGTATTTTAAAGTCACTCCACTATCAAGCAGGGTTGAATAAACACATTTATTGTCAGTATTATATATAGCAGTATTATACACAGTATTAAATACATGGTTATGTAGCTATTGTACTCCTCTAAAACACTGAAAAGATGAGCCTGAGGGCTCATAAAATGCAGACATAATAATTCCATACTTATTTTGCTTTTCCTTAGCTATAAATTTCATTTCTTCCTTTCTACTCTTCCCTCTTAACAATCCTTATACTGGGCAGTTTTATTTTTTTGCTCTTTCAGACTGTCAGTCACAAACAGTATCTTGACTTACAAAGAGATCTTTCCTTATTTCAGAAGCCTTTTACTGTCACTATGACTGCAGGCTTTATGCTTATCTCCTGCTTCTCAGATAAGCTTCCCCTTCACTAATATCCATCCTATAATCTCAACCTATTTATATGTGATTTAACCTCCTTGAGATGAATAGATTTTTTTCTGCTTGTTTTATTTGAAAGGATTTTATTTAGGGGACCCAGTTCTGATACAATCTAGACTCTTGGCATTCAGTTAAAAAATACAAACAATAATGAAGAAAGCTTTCAATTTTCTGAGAAAGGCATTTTGGCAAGAGCTGTACATGCACAACGCTCATGAAAAATTAAAAGGTGAAAACAAATAAACAATTTGCTTTGCATGGGCATAAAGCTTTCCAGGCTAGCAAAACTTTGGGGCATATACTTCTGCTGTTGTCATGTTGCTGACACAGGAAAGATAATTCCTGTGCTTAGTTCAAAAGCAATTAATAAATAATCTTTTTTTTTTTTCAACAGCTTGCAGTATACAGAGAGAAGAGAGCCTCTTAAAAATCTAATTCCTATATTCTCGAGGGCTTAAAGACTCTGTAGGCTGCTGGAATTAAGTGGCTGTGATTTTCTGTAAATCCAGACATCTGCTTCATTAAAACTTCATGAAATCTAAACACTTATCATCCATATCTCTTGCATGTCCCAAACAGTCTTTCAAACATTTATTCTGTTGATATGTTCATTTTTGATGATAATGTATTATTTGCATTTACAAACATGGATCATAAATAGATGATATCTTACAGGAAATCCCTACAAAGCAGAGTAGTAATCCCTCTATGTAAACACTTGGAACAAGAAAGCACATTCAGAATTTTCTAGACACATTAATTGAATTGTGTTTGGGCCTCTCCAAGAGGCCAAGAGCAAAAGACATGCAGTGAACTTCTCTAGGAAGGGAGATAAGCTTGTCAAGCTCACCTTCAAGCAAACAGCAGCAAGCCTCAGTCTTTTTTTACAGGTAAGAAACAGATGCTTTTCATTACTTTGGGCAATAACATCTCATTAGCACGGCACATCAGCAAGCTGGGAAACATCAACTATGCCTGATTAAGTTGATTCCGGGTTTCTTCAAGCTTAGCTCAGTCCAAAACAAAAATCGGGTTGGTTTATGCAGTGGATAACAGGTAGGAGAAGTTTTGGAAACACTGCTAAGGATAAGGGCTGAAGGAAATGTTCCGGCAAAGTCAACTTTGGCCTTAACAGAAGGCTGTCTGCTATCTCACCCTCTAGGCAGAGATTTTTGGCAGTTTAGCAGCAAATCACTTCCCCTGCCAAATAACTGAAATGTATTCTCTGTGACACATTATTTTACACAGCAGGTCAGGAAGGGTATCAGTGAATAGGAGGTCCAGCATCTCTTTCTGGCATGGGTTGAACAGCTGAGATACACTGCCTGCAGGAGCTAAGAGTATGTAATTACAGCCTTCACTCACAGATGTCCTCACTGGCATGAGCTCTAGTTATAGCCATTGGTGATATGTATTTTGGCAAGCTCTTGACAGAATGGATATTTTCCAGGATGTCTGGAGCAGCTAAGAGCTTGTGGAGCTGCACTCACCACGTAGGAGGCTCCGAGGCCAAAGAAGGAGAAACAAGTTTGAGTATCCTAACATTGGAGGTTCTCTCTCTCTTTATGTGTACAGAAATTGTTTTTAATCTTCACTTCTGTGGAAGTGAACAGCAATTCTCTAATGAGATTTCATTAATTTCATTTCAGCCTGTGTCAAGAGATGATGAAGTCTAGTGGAGAGACACTTAACTGTGAAGCACAGTAGGAAGCTGTAACCACCTCTACTCAAAGCATCCTTCAGGACTGATACCCTGGGGGGACACGAGCAAGCAGGGGGCTGTGAAACACTGCACAAGCCTTGTGGTGCCATTCATTCCTTGACAGTTTAATACCATTCCGTAATTTACATGGGGTGTGAAACATGCAGGGTTTGACACCAATAAGGTCAGTTCTGCCGTCGGGGATACAAACTTAGGTCTCAGCAGAGAAAAAAACTAAACTAGTGCAAACATGTTTTTATCAGGTAGTCAAGCAAGGTACCTAAGGTAGTAAAAAATCATTTGCCAACTTATCTATACTAGAGTGCCTGCTGTGAGCTTTCACACCCTTCATACCTTTGTAGATGCTGTAAGCACCTCTGCTAAGGGTTGTGATATTTCTTCTATTAAACATAACAGGAATTTTAAATTGTTTTTAACAGAAAAAAGATGCAAAGAGAACAAAGCACTTTCAATTTCTGAGTCTGTTGAAATTAATGACTGCATTTCATTTGCTTATTTTAATCTAACTTAAAGAGTTAACTTTGGTTAAGCACAGCTTGCATTGGTACATAGTAGCAGAAAGCAAACACAAATGCATTAATTACTGTTCACTGACCACAGTTATGATTTTGAAACATGCCAGATTAGTGAACAGTATACCTCCAAATCACAGCTAAAGTGAATAGAAAAATTTGAAGCACACAATCACCAATGTTGTTATTATTAGCTATTCTACCTTTGAGGGATCACTCTGTTGAAAAGAATAATTATATCAATACATTTTTAATTCCTTTATTTAAAAACACATTTTTGTGAGAAAAGAGTTTCAGTAAGACCTGTAAATTTTGAAAATTTCATTAAGAGGCATTTTCTCTTGGATAGAATTCCTACCCAGGAATGATACCACCCTTGTGATTAGCTTCTCAGAAAAATAGACTTAGGGACAGCCCTTAACTTGCTCCTCTGCCGATCAATGGTCTTATCTTTTGATTGTATCCAAAAAGCACCAAAAAATGTGCTTTTACTCCTTTAAAACCTATTCTGAAGCCTGTCCAACCCTACAGGAAGGCAGGCTGGTAAGAAGGGAGAGTAGAGGGGTTTTTTTTTATCCTAATTAGCTAGATAATGAGTTGTATTTTCCCTATTAGGAGAGCTCTTTTGCTCAATCCTCACACTGTTAAGTTCTAAGAGAGAGCTTAGGGCTCTTGACTCACACTGATGGTTGATGTAGAAGATGGATGTAGTTTCCACTCATGTTTGCAGAGGTCTGGTTGTCTTTCTGTTGTTGCTGTGGTAGAAGCCAGGTCAGAATGCTATTTATTAACAGATAGGAGAATTGCTGAGGGAAGATTTGAAGACATGACTGAAATGTTTCACAGAGATAAGGAAGATTAATTTCAGAGAGCTCAGGCTCACAAAAAGAACCCTGATTTAAAGCTGCTCCATAAGGGTTGCAAGTAATTTAGCACAGGAGAAAAGCCTCACATGTCATGCATGTAAAATACACCACCACTGCATATTATCAAATGACACAGCTGTCCTCTGCTCCTTTGGTATGGGACAGAGCTGTAACTTCCTGATAATCAACCGAAACAGGAGATCAAGGATCACATTTCCCTTAGATATACCTAAAAAGAAGCAGCTGGGAGTATTTCCCCATTTGACATAAGGTGCATAGCCTCTTTTCTTGTGTTCTCCAAATTCAGTGATGCTCAAGATGTGTGCAGAAGGTGTCCCCTTCAGTGCTCCTCTTTACCGAGGCAGAAACTACCTGCACGTCTCCATGACATTGAGAGGGTACCTTTTGTCTTCCAATTTTTGCAAAGGTGCT
Source organism: Melanocharis versteri (assembly GCA_013397845.1). Classification (NCBI taxonomy): domain Eukaryota; kingdom Metazoa; phylum Chordata; class Aves; order Passeriformes; family Melanocharitidae; genus Melanocharis; species Melanocharis versteri. The sequence continues at coordinate 247,712 of VZTG01001080.1, forward strand.
TGAAGGAAATTAACACAGCTCTGACCTTCACTAATTGCTCACTTGATTATGTTTCTCAGTCACACTCAGTAGCTCTGTATCGGCCAAGGACACAGAATACACAGCTAATGTCTGTCCTCCTTCTCTCCCTCCCTCTTCCCCAGACTCTGCAGAGCACTGCCCTCACAAAATTATCCAAAGCAATGTCTGTGGCACCCTGGCAAGAGGAAAGTGCATGAGCCCTTGATGACTTTCTAAGGTCTCTTACAGCCTGTATTATTCTGGTTCTTCAATATCTTTCATGCTTGAATATGCGGATTTTCACGCCAGCTGGATTTCCTAGAACATGCAGTTCCAGCTAAAAGTATTCAGCTGTATATGCAAAGACAGAGACAAAACAATCTCTGTGAACAGATATTATCAGATGTAACTTCACAGGTAGCATTCATTACAATTCACATGAAATATTGAAATCTATGAATGTATGCATTTGTGTTCCAACTATAAACAGCATGTGAAACTGAGTTTGCAGAGAGGACTATCTTTAGAAAGAGTTGAGTTCTTCTTCTGTCATTGGATGGAATAATGCACAATTCAAGTTTTTGGAAATATTACTTGGTATCACTTGAGCGTAATGCTGAGGCTGAGTTCACTCTGAACAATGATTTCAGAAATGGGAAAGGTTTCAACCTAATAGCCATCCACTGACTGCCAAAGCCAAACCTATTGAACTGCACACATTTTAGAGAGCGTGTAAGTCCCAAAAATGCGAAGGATTCCTGACTCTTAGGCAATATGCTCTGCTGTGGGACTACCAGACTCTTTCTCTTGCATCCTCTAAACAAGATTGTGAAGCTTAAACGAGCACATCTGAACCTCCAGTTCAGTTTACATCACTAACTCCTTTTGATGATTTTATGCAGAAGGCTAAATATTTCACTGATTTCAGTATTAAAATTCAAACAATGTAGTCATATGCAATTAGGTATTTTCTAAGCAATATTATACCATTTCACACAGTGAAGACTGCTAGAAGAAATAATGAACCAACACTTTAGTTCAGAACAGGGATAAAATGTGTTCTTGCTCTATTAAGTTTTTCACGAAGAAGCTGAATATATAATAGTTTACATTACCAAAAAATTATAGTTTTCTCTTTATGTGCTTTGGGTCATGCTGGCAATACTTTGGAGCCCTTTGTATTTCTTAATTGCAATGTAGATTTACTCCCACTAGGTGTTACCCTTCCTCCATGGCTTGTGAAGGAAACTGTCCTCCCTGAATAAACCTGGATCATCCCTGCGTGCACCGCCCAAAACGCAAACCAGGGGCCCATCGTGATGGAAGCATCTTTGTAAACATGGAAACAACAAAAGCCTCCCCCACAAAATCCCCCACAAACAAACAAACAAGTAAAAAATCACAAAAAAAACCCCCAAACCAACTAAATCAATCCCCCCAAACCAATGTAAACTTCTCAAAATATTAAAAGAAGAAAAACTGTTGTATTCTGACAGGTTAAGACAGTGTGCCCATAGCTAGTTCTGGTCTGCAGTTAATAGCAAACATTGAAATGTAACTGTCTTAACTGAAGGAGCTACTGCTCAGAAATGTCCCAGTACTGCACAGTCAGAGATATTCAACTACACATTTATTGTCATAAAGCCTTGCCTTGCCTGTTCATTAGACCATATTTAATATTTACCGCCCTTTACGGGGGCTGTATGCCTTACAGGAGGCACTCTGTGGCAGCCTTTAATGTTACACGTACCAATATTTCACTGTCTCCCACACAAAACAAGAATAAACCACTACGACTGTGTTACGCAACCCAGTGACTGACACATAAGTAAAAAATTGTTGATATATTTACCCATTGTAATACCCACAGACGAAGTCCAATCCTCCTCACTGAGACAAACGTTGCCAAATGAAAAGAGATAGGAAATGGAGAAGAAATTAGACGAACATATTGTGAAAAGAGGAAAAATCTGTTGACGAAAGAAGTTACAATAACCAAAGCCTCGCAGCCAGGCAAGGCATAAAACAGCAGTGAGATGCCCACAGAATATAATTTCTCTGAAGAGACGTAGCTTCAAAACAGTTATTTCAGTGCTGGGCATGTTTTTAAGCCCAGAAAATGACATCTATCTCAGAGACAAACACTGCAAGCTGGGTCTTTGCCCAGGACTGTTGAACAGGCTGTATGAACAGTGTCTTCCTATGAGAAGGCTCCTTCCTGCCTTTTTGAAGGGGCATCTGGAGTCAGCTTCACATTGACACAGAGAACACTGCAGTGGGATGGACTGGTTTGTGCCCTTGAAAAAAGACCTGGGATGGTGGGCAAAATAAAGTGCTTGTGTCAGCTGCGTTCCCCCCCACCCCTTCAATGTGCGTGGCTTTGGACATCGTATGGTGCTGCACAGGAGCACGGTGGGTCCTCGTCACCTGACCTCCCACGAGACAGCAGGCAGGCAGAGGTAAAGCTCTGGGGACCCACTGTCTGAAGGAGCAGCAAACCTGACTCATCTCTGAAGCTTCTGAAAATATGCACTGGAAGAATCCATTAAGCTCAGGTCTTTCAAAGTCTGGTCTCAAATCTAACAAAGCTCAAGACTAATAGAAAGTTCAAGTCTAATGAATATGTTAGTGCTTTTCTTTTTCCCTTAACCTGCATTAATACTCACCTAATGCCAGAAAAATGAAATAATTGTAATTAACAGATGAATTAAATATCCCATTTTTTTACATGGGAGCATTTGTTAAGACTCACCTGCTGGTAGGTACAAAATCTTCCACTGCAAATTCTGCTATGAATAAGCGCCTGCTCAAGCATTATATGATCTCATCCTCTGGGTGCACAGTTTAATCACAGTGCTCTCAATAGAGAACCCACACTAGGGAAGTGGAGTTTAAAATACGAATCTGTGGGAGGCTCTTGAGGTGGCTTCTTGCTAAGTATGGCCGGGAGCAGGGTGATGCGGGGGGAGATGCCACATTAAGAGACCAAGAGGTAAAAGCAACTCCATAAAACTGTCACCAGCAAACAACCACGTGAAAATTTCATGTGCTTTTACTCTGGTGAATTGACCCCGAAATAGTATACAGGAAGAAAACAAAGATTCTGCATGTGGCAGTACATGTTATGTTATTTCCCCTTTTTTTTTCTCTAGCAACAAACTCAGCTGTTTAAATGGGTAGCAAAATAACTTAATTCAGGTTGTTTCATATTTCCCTCATCTTTCAGAACTGTTTTAACCACTCTTCTACTTCTTTCAAAAAAAAAAAACAAAACAGAAACAAACCAGAAAAAAACAAAACCAAACCAAATAAATAAAAAGAAAGAAAAAAACAAAAACAAGCTCTTGTAACAAAATGTCAGCAAAGCATCAGATTAACCTACTTTGCCATTCCACTCCCACAAATTACAATACTTGTTGGTCAAAGTCCTGGCAACTGGCTTTCCAACATGGCAAAAGTAATGGTCCGCATTTTTGTTACCATACTCTTAGTCTTGTTCAGATGGAAGTCCTGTAAATTCCGAGTGTCCGCTCTCCCCAGACCACCGTCTCCTTCCTTAGACCCCAGCATCTCCCCGTCAACTCTCCCTAGACACATCATTCTTTTTTACCATCCATTCCCTTTTCAAAACCTCTGTTTCTCAACTCCCCCTCTTCTTCCTCTTCTTCTCTTGAGCAAACTCATCTTGCTTCTTGAGAAGTAACCTGCCTTTCCTTCCTTTCCCACTTCTCAGTTTTTGAAGGACTTCTACCCCCTGCCTCTGCATCTTTTGACTTCTGCTTCACCACTGCAGTGGGGCACTTGCAGCAGGGTAGTCCAGAGAGGGCTTCGTTCACCCCTAGGAAAGGAGAGCACTGACCAGTATCTTCACACTCCTCAGACCCTCCTGTCCTCCGAGCTGTTCTCTCGAGGAAGAAAGCACACCTGAACTCCCACAGGAGAGCAACCGAATGCATTAAGGCAGCAGCTCTCTACTGTTGCTTGCAAAGGGACAGAGAAGTGTAGACTAAATTCAAGCAAAAGCCTGAAACAACTTAAATGCTTTCTACCAACGCATGTTTAATAGGTGCTTATGTTTCACGCAGATCACGATGTACCTAATTAATCCTAATTAAATCTGAGCTGTAAGGGCACCTAAATACACAAACATGCACTCAGACACAAGGAGCCTGGCTCTCACGGTGAAGTGCCGCTAGTCAGGCACGGAGGGGACCCATGCGCGCCGAGGTGTCCCTCGCCACCAGGGTCTTCCCCCGGCCGGCGGGACATCCCTTGGACGGCGCTCTCGGTGCCACCCGACGGTGCGATCCGCCGCGTCTCCCTCCGGGAATGAGGTTCGGCGGGGGGTTTCACGGTGTCTTTCAGGGCGTTAAAAACCTGCGTAGTGATGGGGGTGTCTTGCAAGCCCGAAACAGGCCGGGAGGGGAGCCGCGTGAGGCGAGAGCGGCCAGCACCACAGGCTCGCGTTTTCTCCTGCGAAGGCGACAGGAGGGAAGGGCAGGACACGGTTATCTGGCTTGGGGTTTTCACTTGGCGAGGGTTGGGACAAGCCTTAGGAAGATTAGCAGGGGTACAGCACAGCTCCTTCGGCACAGAGCAGCGGCCCGCCGCTTGCCCGCTCCAGCACCTCGGGGCAAACAGAGAGCTTTTCTTGCCTGCGAAAAA
>VZTG01001080.1:253193-323762 GCA_013397845.1 Melanocharis versteri
CGGGCTACATCACCATCGGCTACCGGGGCTCCTACACCATCGGGCGGGAGGCGCAGGCTGACGCCAAGTTCCGGCGGGTGGCCCGCATCACCGTCTGCGGCAAGACGGCCCTGGCTAAAGAGGTCTTCGGGGAGACCCTGAACGAGAGCCGCGACCCCGACCGCCCTCCCGAGCGCTACACTGCCCGCTACTACCTCAAGTTCAACTTCCTCGAGCAAGCCTTCGACCGACTCTCCGAGGCCGGCTTCCGCATGGCCGCCTGCTCCTCCACTGGCACCTGCGCCTTCGCCCCCGAGCAGGGTGGTCCTGCCGATGACAAGATCTGGACCAGCTACACCGAGTACGTTTTCTGCCGGGACTGAGCATCCGCCCAGCCCGCGGCGTGGGGGCAAGACAGCCGCCCCTGCACAGCCTACGGTCCCCTCGCATCCCGAAGGAAGGAGGATGAGGAGGGGGGCTGTGTCTCCCTGTGCTTTTCTCACCCCGGTGTCCGCCTCCCCGCACAAGGCGGGCCAGCCCCGGCGCAGCCCCCACCCCTCTTGCAGCACCTCCTGACGGCCCCGGGGGCAGGAGGTCACTGTGTTGTGCCTCGGCTGTCGTGTCCCTGCTTGGCCACCACGTCCCCGATCAGCCATCATATCCCGGCTGCCACCTTCTCCCTCCCTCCCTCCCACATCTCCCAGTAGCTGTGTTGGTAGCGAGGAAGGAGAGAAGTATTGGGAGCAGACAAATGCCGATCCCATGAAAGCATGCATGTGCACCCAGTCTTTGTCCCTCTCCCCACACAGAGCTGAGGTACAGCTCTGTCAGGGTGGGGCGTTTCAAAAATCATCCAGTTAGGGGCTGAGAAACTTTAAAGTTGCTTTGAGCAACTTTTGTTGAAGATGGCATGGCAAATGGCTGTCTCTTCCCATCCCAATACGCTTACAAGGGAGTTTGCCTTGGTGGGCATACCCCAAATGGTCCATTTTTAACTCCCCTCCCACCTCCCTGCCATCGAAGTAATACCTGGCTGTGAAGGACATTGTAATAGAAGGGAAGCCTGACTGTGAGGGGTTTGCACTGGCTCATACTTGATCTGTTGAGATGAGTAATTTTTCAGGAGACATGCACGTGGCCCTTCACAACTGGTTGCTTCCATCTCCCCTCTTTGCTCCCTATGTCTCTGAACTCCTCTTTCCAAGCTGTTAAACTGGACCAGGGCCTGCACAGCGAGCATGTAAGGCTGATGTGAAAGGACAGGTTTGCTGGATAACCAACCATTTGAACTATGAAGTGTCCTCAGAGACGTGTGTTTGTTCCCTTGAGAGGTAAAACAACGACACTTTGAAAAATTAAAGTGCTTGTGAATTGTAACTTCCATGGGTGGTCTGAAGTCCTTATAATTCTCTTGAAGTTACTGTCTATAATATGGACAGAAATCTCAATGCATATTTCCTTAAACGCCCTCAAAACAATGGGAGTGAGGTGAAATCAGGCTTGCCTAAGTAAAGGTAGGGCCTGTGTCCTGGGAAGCTGAAGTCACGTACCGTGAATTAGTGCAGATGTACATTACAAATGTCATCAAGAGCACCCTTGTTACTTTTTGTCATGTTAGTGCTGTAAAACTCTGAAGCCAACAGATAACAAAAATCACTTTTTAAAGAACCATTTTCTTAGTTTTCATAGCAGTATTAGCTGGGCACTGACACTGCTAAGAGTTGTGTACCTCTTCCTAGACAAATTTAGTGCTTCTTAGAAAGGATTGAGCCCTGTCTGTAGAAAAACAAGAATGATGCCAACTTTCTTCAGGGGAAATTACCCCTTCTGAGCTGTATTTTGTTACTGCTGTCTGACAGTCTTTCCCAGAGGAGGCAGTCAGAGTCTGCTTTGGAACAGATTATCTGAGCCACAGGTTTTACAGTAGGGAAGATTGAGCAGCTCTTTCTAACAAATTCTTGAAGTCGGGAGTAAAAAAGCACTTTCATTTAAAAACCTAAACTTGATTTAAGAATGTGTATAGCCTGTTCAGACCGTCACAGAAAAATATCCTAAATATATCTGAAGGGTTGAAGAATTGAGCAGTATATATTAAAGGCTTGAAGCTATGTTTTTAACACTCTTGAACAATAATTCTAATTCTAGCTAGTTCCAGTTCTAACTCCAAATTTAGAAATACTGCTAGTACTTGTATTCTAACCAAAGAATTTCACAGTAGGGTTTTTTTTAAAAACCTTAATTCCTTTGAAAACAGCTATAGCTACATTTCTATCGAGTTTCAGTGCTCAGTCTCTGTTCACCACTTGGTCTTTCATTAAGTGCATGCACAGCTACATAAAACTGAAAATAATTTGCATCAGCGTGGCTTTTTTTTTTTTTAATTAGCAAGGTTGTTTATCAATGTGTTTAAATTGAATATGTGCATATGAAAGCACTGGATACTGTCCATTTGTAGATAGTTGTATTATGGAGTATTTTTAAAAGGATAGAAATGTAAACCTGCCAAATTAGATGAGCAATAAGATACAGTGAGAGGCCAATACACCTGAGGATGGAATGAAGTCTGTTTGTCCTATGCCTTACTCTGAGATGACTTCTTTGTGCTTAACTTATATCACAAGTGAAAAGACATTGATCACAGCTACTAGGTCTTCACAGTGCCCTTCTCAAGAATAACGACCGTCTTTTTCTAGTTTCTGTTAAGTAACTCTGAAGTACGTTTTTTAAGATTTTGTATAAAATCAGTTTTCAGTAAAGTGTTCAGATTCACTCTAGATAGCTTTCTTTTTTTAAGAATCTGGTAGCTTACTAAATCGATCACAGGAGGTATGAATAGGGGCAGTTTTAAATTGACCTTGTGATTTAGTGTACATATATATACACAGTATATAAACATTTTACACAAATCATTTAGTTTTTTAATCATTTTAGTGCTACAGGATTTCATAATTTATCTAGCTGAGCATTTTCACATTATGTTATGTACATAACATGGTAATATTTTACTGGTTTCTTATACCTGTTTCTATGGGAAAACTGAATATGAGTATCATCAGCTTGTAGAACTGAAATTGATGACATATTTGCTTGAATGTGAATTGCAACTAAACTTCCAGGTGGCTGAATGCATCTCTAAAACAAAGATTGCCTGTCTTTTGATTAATGGTTGCCTCTGCCTTTCCTGGCAGATGACCCAGTAATTCTCTTTTTTTTACGTAAAAATGGATGTAATATAAACAGATTATTTTTTTTAGTCTTTGTGCTAAAAACTTTTAAGCATTATTCGTGTTAAGAAATGGGCCTTTAATTTACTGATAACTCAGTATCGTCAGCAGGCTTAAAATGATGGTGCCATAAATATAATAGTCATTTGATGCTTTGCCACAGAAGATGTTTTTCTGAACCATTACTTAGTAATGGCTGTAAACTTTTTAAAAGGAAAAATGCTCAAGGCAAAGTCACTGAGTTTTGCTGGTCTGTTCTATTGAGAGATTGAAGAATGGATAAACACAATGGCTCTGCTGACTTGTTGACATGAAAACATACAAAAATATAAAGACACAATACTGGAGTCCTGTATACATTTTGTAGCTGTTGTTGTTCACAGTTCTTGTACTTATGGATGAATGCGGTAGCATTTACAAGTGCTATTAAAAAACCCACAAAGGCAGTCTTTCTTTTATTTAGAAGTTGAGGCATGGGTCTTTTCAGTGATGCATATCATGAAGGGTGACTTTGCATATGTTTGATAGGATGTTTATATTTTTATACATGTAGATAATGAGCCACTTATTCATTCTTATTTTCACATGTATAGCATTGAAAATAAAGATCCTCCTAGGAAAAAGTTGCATACCAAATTAAATTTTTGTTCTTTAAATATTAACTCAGTTGTGTGGTTTATGCTGTCCTTTTTATTCTCTGTGCAGATGTTGTTAGCTTTGCTCTCCCACAGTATCATATTTTTAACTTCAGCAAAGACTCCAAACTAATACGTAAAGCAGAAACACAGAGCGAAGAAAATTATGTATACAGAGACCTCTAGTAACACCTGTGGCAAGATAAACAGAAATGTATAATACTCAGGCTGCATAATTTCCTTTTAAGCATCACAGAGAATTTTTGTAGTACTGGTCAGTCAGTCCTCAGGAAGAAATAGTGATTGAACAGCTTAATTTGAATAGTACCGAGTAATTGTTGAAGTCAAATGTTGATGTTTTTTATGAAGCCAGAGAATAATAACATGGGATACAGTGCTCATTTAATGAAAGAAACATTAATACCTAAGGTAATACATAATCTGAGATAATTGCATCTAGAAATTCTCATTAGCTACCCTACGATCTCTAGCAAACTCTTCTAAACCTGTGGTCAGCTTCATAGAAAATTAGTAGTGACTTGTTAGTATAATCCACCTGTGAAGTGCCTGTACATTTAATAGTTCTTTCTCTTGGGTATTGTGGTTATACTACAAAGGAACCAGCTGAAGAAAGTTTAATCAACTGTTTAATTTGACAGCTTGATAGTATTTGAGAGCTATCATGCAATAATATAAGAAAGGAGGTCATTCTATGAGCAACAAAACTTTGAGTCTGCCTTTCTGAAGGCTTAGGTCTCATTTTCTTTGTGTTACCCCTTCTGCTCATCCCTGCCCATTTTATTCCATTTCTACTTGAAAACGGTGGCACATTGCTTGACAGAGCCACCTTCTGCTAGGCTGAAGGTTATGGCTGAATTTTGAGTTTGTCTTTCAGTGAACTACAGATTTTCTTCTTCCTTTCCTCTACCCAGCCATCAGTATTCATAGAATTTGTAAGAACATAACAGCTGTGAGGTTTTTCAGTTCTTTTGATGGTGTTTAAATTACCCATGAACTCAGAAGTTAGGAGGGACAGATGCCCACCCAAATGGACAATGCAAGTGCATGAGCCTTATTTCAGTAGGAAACAAGGCTAACAGAATACTGTGATTAATCCTGGCACTGTCTATGTAGTCTGAGTGTCCTAAATCCCTATAGAGTGAGGAGGCAGGTGGTCACTTGTACTTTTGCAGCTCTGGCCAGTCAGTCAAGCTAATGGGTATGCTAGAATGTCTTAAAAATACTTACAGACTCCTAATTTCTGCAGCATTTCTAAGTGTGAATCAAAGTGTGCAGGAAAATATTTTCCAAAGACTAGATTTGCCTCAGGGCAGGGTTGTCTTTTGTTCTTTTTTTTATTGTAGGAAATCTTCAGTGTAGTTTTCAATGAAATGTTAGTGCTAATGCGTTATTTATTTAGAAAGTACTCAGTTTTATGAAACTGAATGCTAATTTTGTTTTTCATTAAAATGAGCTGCATGTGTTTTTCCCTGCTGCTAAACAAAACCCATATGTATGACTGCTGAAGTAGTAATGCCACCATTGCAAATAATCTGTTGGAAATATGCAGCACAACTGCTGGGACAGTCAAAACCATAGCTGGTCAAAATCCTTCCCCATTCTACTCTCCACTGTGTTCAAACTGGAATAAAATTAAACTCTGTTACACGTTTCTTGCTCTACAAGTTTTTTAGCACACACTATGGAGCATCTGATATTTCTGTCAAAGTTGTTGGCAACAGCGAGTCAGGGATTTGAAGCAGGTCTATTTCCTTGTGAGGAAATAAAGGCTAGGAAATATTGTTGCACAAAATGGGAGCAGCTTCATGCAGTTTGGGAAAAATTCTCTGTGTGACAAGAAATCAAAGATATTTTTCTGTATAATCCGGGTAATACACTCACACGTTACGCCCATCTTGCAAACCCAACCTGCCCTGGAAAGCTAAAGTCCTTGATGACATTTGGTTGTTCTAGGTTTTACTTGGCATCATCTGGGTGAAAGAAATTATTTTGTTTTTCTCCTTCAAACAGCTCAGTGTTTAGCAGCTGGGAAATGACAATGTTAGCGGTACACCTTGCTTCAGGTTAACATTTTATCATCTTTTTTGTCTCAACATAATGCTTTGTTTTCAGAGATAACTGAAATAACCTGCAATGTTTCCATCTCAATTTTGTCTGTTTTCCTGGTCTTGGCTGAACTTTAAGGTCACACCCACCCTTGATAAGTGGTCCTTTAGAAAAGCATATATTTGTAACTATGTAGACTTCCATATATTTGGATGCAGTTTGGTTTTGACTCATATTTTCCAAATAGCTTAGTGACAATCTCTGTCCTCATATTACAGCAAAGCCTGTGATTATTAGAAGCCTGAAGTTAAAGTTTTTCCCCTTAAAAGGGCAGAGACTGTACCAAGAATGACTTCTTGACCTTTTTTTTTTTTTTGCAAAGGAAACAAATGATGCACTTTTCCCCCAAATTTATAGTCTTGTACAAACACTCCTAATTTTCCCCACCTTGTAAAATTTACTCCCACATCTTCCTGTGGCTGACAGCTCAAGGCACGAATATTTCTGAAAGCTCCGAGCACCAGGAGGTCTTGCAGTGATTCCCAATTGTTCCATAGCAATCCCTTCCTGCTGTGGTCCCTTGTGCAGTCAGAACCAAGCTGGGTGGGCAGCTGAGTCCCAGGCCCCAGGATTACCCACTGGCCCTGACCACAGCTGCCCCCTCTGCCTCGCTTCCTTCCTGGCCATGACCAAGGTAGGGCAGTAGTCCGTGAGCCAGCACAGTCCTGCTGCTGCTGCCTTGTCTGAATAAAGGGGCAGCATTTGTATTCTGGTAAGCTCCGTGCAGCCCAACAGCCACAAACCGGCACTTCTTCTCCACTAGACTTCTGACCCACTTATTCCCAGGGTTTGCTTGCACAGCCTGCACTGTATCTGCCGTCTCAAGGTATGGTTGGAGTATGGGAAAGATTCAGCTGTTTACAGTAGTCTGTCTAATAGTTTATCTGCCATGGCACTAAAGGGACAATAAAGGCAACTCACTTAAAAAGAGTTTTACAGCTCTTTAAAATTTTCTGGTCTAAGTAAACCATGAAAAGTGCTGCATAAACTATAATAACACTGGGTCAAGGCACCTTTTCTGTTTTAGGTGAGAATGATAACTTCATTAGTTTTGCTGGAGCACTAGCACGTTTATCCTCTTGGACTCGTTTGTATCGTGCTAGAGGCTGAAGAGCACTCACCTGCAGGTAACGGGGCCAAACAGTCCAATTTCTTTAGAAAATGTTAGATTGAGAGTATATGTATACAGATGCACTAGTGTTTCTCTTTCTAGAAGAGAAGTTTCAGCTTGACAATTATCGGATTGGATGTTTTCCAACACATTACCTCCTAGAGTTTGAGGACAGAAGGAAATGTCTAGGTCATATGGTCTGCTGTTCAACATAGCATAGACTGTAGGGCTTCCCCTAACAGAGTCTTTAAATCAGGCAGTGAAATTTCTTAGACTGTCGTCTAACATCATGGATGATACTGCTTGTGCGAAAGAAGACATCAGAGTGCCTGATTAATTGTTAGGCTGTGAATGTCACCAGCTTTGGCTTTCAGCCATAAGGGTCTGCAGTGTCTTCTTCATCGACACCATGAGGCTCTAGCAAGTGTTCTGCAGGAGGATACAGAAGCAGTTCCATTGATCAAGATCTGGGATGTACTGTCCTGTCGTTTCCTTCAGTTCCCTGCCGCTTTTCCCTGTAACCAGTTTTGTGTTGGTACTGCTGATGTGGCCATGGTGTGGAACAGTTCAGGGACCTGGTGTAGATGGAAACCTTAAACAAGCAAACAGGAAAAGGCAGGCCTACTTTTAGCTGGATCAGCTCCCAGAACGGGCTCACAGCATAATGGAGTTACTAGCGTCAGGAGAAGGAGCCTGATATCTAAACAGAATGAGCTTCTGTGGTCTGTCAGTGAGACATGTTTTTCACTTCTTTAGTCATCTCCTGTCTCTTCTCTAAATCCTCTTCAATTTATCAATGTCTTTTGAACTTCTGATTTCAGATACTTCTCATTCTAATAAGGGAATGCACCAAAGCAAAGTAACATTGTCCTGTCCTCTGTTTTTTTTCCATTCATTTCTTCAAGGTGTGAATTAGCAGGCCCAGGCGTTTAAGTGTCACTGGAGTTTATGTTCAGTAAACCATGACTGGGAGCACCTGTATTCTGTCTCCAGAATTCTGTCCCAATTATCAGTCGAAACGCATGGGAGTGCAGAAGATGTTTTCTTATTAACATTATGCCACAGTTTAACTTCTAACAACTAAGGAACAAAGCCTAGTAAAAGTGGATCTGTTTTCTATACGTCAGCATTGATGGACATCGCTGTGGCGCGAATGTTCGGTATCATTTTCACTAGTTATTACATTGGATAGGTGGTTTTCAACTACATGAATGGATGGCTAAGAATTGATTGTCAGGTTGGCAGGCCTAAACTTCCTAAATTACCCAATTTTCTTTTAACCATGGTCCAAACAGTCCATGTTTTTTTTCCAGTCCTTTGGAGCTTCCGCAGGGATCTGAGATTTTTGAGAAGGCTGCATTAGTAATTACACAGGCTTATAAACATACCAGATATAAATTTGCCAGACCTGATTGAAAAAAATACTTGTTGCTCATATTTTTTGATTAGTTTTGGAAGGGAAATTGGTCATTATTCCTAACAGACCTGAGAAGCAAAATGTTTATACTTCTCCTGAACTAACAGATTCCATCTACTAAAGAATCTATACAATTTTTCATGTTGTTCCAAATAAAATTAAATAATTTCATTTGTAATCATGCTGACTATTACTTTCTTTGTGTTCTTTTTTCTTACCTTATTAAATTTATACAATGCAGTTAGTACAGTATTTGGAATTTATAGCAACTTTGATTTATACAGATTGTGATAGCCTTCTCTTTCCATTTTAGGCTTTATATCTATAACTTTTTAATAGCAGCTATCTGTATCCTGTCCCAGGATGTACTGGATGACTGTAACTCCTGTTGATCTCAACAAAATGTGTTGTCACTACAGGATATTAATGAAAACTTAGACAAAACCAGTATTCTCTTTTTTACGTTCAGGACTTTACATTTGCAGTTATTTGCTGAACCCGTAACCAAGGATTTAGAAATACAGTATTTTTGAAGGTAAGTGTCTTAATATGCAGCTAGTGTGAATTTATACCATCATATTACTTTGTGTTTTGATTGTTTAATCTCTTACTATCTTTTGTGGTATATGTACAAAGAATACCTAGATGGATACCAGAGGAGTAATTTCTCAGATCTTTCCTAGCACTCTTTCAACACATTTAGAAGTTTCTTCTTCATTAAATACTTTTATTCCTAAGCTCCATTTACAGAGTTACCTAAGAACACTACTGGTATGCATTTTGGAGTGTTGCACACATGGCACACAGATAATTCTTGTGTTCTTACTTGGACTTGCACTCACTGGAGTTGGTATTTGTTTTTTTCTGAGGCCCTGCTTCCAGTATGTATGAACTGGTGTGGAAATCAGATGGACAATGTGGAATTCAGCTGTGGTAAAGGCATGTGGCCGAGTAAGAGTGTCATCACTGACAACCTCTCAGTTCCTAGAGGCTGCACATTTGCCTACCCACCCCACAAATTCATGGTGTGTGCAGGCTGACACTGTCTGGATAAATGACAAGCACTTAACATTAAAAGCAATAGGTTGTAGTAGCTTTTCTCTTACTTTGTGTTCATCAGGTTACTCTTCAAGAGAAGGACCACTGTAGCTTTAAATACGATCTTGGCTATAATTCCCTCACTATAGCCCATACAGTCGTGCTCTCCGTTTTTCCCTTGGTATTGTCTTAAATGGCTTCCACTTTTTCATTTGCAGCACTAAATTACAGGGAATTAGGTGAAGAAATGTTTCTTTAAATTAGCATCCTTGGAGAATGTGAAATTACTTTTAATCTTAATTTTGATAGCAGCAAAGGGGAATAAAAGAGTCACTGGCTGAAATCAGCAAGTTGTTCCCTTTATATGGAATACCAGAAGAGGTAGTTCTGAATAAACTGGTTTCAATCAAGCAAGGAATAGTGTGCTGCTTAACCTCACACTAACCAGCAGTCAAGGCCTTGATGGAGATGTAAAGGCTGGGAGCAGCCTTAGCTGTTGTGACCATGAGATTGTGGAGTTCAGTATTGGGTGAGGAGGTAGCAGGGCAGCAAGATTGCCACCGTGGACTTCAGGAGAGCTGACTTTAGCCTCTTCAGGGATCTTCTTGGAAGAATCCCATAGGAATGGGCTGTGCAGGGAATGCTGAGAGATCACTTCCTCCAGGCTCAAGAAGAATGCATCCCGATGAGCAAGAAATTGGGCAAAGGGAGCAGGAGACCTGCATAGATGAATAGGGACCTCCCGTCATTGCTCAAGTGTAAGGAAATATGCAGGAGATGGAAGCAGGGTCAGGCCCCTTGGAATGACTATAGAGAGGTTGTCAGGTTAAGTAGAAATGAGACAAGGAAGGCCAAGTCCATCTGGAATTAAATCCAGTCGAGGATGTCAAGGACAACAAGAAGGGCTTTTTCAAATACATCATTAACAACTAAGGATAACGTGGTTCTGTTACTAAATGGAGAGGGGACCCTGGTAACAGAGGATGCAGAGAAAGCAGAGTAGCTGAACTCATTCTCTGCATGTCTTCACTGGCTAGACCAGCCCTCAGGAATCTCTGACCCAGTCAACCAGGGTAAAGGAACGTTGAAGGGCTTTCCTGTGGTTGAGGAGGTTTGGGTTAGAGAACACCCAGGTAAACTGGACATTCACGAGTCCACGGGCCCTGACAGGATGCATCCACGAGTGCTGAGAGAGCTGGCGGATACCATAGCAAAGTCACTCATGATCATCTTTGAAAGGTTATGGCGATCAGGGGAGGTGCCTGAGGACTGGAAGAAAGCAAATGTCACGCCAGGCTTCCAAAGGCTCTCTTTTGATATGGGACTGGAACAAAGAGGATGAACTTTGGTGACAGAGTCTAGAGAAACAGTTTCCACAGAATGCCATCTTTATCCTTTTTTCTGAACTCCAACTTCAGCTTGCATTCACCTCCAAGTAGGAAATGTGTGCAGACATGTTTATTCTGAAGCCTAGGTTTAAAATGCTCTCTGGTGTAGTGGAAGTTAGGCCTGAGCTTAAAGAAAGGTGCTTTTGTGAAAAGGAGATTGCAAAGACTTCCTTGAATAGTATAGGCTGCTGAAACGTTAAGGCATGAAGGGTGTAAGAATGAATGACACAGAGGTGTCTGGAGCTGTAAAGGCAGGCATGGGCTGAACTTACCTGCAAACCAGGCATGTTTGTGTAGCAGGTGTTAGTTCTGGCCTGTTTCTGTTGAAAATGTTGCTACCAGGGCAGGGAAGGTAAATTGATATTAACCTAAGAGTGTTCTGAGCCAACCGTGCCGTGGTTAAGCGCTCTACATGTGAGGCATATAAAAATGTGCTGGTGACACAGAGATACTTGGTGAGAGCCAAGCGTCTTTGTTCAGCTGAAGAAGAGGAGGTTGCGCTGCATTTGTTGCTAAGTTAGAGCAATAGCAACTACTGCTCTAGGCAAATGGCTTTCTAGAATTAGAAGCCATTACTGTCTGAAGTGACAGATTTAGAAAATGTCTCTACATGAATAATTAGCTCACCCAGCAAAGCTGCAGCTACCTGATAGTACAAATTTTTTTTCCCACTTTTGAGCATATTTTATTTATCTAAAACTTTCCAATGGTCATCACTGGTAGTTTATTCCATTTGACAAATAAGTAGTAAATGAAGGTGTTCTCATAGACTGGAACAATCTGCATGTTTTCATTTTTTATAGCTCCTCCAAGGATGTAATTGAGACCCTGAAGAGCTTTAGCTCTTTATACTACTGAAAGCCATGCTCAACAGCTTTTTGGAACTGATGAGTAATTATTCAAGTGTTTATGTGGAAGGAAAAAAAAATCTTCCCTGAGAGACAATATTTTGCTGCAGACTTTAGTTCTCTCTTCCCTGTTTCATTTGCCTTTTCTTCAGCTCAAAAATGTCTACTTTAGATATTGTTTCATATGGTAGAATATCTTTGTGTAGCTGAAAATGAACTGGACCTGTCCTTTGTCAGTCAAATACTGCACTAAATTCTCGTTTCCATAGTGCATGCACTTTCCCTTCACTTATTGAAGAAAATAACAATTTTTTTTGTATTGCTGCCCTACAGTTGGCAGGGATCACATATTATTCTGAATGTGTATGGCCCACCATTAGTTTTTGAAATTGAGCTAAAAATCTGCCAAATTGTGTCATAATACAGGAATGGAAATAGTAGAGATGACTTACTTCACATATATTGTCTGAAGATTGGTATGACCAACTGCAAGTAAATGAGAAAAGGATAGGTAGTTGATATCTCTAATTTAATCTTTGACATCTCAATGAGTCATTTTAAGATTAAAATTGTTTTCATTATACTTTCTGCATGAAAGACCAAAAGAATCTGTATTTTTAATAGAGTTTATTCAGGAAAGCATTGACAAAAATACTAGAGTACTTTTAATATTTGTTTCTACATCAAACTTGCTGAGGTGAGGCTTAGAAGCCCACCTGAGAATTAATATTTGCCACAGTGCTGCTAGTAAGAGCTATAATTATCTGTATCTTTTGAAAATACTTAAAATGAAACACAACCTAATTCCCAGTTATAGAACAATGTAGTACAACAAAGACATTATTATCTATTTTTTTCATTATAAGATGCGGGTGCATTACCAGGAAGAACACTAACACAATTATTTCTTTGCAAATCTTTACGGTATGTAAACATTTACTGGAGCAGTGAAAATCAGAATTTATTCTGACTTTTTAACAGCAGAACCATTCTGTTGTATAGGTGGACAAAGAGCTTGACCTTCTGTGATATTTCCACTCTCAGAGTCCCGTTTTCTCTCCTTTATTTGTCAGTAACATCACTACCCCACGATCTTTGGGGGGGCTTAGGGTTACCCTAATTGCCTTCCCCTTCCCTCTTGGCAGCGTTAGTGAAGCTGACATCTCCAGCAGAGTCCCTGGGGCCTGGCTGCTGCTGAGTGTGATGCGTTCCAGAGCCCTGTACCCAGAGCAGCGTTTACCAACCTTGCTGCAGGGCTTAGCAAAGTGAGGGATGATCCCAGCAGAGGCTGAACCTCAACTGGGGTAGCAGTAGGCAAGGCTGACAATGACCTCATTAGGAGCTGTAGGACTGAGAGGTACCACAGAGTTTTCATGGACATACCTAGCCCTAGCTTAAGGACATTGGGATTTTTTGCATTGATTTGTTTTATTGAAATACTAAATATTAAAGCACTGACATCTTCCAATTTTTCATCTGTCCACATCTTTTACAATTCTTTGGACTCTTAGAGCTGAAACCCAATGGCTGGGGAGAAAGTTCCAGATGGGTTGTGACAGGGAAGGGCATGCTACCCTTTTCACCTTCTGAAATTTTAAGTACTCAACTGTTCAACTGCTTGTGTAGTTCGGGGGAAAAGCAAATGAAGAGAAATGTGAGTTGAACAAGGGCCTTCTAGAAATAAGTGTGCCAGGTCAGGTAAAAGATTCATTTAGCCCAGTATTGTCTTTCTCTAAGTGAGCAATAAGGAAGTTTAGGCCAGAAAGGGAGAAGTAAGGGAAAACTGCAGAGGCACACAAACGTAAAGCAAACATGTAATGGTACTTCCTATTCCCATTCTCAGATTCTAAACCAGTAGCTTTGTCTTTGTATCTAATAATGCTTGGTGGATTTCTAGTCCATGACTTTATGTAGTTACTTTTCAAACACCTATGAACTTATGCTGTCTTCAGCAACTAGCAGCAGAGGATTCTAAGATTTAGCTTTATCATGTTAAAGGGCTTCATTCCCCTTTTTGTTTTCAACCTGCCACATAATTTTATTTGACAACCATTAGTTCTTGTATAGAAAAAGAATAATTCTTCATTCATCTTCTCCCTGACATGGCAATTTTTTAGCCCTCTGTCATATTGTCCCCCTAAGTCTTCACTTTTCCAGGGTAAAGAGCCCCTGTCTGGTTGGTCATTCCTTGCCATTTCCTGCCTCTGGTCAGTCTTGCGCTATTTTCATCTTCAGTGTGGTTTCTCGTGTTCTCTTTGTTGCTCGTAGAGCTCACAGCTGTAGTTACAGTGATTTTCTTCATCCACACTCCTGCAATTTATGGTCTGGAAGTGAGGAGCTGGACTGGGTCAGACCAAAAGTCTATTTACTGTCCTGTCTCAGAACATCCATATGGCAGGGAAGTATATAAGACTAGGCAGTTCTTCAAAAGTATTTGCACTTTAAACCTCAGGTTCATGCACTGCAAGTTGTTTTTCGTGCCATTTTCAAACAGCACAATATTTAGACTTGTCCAAAAGACAGATTTTAACCCTTTCAATCCCCAGCTTTGACCCCTACTGTCCAGTAATAAACTAAGAAGGTGGCTCAGTCTACTGATTGCAAGTTCTGTTGTGAATGTCAACAACAGGAAGATATTTCCCTGTTAAGAGAGATTGCATTATATTATAAAAAGTTCTGAAAAGTAGACAAGCACAGAATATTCAGTCACAACTATTCATTGCAAGGATAAAATCTTTATATTCACCGTGAAACGTAATTTCCTGGGAAAAAAAACCCCACTTTGAAATCTGTAGCTAGCTCTGTTCCAAATTTGTTCTGCAGTAACAAATAAATACAGAATGCTGCAAAATGCAGTTAGTGTAACAGATCATGAACTGCTGACTGCAACAGATCCTTGCTGAAGCCTGGTTTCAGGCAATGCAGTGGTGTGGGCAAACTGACGAGTGCCCACCTCATATAGGCCTTCTAATAAACTCAAAAACCTTCACTAATTAACGTTTTGGTCATCTAAGAAACTGATCATATATATATTTAATAACTGTATAAAGGAATGAATCGCTTAAAATGCAATCAAAAGCTGCTGCTTCAGCATGGATCTTTTGAGTCAGTTGGAAATAATTAACTTCAGGATGATTTATTGAAGAGATTAATCTTTCACTTAGAGCTGGAGTAATCTATAGGAATTCTTCTGAAAAATATTACACTCTACAGTTTTAATGGTTACAGGATGAGCCAAGATAGTGTTACTTGCTTTTGCTATCACCCGACAGACTTTCGCATCAGTACCTCTTTGTGCATGTGATTTATTTTAGCTGGCACATACCTAATTAGGTAAGTTCGTATTTTGAACATTATCTTTCTTGCTGCAAGAGTTTTATAAAAGGCTGAAGAATCTCCCAGGACAGATCTTTCCACTTTTTGCAGTACACACCAGCATAATACCAAATCATAAATTGTTTTTTTTGTTGTAAAATTTCCCATTGAAATATAAAGCTACAGGAAGTTGAGTGCAAATGTAAGGTCCTATTGATTTCTGATTAACAAAGATAATGCCTACAATCCATATATACTGTAGGCATAATAGTCTTATTTCTCTGGGAAACAAGTTTTTGTGGATTTAATTGGATGTATGAATAATAATATATTTGAATCCATATAACATAAAGTGTGCTTTTTGTATCAGTTTTTGACTTCACAATAACAAACAGACCTAACTTCACTGTAGAAAACAGTTACCTTTTACTACTACCTTGAAAAAAAAACCCCTGAGTATTTCTGTGTACGTGTTTCTCCTCTCTTTCAGTGAGTTCTTCCCAGCACAGTTAACTCACAGTTTGTCTTAGAAAAGCAGACGGTGTTGCTCACATCTCTGACCTTTTTTAGGTTTCAGTCAGTCTGAGAATAATCCTTAGACTGTTGACAGTGTATTCATCTCCATTTCTTCCTGGAAGCAGCTTTTAGTTTTATAAATAAGCTAAAATCAACAAAGCTTGGAAGGAACCAAGCATTACGTTTCCTACATAATTCTTTTGAGGAATAAAATTGGTTTATGTTGTTTGATTTCATGTTCCCATTATCGGCCTCCTTACATTTCATTCCCAGTGTACAGGAAGGACAGCAAACTAAGGCAGACAGGCTAGTTGCAGAAAAATACCATCAGTTATGCATGGCAATCCTTTCCTAAGAAAACACTTGAGCCTGAGGAACCCTGTGTTTTTCTTCCATGTCATGCATATGTCCCACATAACACGTCAGATAAATATCTTCACTATAGCTGATATCTTTGCTTAAGATAACAAGAGGGAATTTCTGGAAAGCCAGCTAGCAAGATGCCTTCCTGAATAGTCCCTTGTTGTTGCTCTTATTAATATTCAGTATCTTCTGTCAGAGATGTAAAAAAATACTTTGAGCCTTTCTGTTATTAGGAGCAGGCACGACAAGTGATAGCAAAATGATTGCATGAATTAACCAGAATAGCTTTCTGCTGGAGTGAAGCTAAGCTTTCTACACACTGTGATGCATGTGTTTTTAAGCTTATTTTGCTTGCTCTGTTACATTAACACTGCTACAGTTTTATCTGTGCCACCCCACCACTTCCTTTTGCTTGCAACGCATTTCATCACCTGCCAGATTGTATCTGATCTCCTACTAGCCCCAAAATCTGGGCAATTGGCACATGCGGAGCTTGGTGGCAGAACAGCAGCTGGGCAGCTTGCAGTGCGCGCTCTAACTTGGGTATACCGGTCTGTGTGTAAACAACTTCCAGTTTAACAATCCTGCTTTTTACTGAAACTTGTTTTCTCTCTTTGTCAGCCAGAAGGGCCTGGCTGACGCAGGAAGGAGAAATTTTGCAGTAATGAGATTTCAAAAGACAAGTTAAATTTGTTCCTGTAGAGAAGGAAGGACATGAGAAGTAGGAAGTGCTGAGTACAAATAGGATTATGAGAAGTTTACAGGCTCTAACAAGATCTTCTGACACCAGAAGGGCCACCTTTGCACAACCCCCAACTCTGGGCTCTCACAGCCAGCCAGAATGCGACAAAGGGCATCTCCATGTGTGCCCATCTTTTTCTGCAATAAGCTGTTTGCTTCAGATGGTCATAAAAGCCTGGAAGGGAAACTTCTGCCCTCAATTTAGTTACTCTGAGAGATCATTATGTTTTCTGCTCTAGGCAAGTCCAGCCATCTCAGCTTCTAGAACCATAAGATCCATGAACAAGGACTTTATTCTCAGTATTACCAATGGCTTTTGTGTCAATTATGGACGTTTTGAAGTTTCCCCTCATTTACCCTTCTACCTCCAGAAACTGATTTCAAGCTGGGGAAGCCAGTTTTCATGTGTTTCCTCTGTTGTCAGTACAGTAAAACAGCCACTGTCATGGGGAGCATTCCCTCGGCTCCTGAGTGTATAGACTGTAATGAGGATACAGAGAGGAGAGATTTAAAGCTCATACTTCCTCTGTATTATAGGAATAGATAGCAAGAATTTTTTTTTGTCTGCTTGTAAAACAAACAACATAGTAATAGCACCTAAAAATGACTTTATGTATCCTTTTACACAAAGTTGTTGAAGGTGGATAAGGTGCAACAACAGAAGAACCACGAGATTCCAAACCCAGAGGAAACACTGGTTATTAGGTGGTCCAGATTATCACATATCAGATAACTAATTTTAAGGTGTGGAATAAATGCTTTAAACTTATATAGAATATTTAAATAAATACAAATGGTTAAGGATTTAATTTATTAAATAACCAGCTTATGGATAACATGACAAAAAATATACTCTCCTTTCAGGTCAATATTTGGCTAGAAGTTCCTGTTGCATTCTGCATTATTGCTTTTTCCTTGGGAAGTACTTTCAGGAAGAGGTTCGGTCTTTTAATTGTTTCATAGATGATTCAAGAGGCTCAATAACTTCTTTTTGTGGTCTGGGAAACATTTATTTCTTCTCTTAAATGTCACTAACTTACACACATTCTTCCTGTATTACAGGTATCATACTTCACTTATGACCTCTCCACTGTCAGCTTTAAAATTGGTACCATCACTGTCCTCTGGCTTAATATTCCAGTATTGATATGTGTACACTCAAAAAATAATTTTATCTTTTCCAATACTGCATTGTGACTGATCCAGGGTCTTGTGAGTAATCTGTGTCAGGAACAGGAAACCACCTCCATTTCCTTAATGGCAGTTAGCGATTTACTCACTACAGAATCACTGGAAAATAAATTACAGTGTAATCTGAAGTCTGGAGACGCTTTCTAGTGACTCTCAGGGGCTTTAAAGCCAGGAGTTACTTCATTTTTGGCATTACATCTGTAGAGTTGAGTTGAGGCCAAGCATTGCTTTTTCACTACAGAAACTGCCTCAGGGCACAGTGGTTGTTTATCAGCTCTTTCTGTACTTGAGTACTCCAGCCCTGCTAACTTATTAGTTGTCTTCTTTTTTTTTTGTAGCGCACACTAACACAAAGCTTTGGGAACTTATTAGGAAAAGTTTAATGTGCTCTCTTACACGCAGATGGGAGAAGAAATGAGAAGTTTTGCAAAAACATCAGATAAAGAATACATCAATGCCACTGTCTTTAGTACAGACCTAATGTATCAGTCTTTAACACTGGAAAGGTATTTGTTTTACCGTCATTGCTGCTTTCCTACAGATATCTCCAGTGGCAAGAAAGTTTAGAAATAAAGGAGTGGAACATTATTTTGTTGCACAATGGTGCTAGCTGGCTGTTTCCATTTTCTCTCAGAAACTTTTCCCAAACTCTGTTTTACCAAAGAAAGGGTAGTTACATTATTGTATCTCCAGCACTTGGGTCTTAATCCTAAGTGCCTTGTGATTCCCCCAATCTTTCCCTCTCTCTCTCTCTCTTTCTCTCTCTTTCAAATAAATAAATAAATAAATAAATAAATTTCCTAGATGTAGGAGAAAGGTTAGGTGCTTTTGAAGACCTCCAGAGAGAGATCCACTCCATCTAAAATGAATTTTAAAATTTCTTAATTTCAGTCACTAAATGCTTACTTTTGGTGAATTGGAGCTTAGGTTTAGATACCTTCAAAAGCCTTCGTCCCTATATTGCTGTCTCCTTTACTTGAGGAAGACTGATCCAACAGGTAGATGCTTAACCATTAGACACAATGAAACCCCCAAATCCCAAATCAAACAAAGGCAGAATTATTTGCATGTGGGATAGCTCCTCCATTTTTGTATCTCTATCACATACATTTGAGTCGCTGTACTAAAGTCTCCTTGGCATGTCAAAGGTCTCTTATAATTCTCTGTTTATGCAAAATTTCATTTTTCTCAGACTCTAAGACCAGATCAGGCCCCAGGGAGTATAAAATCAAACATTTCTCATACACTGGAGATGGAACCCTGAGACAAGCATACAGTAGTCAGAAAGAATGAAAGAAAATGTTTGATGGTATAATTTTTAATATCAGCCACACAAAAATATTCTAATGATACATTACCTGCTGGTAACCATCCCTGGATAGTACAAAATTATTCTTTTTTTCTCTACTGTGTGTACTACTTGTGTGCTGAATGTTTTTGCTATCTGTGATATTAGAAAATTGTTTTGGGAACACTAAGGTTTTTTGTGAACATTTTTTGTCTTTTTATAAAGGAAAAATATACAAACTGTGTCTCAGATTTGACCTCTCTCCTCCTGCTAAGCTTTGGGCCTGTTGATCCACATCAAGCCAAACTGGAAGACAAGTAGGAGTTTAAAAGTTATGTTACCAATCTTTTAATGAATGCTGATGCTTGGGCAGAAAGGAGCCCCAGGCCAATGGCCCGACTAGGAGAAAGTGAAGGATCTGGCTGGTGCCTCAGCACATGCTTTCGTCTAGGATATCAACAATATTGCTGCCTCTTGTTTTTATGGGTCCGCTAGGGGCGTGGAGTTGGGGCCATTATGACCGGAGAGAACCTGGGAGAAAGACTCCAGACTCCATTTCTAATAGAACTGTGCTTCGTTTGATTTCCTGCTTATAGAAAAAATATGCTTTATAAGCTCTTTACTTGTAAAATATGTGTGATTTTGAGTATACGAACAGAAGGATGAATTTGATCCTTATTTTTTGACAGGAAAGTGTTTTTGACATAACACTTGTGCAAGGGAAATCTACCATTATAGTCTGCCTTCTCACTCCTATGCTTCCTTTCCTATGTTTAGCTGTTTTATCTAGCTGTTATACAGCTTTTACTATGCATGCTTCTTGCTGTACAGCTTCTTACAGCTTTTTCAGGCAGTTCTGCTTGCTATTTCTCTGGGTAGATAGCCACAAATTTCTCTTCTACTTTCTACTCTTGGCCTTAAAAGACTTTATTTTATTCTGCTTAAGCCATAATAAAAAAAAAAAAAAAAAAAAAAAAAAAAAAAAAAAAAAAAAAAAAAAAAAAAAAAAAAAAAGGTTACAGCAGTGCTTAGGGCTGGCAATAAGGATGAGCACTTTTCTTGGAAAAGTGCAGCAGCTGAAGGAATCTAATCT
This sequence comes from Melanocharis versteri, assembly GCA_013397845.1. Lineage (NCBI taxonomy): Eukaryota > Metazoa > Chordata > Aves > Passeriformes > Melanocharitidae > Melanocharis > Melanocharis versteri. The sequence goes on from VZTG01001080.1 coordinate 273,468, forward strand.
CAGGAACTAGGGTGTGATTTGGGGAGCTTTACAAGGAGCTGGATATGCTACAGGTGTTTCAAATCATAAACTATGTGATAAAACCACTTTTTAGCACTTTCAGAACCTTTTAGTAATAGGTCAAAATAAAGGAGTGCTCTGTGCTCACGATTAAAATTGGTTCCAAGAGAGAGACTAAAATGTCTAACCAGCACCTATTGTCTATGACAAAGGGAAAAGAAAAGGCCTCATAAACCATGATGGAAGGCTTCTTACCTATTTGATGGAAGAACGATAATTTCACCACCATCACTTCCCCTGACAATGGGACCGGGGGTGCTCCATGAGGACAGGAAGGCCACCCTCACCTCAGTGACACACTACGTAAGTCCCACTGCACTGTTATGTTGCACTCTTCTCTCACATGCAGTGAGAATAGTCTCTGTAAATCTTTTCATCCCCCTGTAGTCATTCTGATAAACCCTAATCCTGCTCTGTGACCATTAGAGTATCAGAAATCAATAGCAGAGACATCAAGAGTCCATGACCCAGCAATTAAAAATTTACATGCAGACACACAATTCAACAGGCGACTGAAGAATAAAGCACTGCATAAGGTATCAGTGCAATTAAAGGAATGAGGTTGTTACTGACGCAAGACATCTTTAGTAGCTTAGATAAGTCTAAGTTAACTTAAGTTCTGATAAATTCCTGGTAGCACTTGCAAGGAGAGGCTTCTCTGTGTTCAGTACAGAAGGAGTCATTTTAGTTTGAAGTGTTCTAATAATTTAGCACTTAGATAACCTTCATATCGCTAAAACAAGTGCATATACTTGTTATTTACTGTTGAGATGGCTTAAGTAGTTTCTGGAAAACACTGGCTCATCTCTTGCATCCTCCCCATTTTTCTGTTTCCTTCCTGTTTACTCTAAAGAGTAAGCTGTTGAAGTTCCCATGTTTTATGGTGCAGGGGGTTATATTCTTTTAAGTTTTATGTCCCTATATCTAGGATTTAAAATCTTCGGTTTATATATGTCTAAAACTTGGAAGTTGAAAGTCGAAAAGTTTGATTTACCATTCTTGAAAAGAAGACCTTACTATGATATATGGGCCAATTTGTGCTTTTCTCATCCATTCATTATGGAATTTTAGAGACACAGACAGAATTCTAGATATTGGTTACATCAAGTTAAGTTTTTAAACATTTTGAAAAAATACTCAGCATGCCAAAACACTTCTTTTTAGAACAAAAGCTGAAATGTTAAGATATAATTTCAAGCCCTATGTATGATCTGATAGAGAATAGGGATTTTTGGGGCTCTGTCGTACAGCCAATTTGTGCTACATATAAAGTAAGAAAAGGAAACCTCTTCATCGTTATGTTCTGCTTGAGAGGTATTGTTTCCTTCCCTTGAAATGCTTTGTCCATTGGCACTGTTTCTGTGGCTCCTTAGTAAGCCTGCTGTGGGGTAATTTCAAATTCATGCTGGCAGTGTTTCTGTCATTGCATACAAAAAGTCTGCTCAGGATCTAACTTCAGCTTGCAAACTTAACATTTTATCATTTGCATTATGCTTGATGAGTAATTATTTGACTTGAAATGACAACTTCCGTGTCTGCTTCTGCTAAGGATATTTGGCCTGTATGCCGGTACATGACAGTTTTAATCTTTTGAGATCACTATTTTATTCTCATGCTGTATTTTTATAAACTATAAACCACCCACATGTTTAAATAAAATAGAGGTGTTTACATTTACTGTGTTAGAATTACCTTGTCTTTCCATTGTTTATCACTTTCTCACTTTTTCTTTCTTCTTTCTTTCTCACTTTTTCTTTTTTCTTTTTTTCTATTTCTTTCTTTCTTTCTCTTTCTTTCTTTCTTTCTTTCCTTCTTTCTTCCTTTCTTCTCATAGCTTTCAAGCTAGCAAAATTATCTAAATTTCTATTTTGGGACTTTGATATTAAGAAGTGTCTTGTTTCCTCAGGAAGGTCCAGCTGTGGTCACAAGGGCTTGCTTCTAATGGAGCAGGTCTCTTCAGTATTCTTCCTTCCATGTGATTCAATGAGATTATTGTGAGTTTAAACAGGATAAACATGAGAGTCTAGCAGCCTGGTATCCTCCCAAAATCCCTGGTTTCCCATGTTCACATCTTGTAGACAAACTGCAGATGGGCTGCAGAGAAGCACATGGGCTACCTACAAGGTTTGCTTGCTGACACATTCACTCCCTAATGCCGTATCCTATATTGGCAGCATAGGAAATGCCCTCACTTGCAGGAGCTCGTGGGCTCTTCCAACAACTGAAGCTGTCCTGAAAATACTATCCTGAACTTATCTTTGTATTTCCATCAAGCAAAACACGTGCTAGACATAAATTTTCCAAAAGCTCAGTGTTCAAGTGCAAGATATAGCTTTAAATTGCACCTTATTTCCAAGGATTGTACTATAAGCAGAAAAGAACAGAGGGTAAAAAAGATGTTCTAAGTTGCAAGAACCTTTATATTAGGTAGAACGTAACTGGAGATAATGAGGAATGTCTGCTAGGAAATAAATGCAGCAGATTGCTTGGAAAACCTTTGGATTGTATCAGGGAATATGTTTCTGATTCAAGAAGTACAGTAAGCAGGTAAAGGAGAGATTCTTTTATATTTGTTGACAATTGTGAGGAATGTATGAGAATTTGAGGCTGAAAGGTCCATTTAATGATGGCTATTAGCGAAAAGGTTCATGATTGTTCAGGACAAGGAAGAATAGCAGCTGAGGGATAGAAGGTAGGCTTCGATAAATTCACAGAATGGGTAAGCAAGATCTCATGTGAAGAAAAATACTGCCAGAAGTTTAGTGCCTTACAAATAATACACACAATGACATTATTCATCCACAGGTATATTCTACCCCACTGTGAAGAAAAAGGGAGAAAATGCAGTAAGAGATCAGCTTGATTAAAACATGAACTGTGCATGAACCTTAAACACAAGAAAGAATAAAGCTGGAAGCAGAAACTAGGTCAGACTGCTGAGGACGAGTGACAAATATAACCTGAACATGTAGGAACAAAATTTTAAAAAGTCAAAGCTCAAAACAAGATGCATCTGCCAAGAGATATCAATCAATTTGGAAGTGCAATTGTAACACAGGGAACGTGAAAGAAAGGGTGAATTGGTCAGCTGTTCAGCAGAGAGGAAAAGCTATTGCTGCATGATACCAGAAGGTTAAATTTTGTAATAACATTTTGCCTTGGTCCTTACAAGCATGATCAAGTGAAAAATGAGAAGTAGTACAGTAAAGTAAAAACATGAGCTTTGAATGGAAAAGGAACAATTTAAAGATTAGAGTTTATCAAGTCAGCAAGGGATTATGAGTTTCCTAGTGAATTTTAAGAACTTCATGATGAACTATTGGATACTCATGTTGCACTGGAGTGCATGTAATAGGCTTGAAACTTGAGAAGTTCATGAAGGGAGAGCCAGTGCCTGTCTCCAAATAAAGACAAAGGAAGATCAAGGTATGATTCAGCCAGTAACTTAATTTCTGCTCTCACGAAATGCTTGAACAACTAACTGAAACTGTTGGAACTGGAAGACAACAAGGATATGAGTACATCCAATACAAAACAATCAAATCCATGTAACTTCCTTTCACAGCAGGTCAACAGGATTTGAGAACATAAACATGATTTATCTTGACTTTATTAGGGCTTTCTGTATTGTCCTATGTAACAAATTGAAAAAAATATCATCTATATGAGGGGGTTTGGCTAGATGGCCTACAAGGGTCCCTTCCAGCAGAACCCATGCTAGGCTGCAATTCTATAAAGCACTGACATGGTGTGGATGCAGAAGGACTGGGGAGGTTTCACAAGCCACAAAATGATGATCAATGATTTTCAACAAAGACAAAACCAGGTATGGTTCACCAGAGATTCTTTGGTCTTTGTTCAGGTGTTTTCTAATGATCTGAAGAACATACCCATTCAGGTTTCAGGTGACATGGAGCTGGGTGGTAGAAGACCACAGAATTCAAACTGACCTTGAAAAATTGACTAAACATCTTGAAAATAGTAAAATGAAATTGAGTAGGAACAAGTGTAATATATTATTCTTGGGCAGGAGTAATCAACTAGACACATGTGGGAAACAAATATTTAGTTCAATAGCAAAACTTCAGAAAAGGATCTTGGAGCTGCAGTGGATCACTATGTGAGTGTAAGACACAAATGGAAAAGGCAAAAGTAATTGTTATACCTTCTGGGAATATAGTAGGTAAGTCATAAAACACTGCTTTCCCTCTGCTTGTTAATGTCAAGGTAACAGAACAGTAACCCAGTTTGGGACAATGCATTTAAATAAAGGCATCTGACAAATTCAGAGAAAAGGATGAAGAATGATCACAAAAATGTAAAATATGACCTGCACTGAAAGATTGAAAAAATTAGTTAATCATCAAGAGATGAGGGCTATGAAGACAGTAGTCAGATATGTGAGAGTGTTGCAAAAGAAGATGGTAATTTGTCCCTTTTTTCCACAGTGAACAGGACAAAGAATAATGAAATTATAGAAGGGAAGACTGCAATTAATAACTGCAAAAACTTGCTTATGTATAAGGATGCATGACCTAATGACTACCTGTAATCCCTTCTAGCTCTGTGATTTTTAAAGTTAAAAGTCAGTTCATGTAGGTTTGATGCTTATGTTACGAGATCTCGGCTGTCAGTCTGACTTTAGGGGTTATAATGTGAAAATACTTGAAATGAAAAGGTGAAATGAGTAAGCCCCAAAATGTTATTAGAGAGTTAACAAAACATAAAGCAAGAAGACATGCGCTATTTTGTCTAAAACAAATTTAGTGTAAAAGAAGTATGAGTTATTTTGGCACACGTGTGTGAAAATGTATGTCAAAGTATATGAAAATTAGATATTCATCTTGTTTAAGGAAAGATTGGTCTTATGGTTATAACTAGAAGGGCAACAAACCTCTATTAAAAAGCTCTTTACCAAAAAAACCCCAACAAATTTCTATGTGCTTCCTGAAATGAAGTTTGCCCTATACTTGCAGTATAACGATTGATTCAATTGATATAATTTGAATAAAGGTTTAAAATTAAGACTCTATAAACACAGTGGATGATATTCTATAAGAAAAAAATGTAATCTACAGCAATTCAGACTTTTCTAAAGGCAAAGATTTTGTTCTGCAAAACTAATTTATAAATAATTTTCAGTTTAGATGATTTAGCAGTATTCAAATAAGAGGGCCTTCACAGACAAGAAAAATACCCCAGCGTTTGTGAAACTTATTAAGAGATTTCTAGGGGGCCTTTGGGTTATGAATACCTCTACTATAATATCAGAAGTCCTCATGAGAGAAGAAAAGAAATAAAACCCCAATGTAGGTGAGAATGCAGCTCTAGATAAATACTTCCAGCTCTAGATAAGTACTTTCATGATTACTTTTTTATATAACAGTGAGTTGATTGGATTAAGGAAGAAAAAAAAGCAAAGAAATAGAGAGTTCATTTTTTATCTCAACTGTCAAAATTTGTGTAGAACCTCTTAAAATGCTGTATTGCTAACATAAATTCTTTATATGGCCATGATTAAAAAGCTAAGGCTTATGCCTGCACATTTGTCTAGATTTTGAATATAATGAGCTGCTCAAGTTGTACTTGACTCAAGGTAGAGCTACAGGCGCTGTGAAGTTGATGCACCCTCATGACTGAAGTAATTTTTATAGTATTTTGAAGTCGGTGCATGTTCCAACCCTTCCAAACCACTCAGCTGAGGAAGAGGTTTGACTATTAGAGAAGGCGGATTAATTTTCCATTCACTAACTGTGGCCCAGTGATGCCTGAAATGCAGGCAAGCAAATTGCACAAAATCAAATTAAAAGCAAAGATGCCTTAAGAAATGTAGCTGGTTAGAGGTGTTTGTGTTCCAGTAAAAACTGGCTTTTGATATAATTTTCTTTTGCGTGCTTTAGAACAATCAGTGGAATTTTGGTTAATGTGTATTAAAATAATAATTCATTAGTTTGTCTTATGAAGTTCCTGGTGTATTTAAAACTTCATATTGAAGGATTAAAGAATCAGTCAAGAGCAAGAGTAGCGAATGATGCAGACTTTGGACCTTGTACTGATTTTTGTTGGGATAGAGTTAATTTTCTTTCAAGTAGCTGGTGTGAATTTATGTTTTGGATTTGTGATGGAAACAGAGGGGATAACACAGATATTTTTGTTACTGCTGAGCAGCCCTTACACAGAGTTAAGGCCTTTTGTGCCTCTCACCTCACCCCACCAGTGAGGGGGCAGCGAGTGCAGAAGAAGTTGTGAGGGGAAACAGCTGGGACAGCTGACCCCAGCTGACCAAAGGGATGTTCCAGACTGTGTGGTGTCATGGTCAGCATATAAACCTGGGGGAAGGAGGAGGAAGGTGGGGATGATGGGAATGATGGTGTTTGTCATCCCAAGAAGCCATTACATGTGAAGGAGCCCTGTTTTCCCAGAGGTGGCTGAGCACCTCTGTGTGCTGATGGGAAGTGGTGAATGAGCTCCTTGTTTTGCTTTGCTTGTGCACGGCTTTTGCTTTACCTGTTCAACTGTCTTTATCTCCACACGAGTTTGTTGACTTTAACTCTTCCAATTCTCTCTGCCATCCTGCTGGTGAGGGAGTGAGCAAGTGGCTGTGTGAGGCTGAGTTGCTGGCTGATGTTAAACCACCACTAGTCCCGATTCTCCCCACACACCTTTAAAGTATTATATTCCAGTTTAAAATATTATATTTCAGTTGACTGCAATGGAGTTATTCTTTATGTGTACTGGAGTTAAAAAAGACACAACAGTGGTAGATACATACATGAATACAGAAATAAAAAATAGGAAGATAAGAGATGTCACCTGTCTGGTGCAGGGCTACCTCTATCCTCACAAATGTAATTGCCCCAGACAGCGATTCTGAGTCTGCAGGACAAACGGGATGCAGACAGCAACCCAGTCACATCCATGCTGTAAAATGCCCCAGCCCTGGGGCCCATTGGATGCCCTTGCAGATTTCATTATTATTTCATGTGTGGTTTTTCTGGTTTAAAGGACCTGTGATAGTCTTACGAGAGTATTGTAGCCTGTGAGATTGCAATGATTAAAAACAATAACATATGTCTAGAAGAGGAAAAGGAGAGATGTGTCTCATCTTATGGTCTCTGCTGGCACTCAGGGAAGATCATGATGGCTGATGTGGTGTCTCCATATAGCCCCTCCCAAACCCACTCTGCTTCTGTAAATGGGACATTCCCACAACTGTCTCCAATTCCAGCTGAAACAGGCAGCTGGATCTGCAGGAACATGCAGTGCTTCTGCACCCACATATTTTCGTGAGAACAGAAAAGGGAAAGCAGGAACAGTCCTAAAGCTCTGTGGGAGCATCGGTGTATTTTGGGATTTTCCATGAAGAGGCATGTCAAGGAAGTCAGCTTTTGATGCCGACTTGAGGAGTCACTTGGAAAACAGCCCTCATGGAAGGAGTTTTACTAAGCTTAGGGCCAAAAGCTGTGGTATGCTTTGCGTTCAGTGGACTGAAGAGGCTCTTGTGCATGTTGTCTGTCTTTCAGTTCTCCTCTCTGGATCTTCCAGGTCTGCCTAATTTGGCAGTAAATTGTCCAGTTCCCTTGATTAGGAAATCTTTAAGGTTCTTTTGTGGCTTCCAGTTTAGATGCCAACAACAGACATGGAGACCAAGACAATATTAATCTGTGGGAGAGCTGTGAGATCCTATTTTCTCTCCACAGCTTCTCTACGCTTTGTATAGGAATCTCGTAAGGACCTTGGATTAACAAGTGCAGAGAAGCAGCCCTGGGTACAGTTAGGGAAAGAAAGATTCTAAGCCTGCACTGAGTGACCAGGAACATCCATGGTGGTTGATAGAATGGCTGGGGCACTCACCAGGATACCCTGAAAATGGGAGAGCTTCAGGCAGAGCAGTTTGGGTAAGACAATTTTCAAGAAAGCCTTTTACTTAGAAATTTACCACAATGACAGGAAATGTCCTGCAAGTTCCACTTTAGGCCTCCAGAAATATTTTTATTTAAATACACATTATCCCTCATAGCTTTTCAATCTTCAGGCTTCATTTGTCTTGAAGTTTAGTTTCCTCCATATGTTTACCATCAGCTAAAGCACCAGAGCTGATGAGCAGCTTGGAAATGTTTTGTCATGCAGTATATGAGGTTTTTTGCTTTTCAGCTAAATGTTTTTACATTTAACTTGAACTCCTTCTGAGAAGAGCTGAATATTGACTATTAGTACTGTTATTTCATACTTACATAATAGCTATTCATTTGTTAGATGAGTGGATTTTTCCATTAAGGATTTTCAAGCCCCACATCACAGTAGTCTGGAGCTGCAATTGCAATTTGATGCAACTTTGGATTGCATATAATTAGTGCAGAATGGTGCATGATGCCACCATCTTCCATACGATGAAAGCTCTGACTTAGATGGTGCAGAGCACTTCCATTTGACCTAAACAAAATTGACTCAATTTAGTAAATCGATCTCACTAAAGAGCATCTTGGGACTTAATAACATGCACACAGTGTGATAAAATGTTTGGTAAGTGCAAGGGTAAACAGGGATCTTATTACAGAAAGCTATTAGATAAATTTGCAAATGGATTTGTTTGTTTATCTAAATTTATAAAAAATTCTGATGCAGTTCTATAGTTGAATGATGTATCATTATACTTAATAATTATATTCATTTGACTTTCAGACTGAATTTTATTTTTTACTGGTTTAGAATTTTATCAGTGAAATATAGGAAAGCAAAAGCAGAAAAAATTCAAATTTGATTGTATTAAGCATAACTCAGGATAGGTTTAGCACTCAGTCAATTCTTTTGGCCTGTTGTAAAGTCAGCAGATAACATTTATAGTCTGTCAATTTTGATCAAAATAATTTAGAAAGGCATGGAAGTAAGAGAAGAGTAGAAAAATTACCTGTGTTGTTCAGGACTACCGTAGCTCAGGACATACACAGCAGTTTTAGGGATTATTTTCTGGCATGACATTTGTAGTTGAGAACAAAAGAAAGTTTGTGCCCCATTAGAAATGCTATTTTATTAAATGCATGGCTGTTTGAAAAACAGTAATTGAGAGCATTTTCCAGAAGCCTTCATTTCCCCCTCCGGTCTGGAGGAAGGTTCATTTACTTTGGTCAACATTGCTTGCACAACAGTCATGTAAATTCTCTCAGCTTTTCCCTTCTCTGTTGATTTTACTAACAGATTTTTAAAATTTTCATCTTTGCTTTTATAATCGTTCCTTGCTGTCCCTTCAGGTTTTTCTATGTTATGTCCATGAATCACTCACAACATTTTAAGTGCCCTTTCAATGTTTGTGTCTGATTCTTACTTACATTTAGTACTTCTTGACACCTCTTCTGACAAACAGTTCTGCCTTTTCTGATATTAACCTGATGTGTTAAAAAATTTAGTCTCCTTTTAATGGGTTTTATCTGGATATATTGGTTATAAAAAATGATAGATTACTGGTGGTTGCTTACTCCCTGGAACTGATGCAGAACTGAAGCAGTAGCTCCTTCACAGTGAACTCTGTCCTGATTCAGAGTGCTCTGCCTCTTAGTAGCAGGGAGGCTTCTCCTATTTGTTGCAAAGGTTGGTAAAAAAAACATACATTGGATAGGAGCACAACTCATTTCACAGAGGCTAGAGGTCAGTGCCAACGCCGTTTTTCAGGATGTCCATGTGTTCTGGATCCCAATGGCTGACAGGGCAGGTTAAATGTTCCATTGCCTATTTCTGAACACTGTCTTGCTTAGCTGGACTGTGAATCACCGGTGATCAAAGAAGATTAGACTTGACCTTCTACGCTGTGTCTAGAACAAATGGATTTTTCAGTCTTCATTCTACAACTTTTGTCATTCACTGCAGCATCAATTGACATGTGCTCCACAATAAAACGTTCAGCAGCTGTCCTGCCCAGTCTCTTAGTGTTGCAACCAAGCTTCCAAATGCACTCAACTGCATCATTTTCCCCTAGATGAGAGTTCCCATCAGTGGCTTCTCTGTGGTGTCAAGAACCCCAACAGCCCTGCTGGGACATCCAAGGAATCAGTTGTATGCCATGAATCCATTGAGGTATCCATCCAACAAAATGCTATATGTCGTGTCTACCATGAAATACAAAAAACCCATAGTGCATCTTTGAAGTCAGAGGATTGGGGGAAACACAGGATTTAGGCAGAAGTGTGAGCAGGGCCAAAAAATTTGACAGTTGTCCAAATTACATGAGTCTAACATGAAGCTCTCTGCCAAAGGTAACAGCTCACATACTCTAACAATGAACAGTCAGACACATAAATATTAATACATAACTAAATTAATTTAACCAACCAATAACACAGAATAATCAAACAGGGAGACCAGATTACCCTTAGAAACTGGTAAACTGAAAAAACTCTGAAGACTCTTCTCTACCTAAATATTGCTGTATTGTACCCTCAGCTCCTTGAAGCCCTCATAGGAATCCATAGTTCTTAGTCTCAAAACTTGTTACTGAAGAATGACAGGCTGAAAAGACAAAAATACACATAAAAATCTTGTAATATCATAAATTTTGAAAATCTAAATGAGAAATTATATGCTTGTTATCAGTATTTTTTTTTCAGCTGCAGTGTTGGACTGAACACAATACTGTGAAAGTTTTTGTTTCTTTCCTGGACTAATAAAAATAGGAGCTTCTATAAACCCAGAACATCTATCAAAACCCACCAAACAGACATGCTGCTTCTTCAGTAGGGGCAGATTAGCTTTTGCAGAGTAATTTCCTAATACTTTCCCTAAAACCATACTTTTGAAAGCAATACCACAGTTCATAAAACTTTTGAAACGAGACATCTCATTTTGTGCTTTGATGCTTGCAGTTATTTAATGATGTTTACCGAAGCATGTTTGTGGTAAGTACATTTTGCATTTGAATGGTGCTATGTAATCAGTGTTAAAACAAACAAGTTTGCAGATATTAGGCTATACTTCTGACTAAAACTGACTAAATCCTTGTCCTTTATTGCCAAATCAGGGCTGGGATAACTTGACATACTCAGTGAAACAACTTGTGAGAATCTCGAGTGTTTTGAATCCGGTAAGAACCAGATTTCTCATTATCCTGTGGAACGTGATGTCAAGCATTTTTGTTGGGTTGATTAGTCACGAAAAGTGGAAAATCTTTTATATCAGCAGGAATGGTCTCTTCAAGATGTTCATGTCATAGTTCTTCCATTTTAAGGCATGGATTTAGACTCTTCTTTCCATGTGAGTGCCTCGAATGGGAAACAAGAAGTGCCTTCTAATTTTCTGGGTTGATGTGGTTTATAAGTACAGCCATTTTTCTGTGTTGAGCAATAAACACCAAGGCGGTGTTGCAGGCAGTACCTTCTCTTCCCTATCTTTAATGAAGATTTTTACAGCTAGTCTTCTTTGTATTTCTGATACAGACTGACAAGTTCAGTAAATTAAATCATGAAGCTTTTCTTTGCAGTATTTAGCAAAGCAGCCTAGAAAGGAGATGGCAATCATTTTCATTTTTAGTACAGAAGCTCAAAATTGTAAGGCAAGCTCTGTTACCTTTTGCATAATCCATGGAACAAAAGGTAGAAGAACGAATCTAATTCCCACTGCAATCTCAGCAGATCCTCAATCCTTCAAGGATACTTGTCCTGGATTTGATTACATCTTGAAAAAATACAATCAATTTTTTTATTGCTACTGTATACAATTGTTTGCTCTTTGACTAAATATTTTTTCTCATCCCCAGATCCTCATGTGATTTGAAAACACTGCCTACATCACCCCTATATATGGATGTGTTGCTGCTGGCAGAGAAATGACTATGGACATTTTTACAAAGGTTTTATCAATCATCATTCGCCTCTGAAAATATACATTTGCATTATCCTAGGAATACATAGGTGTGGTCATAAGTGGGAAGGCAGAAAGAAGAGTAAGGCATTATTTTTCTTCTGAATCTTTTTCAGTGCAGGCTTACACAGAATTCTCAGGACACATTGCATTTGAGACAGCAAAAAAAATATTCTTGAAAACCTGCAAAAAGTCTACTCTCTATTCAGATGGAATAAAGTCAGCACAATGAAAAAATAGTGTTGGGTTCCTCCTGAACCTCTGGTAAAGGCACAGGTGCTGGCTTTTAATTCTGTCTTGCTTTGCTATTCAAGCAGACTGAAGTATCAGTCGTGTGCTTTTTTGTATGTCTGGATGAGCTCTCTTGACATTTCAAGGCTTGGTGCACAATGGGCTGGTTACTTGAGTTTTGAATTTCCTGTTCAGCTAAATGATACAACTTTTCATGGTCCATCTTCTCCAGAAACCCTCTTAACAGTCTTTGAAAGACCTCTGTTTTTCACTTTAAGTATATCTTACACTTCGATGTTTGTTATACAAATTCTCCACAACGCACTGGCAACAACTTTCACTGGGCCAATAGGCACATGAACATTTGTTAGACTGTGGACAAGGGTGGTTTTGAAGAAACAGTGTTAGATATTTCTTCTTGAAAACAGCTCTAGGCACCTCTGGCTGATATTATGTCATTCTCTGATACCCAGAGGAACTAACATTCAGCTCTGAATCCAAAGGAGACCCCAAGGACCAGTCAGTTGGTAATCAGAAATCTAGCAGGGTTACTTTGCACTTGCTGCAGACAAAAAATTCTGTTTTCAATGGTGCTGGGAAAGATATTCTTGAAACATTTCTGGCTGCCTCCTACACATAACAAGTGTTTCTGCAAAAATGCATCTTGGTGGTTACACCTTAGTAGGTAGTAGCAGGTCATCTGATGATCTGTTGCTCAGAGAGAAATTTTCTGTTTTCTCTACCCAGACAAGTTGCCAGGAGTCTCTCACAAAGATTGTTTTCAGCTCCAGTATTGTTCACTATTTCTTTAGTCCTTCAAGCAAGTGGCTTCAGTGATCCTAGACACAACTGTGAGAAAAAGGAAACCATGACAAGACTGCACATGCCACTTGCAGCTCTTGAAAGAATCTGTGTGGTTGCTGACTGCCTGAGAAGAACCGTCACTTATTCCTGCCGTGCTGGAGCAGTGACGATCCCGCTGAGCACCCTGCAGATCAAGGCCTCCCTGCGCACCTGGAGGCAGCTTGGCAGCACCTGCTTGTCTTCCTGCCCCCTTCAGGGACTAGAGGTACATCCTAAGAAAAGAATGCCATGTGGCAGTCAAAAACCTGCACACAGCCAAGACAGGTGTAATCTGGTTTAGGGTCTGGAAGCAGCAGAATAAAATTAAGCGTGGGTTAAACACCACCTTGGCACTCACCCAAGGTCTGGGGTAGATTCTGCTAAGTTTCATGTTGCCATGGCTACACGGGTGGTTAAAACACACTCGAGGGTTTCTGTCTGAATGGCAGATTGTCTTTGACTGCATTTAGATGTATCTTGTGTTCTGTCACTGGGACCATGAAACCTTTTTGCTGACTTGGTTTTTAAGCCTAACCTCCCTCTACCCCAAAACTGCTCTGCAGAAGTAAGTTGTGCATTATTGAATCTACTTTAAAAAAAAAATTAATATGGAAGTTCAGGAGCCATAAATTTCAGTGCTAATATTAAAATTGTTTTCATAGTTTTAGAGAAATATAGTACTGAAATAATTGTTCAGTCCATGCTTTCTAAATGCACAGCTGAGGCTAAACTTTCCTGTGTCATATTTTCATACCAAAATTTAGCTCTGAATAACCACTGGGTTTAGTCTTGTACTCGCAGAGGACACTCCAAAAGTGATTTGATTACTATGTCTTTGTCTTTGATGAGAATGAAGCGGAATGAAGCAAATAATTTCTTTTTCACAAGTGAATTCAGTGGTTCGTGAACTAGGTTATCTCACGTTTTTGTCCTCAGCCAATATTCCCTGTCCTGCTAAGGAATGAAAGATTTGGGTCAGTTTAATGTAAGACTATATACACAAAAGAGTGCAAAATAACTGAAACCAACCTTAACTTTTTTAGTGCAAAATAGTTTACACTGAGACACTGGAATCTGGAAAACTCTCAGAAAGGAAGACTGGCTGAAACAGATTTATGTATTTTTATGGAAGATGGATAACACGTTCTGCTTGGCAAGGAAGCCCAGACTTTCACAAAGCCCAGCAGCCTTCTTTGAATGCTAACAGTGTGTCTCTGTGGAAACACAGCATTCCTGTTTTGTCTCCTCTATTTTGAGCTGAGTGCATGCAACTTTTTCTTGCTGGATGTCTTTGTGTTACAAAGGTCAGTGGAGCAGTTTCCACTTGCCTTTGCAGGTAAGGGCCAGGTTTCCTGATGGCTGCTGTGCTCCAGCATCACTTCTTACCCTGTGCCCAGTAAAAGGACTGGCAGCATCAGCTGAGGATTTCTCCAGTATATGGGAATCAGGAGTAACCCAAACACCAGAGGAACAATAAGCTCTGAGCCCTGCTTTTCATAGTCACTATCTAGTTTACAACATTAAATAGAAAAAGGCATGAGTTCTCCCTTCTGTTTTGATGTAACAATTTCTTTGCAGTGACTTTCAAAATCAAACATTTCAAAAGACAAAATTTCCAACATTCTGAAGCCACAAAAATGAAGTTAAAATATGTAGACTTCTTATAATCACAGTGACTCCAACACTGAAAATCCGTGCTGCTATGGAAGAATGCGTAATGATTCTTACAGACATGGGGCTGAATTTAGAGCAGTTGATGCTGTAGTGGATGTGACTGTGTGGACACTGGTATGCCTTGAGCACTGGGAATGTTTGTAATATTCTGTGAGATCTGTCATAGTGTCAGCTCCACCTCATTTTCACTTTGTTTTGCTTTCCTTTGCATGGCTCTTTCCAGCCACATTGAAAGCACATGAGTGAGGTTAACATCTGGGTATGTAGGAATAGGATCAGGAAATGAAACCACCACAAGTTTCCCAGTAAGTGGAAGGTAAAGCACTATGGTATGTGGCAGGAAATTTTCTCAGCATGTACACAGATAGACAGTAGTTATCCACTTTATCTGACCTTTATTTTCTCCATCTTCAGTGCAGTCATACACAGTTATTTATGCAGTTGATATTAGAATTTCATGCTGTTAGATCTGCACACACAGCATGTATGTATTTGACCATGGATACGTCACATACAAAACACCATCAGAATACGCAAAGGTATCTTCTGCTACATCCAAACACACTGTTAAGACCTTCAATTCCTCACCTGCCAAACTACCTTACATATTTTCCTTTCTTTCAGAAAAATTCACCTCTTTTTTGTTCTGTGATGGTGGAGGAAAACAGGAAACTGGATATCAGCTATCTAATCTTTTGGTTTTCCCTCTTCTGGACTGGTTTTATCTTGTACTCCCGACTGCTGTTGTTGGTCAGGAAAAAGCTTTTGCATGACTTTGTCAAAACCTCAGAAAATAACATTTTTTGTTTTTCTATTAATTTTTTTCCCCCCATTGCCAAATAAACATTTCTACATAGACATAGATATGCAGGCACCAAAGCACCGTGGAAAACACTGCAAGTCAAGCATTCACATTTTAGAAAGGAGATAACAAGCATAAAAGGCTAATGTTGCCTCCTTTTTGTCATGCGGCTGGTGGCCTACTAACTCCCATATCTTATGGGGACAGATTACTTTAGGTTCCAGAAACAGAGAGTGAGGGCCCAAGCAGAGAATAGAGATAGTAGTCAGCCTTTCCTTTCTGCTGCATGTAGACATGCTGTGTCCCTGCACTGGGGTGTAATTGCTGCTGGAAGTTAGAGCCATTTTCAGTTTCAGTTGGGAACCTTTGGAGTTGAGTTTCCAGGGTGTCTCTTCTCTCCTGACGACAGTCTCGTACAAAGAGTTTAAGTGTCATGTGGGGATCAACCCCATCTCGCAGGGTGACACCAGGGCATCCGCTGCCCTCCTGCCATGCTGCAGGCTGTGAGAATTTTCAGTTCCCGAGTCAAACCTCCATCCTGAAATTGAACAAGTCACAATTTTTAAGCCCTCCTCTGAGTTCCTGGGTGGATAGCAGCAGGGTATATCCCTGCAGATAGAGCAGAGCTGAAAATCTTCATACAGTTATGGCACTGGAGTGATAAGGCATATACTTAAAATAGGAAATGTTTCACAGATGGCTAAAAAGTGGAGTTCTGGCCTTTGGGCTAGAGATGGAAGTTCTTGTTTCATTCCACTTACCCAGGACTGAAATAGAAACTATTAGAGAGAAAGAGGAAGAAGTAAAGCCCAACATTCAGGGATGAGCATTATGCAGCTTGCAGCTCAGCTTGCAGGTATTTGTTCCTTGAAATATGGCAAAAGAAAGGCTGAAAGAACTGAAGAAAGAACTAATTTTTGTTGGAAAACATTAGTCAGCTTGCGATTAAAAATTAAAACTTCTATTTGTATAAGATTTACAAGCCACCCTCATCTGGGATATTATGACAGGAGATGCCCAAGAATGTGAATTTTGTTAGCTAGGACACAAAAAGCAAAGCCAACCATGACAAGAAGGAGTATTTTAAAATACTCCTTCTGCAAGGATTAAGAAATACCTTCTGAAGACTTTTTCTTTGAAGGGTGAAAAGTTCCAATATCTGATAATCTTTTCTCCCAAAATGTTGTGATTAACTTAATGCACATTATTACAAAGATATTTTTTATTCTTGCTTGAAATGCAGGTCTCTGTAACCCAAACTGTGGTGTTATGATAGCCTGAGCTTATTGTGAAAACATATTCCATTTCCTTCATTGTCCTTGCATCAGTTCCCATTTTTATGGTGTTATTGTTCTTCATAGCTAGTATCCTGTGTTCTTCCATTGCAGAGCACATAGAGTAGTAGAGGATGCCATAGATTCTTTAGACAGAAGCCACCTGTGAAATTTATGTATTTACATGAATAGAAAACAGTGAAATTGAGTGATGCTTTTGCAGTTTTATGTACAGCATAAATCATTTATCTGTCCTCTGTTTGTGACAGTTTGCAGTTTAAGCAAATTATTTGCTGACACAAAACGTAACTGAAACTGTATGTTCAGAAGCTTTGCTGTGCTCTTTTATCTGCTCCCATTTCTTCACGGAGCATTTTGATCTCCCCTGAAGAAATACTTTGAAAGTACAAGCCTTTTTTTTTTTTTAATGCGCTGCATGCTGGGTAATAATATGAGGACCGTGTTCTAATTGAGCAAAAATGACTTCTCTTTAAAAACAAGAATTTTCAAAGTTTTTCCCACAGCGACTAGATTTTTTCAGCCGTGTGCACAGAGGGACTTCCTGGTGCCTGCTTCACACTCCTCCTTCCCACAGCTTGGTCTCCTTCCCCCCTTGTATCATGCTGTTTCCTACGTGGGCAGTTTTTAGAAAAAGATGCAAAAAGCACCTTTTAATTTCTGTCTTTCCAGTAACCAAATGATTCATTGCAAAGCCAGTAGCAGAATGGTCTGATTAGAGCTGACCTGGCACAGCAGCACTCCACCTTATGCAGAGTATCCATTATTTCACTACATGGAATGTTATTTGGGCTCCTGCTGGAGCCAGTCTTGATGTGACAGAGGAACTCTAGCCTTCAGAGAGTGGGAAGTAACATCCCAGCGTGACTGCCTTCTGCAAGTTCTTACCTCCTGGAGAAGAGAAGTCAATCAGGGCTGCTGCCAGAGCGAGAGACGCTCTCCTCCCCTCCTTTCTCAGTGCTGACCTTACAGGTAGGCAGGAGGAGGTGAAGGTTGTGCCATAATGGGTAGCTCTTCTCTCTCCTTTCACCTGCAACTTTTGGGCTCGGGAAAGAGCAGAGACAAGTCCTTCTGAGAGTCATTGGCAATGCCCTGGCCAGATTTAACTTCCAAGGGTGAGATTACAGAATTAAAAATTTTGCTCAAATCCAACATGATTCATTGCCCAGAAATAAGTGGAGGCATGACTCAGAAGTTGCCTGCTCAGTGGGAATTTATATCCAATGACCGGTGTACTTGGCTACAGGGTCAGGATATTCCTGGAATATAAAAGTGTCTAGGTCCAGCTACCAAAGCCTGTCCAGTGTGATTTCACCAATCCCCATCCTCCTGCCTCTTTCTACCCTGGCTTCCAGTGTTGCATCATCTTCCACCCCAGAGTGATGGCAGAAAACCCTGGAAAACTGCAAATGCCTCAAATAGCTTTTAGCAATGGATGTGCAAGTGGTAGATAAAGCTCCAGTGCATGGGGCAGTTATTGTGGTTGTAGTCCTCATCTACTGAGATGACAGTTCATGGAATAAGTCTTTTTTCAGTACTTTCCCCTCTCCCTCCTTCCTCTTCTACCCGATACTACAGCCTGTTAGTGCTTTCTGGCAAAATTAGAGAAGTGCCAACAAACAGAGCGTGTTCAGGAAGCTTCACTTCTGGTGCTGGAGAGGACAAATGTCTGTCTTGTAGGAAAACAATGTGCTGCTGTGTCTGCATCCTTTTGACTCCAGCTCTTCCCTTTGTCTGCTGTCCATTGTAGTTTAACTTCCTTCTGCATCCAGCAGCAGTGATACATTTCTATCTCTCTCTCTGTATTGCAGCTTCCTGTACTATTCCTTGTAAATCAGCTTTTGCACTCTAACTTCAATGTCAGAGGCCTGCTTTGAGTGGGATATGGATCCGATGGCCCCCAGTGGTCTCCTGCAGCATAAATTGTTCCCAGGTGTATGATTCTGACTTCACTTTTACATGCTTTAATGGCAGGCCACTTTCAGGGATCTGTGCCAGACCATGAGGCTGTCTCATCGCATGTTTGTATGGAGGACTGAACAGCTGGATCTATTAGAAAGGTAAGGTAAACTACAGAATTTGTGCTGTAAACAGAGGTGTCAGACATGAGTATCTGTTCACCTGCATGTTAGAACAGGAATATGGTTGCTGAAATCGGATGTGGACAAGAGATTTGGAAATTTTACTTAAAATGTTTATTCCAAAAAAGAACATCATCAAATACCTCTCCCATGTTAAAGAGAAGTGCATTTCAGGGTGAAATCTTGAAGATATACACGCACTGTACTAAAAGTTGCTCGGCTCACAGGCACAAGGTCTGCAGGTTTTTCAGCCAGAAAGAAAGACTCCCAGGGCAAAGGAGGTAGAGGAGGAATCTAGCCTCTCAGGAATGAGCTCAACAGACATTTTCCTCTTTCCTTTGTTAATGTTTTTATGTGTTCTATAAACATAAGAACTATAATGGAAGAATTCATTTTGTCAAGGAGTTGAGCATCTGGCTCTCTAACACTGTTTACAGTGCAGATGTTTCAAGCCTGGGTCCCATCATGATGACAAATAATTCTCACTGCTGTCTTTGACTGTCCCTATCTATCTGTATCCATTGTGTGTCTCTTCATTTACTTAGATTAATTCAGATTACAAACACTTTGCGACAGATAGGTGCTTTCTTGTTCCATGTTTATGAGATACTTAGTATGATTAGGTGAACATTTGTTGGATCACTGCTTTTTAACCTGCACTTGTGCCATGGACATATGCATCTGGGAATTGTAGCCCTCCTGAAACTTGTCTTCATCCAGCTAGGGAGCAGCTGTGCTACTTTAAGTGACAGGGGAGGAAGCAGGAGAGCATTTTGAATTTTAGGAAGCAGAAACCTCTGCGGTCAGTGGAAAAAGACTCATCTTCTGCGTCTCTCTTGGTGACTGTGACTGCTTTTGTAGTATTAACATATCATGAGCACAAGCTGTTCTTGTGGCATTTTTGGCTTGGCTGTCTCATAGGAAAAACAAGAGATGAGAGGGAAGAAAAGGAAATATCAAAAGGACTCAGAGTATCTGCTCATGTGTGTGTGTGTGTGCATGCATGAGGTGGGAAGAGGGACAGAAATAGTAAAGGAGCAAAAATAAAAAGGGTATGAAAGGTGGGAGGGAAATATGCAGAGGAAAACAAACCTAAAAGGAAGCAGATTGCACGCCTGTAAAAGACAGAAATGATGAACCTGCCTAAAAGGGTGCAGGAGAGAAAAAACCCTAAACCACCCCAATGGAAAAGTAAAAAAGAAAATTAGGCATTCTTGGATTACTTCCATCAGTTTTGTCCAAAATTGAATTAAGCTGTTTACCAGCCATTTGTGTTATCTGATTTTAGTGGTAAACATTACGGAGCTACCACAAAGAATCTTTCTGGTTAAGCGTCTCTGTGAAGTCCTCAAGCGTTAAGACAGAGAGAAACATGACTTTGTTTTTCTGCTTACATAGTTATCTAAGGGGTTTGATTATTTTTATATTTTCATAAATAAAGTATCTATGACTTCCTTTATTGTTATGACCAGCTATTGAGGATATCTGAGACAGCAGGCAAGGAGAAACTGCATGAAGTTTTTTTGTAGCTGCTACTCTGTCTCTTCCACTTTCTGTCCCATTTCACTAGAGAAAGTTTTTAAAACTATGGACTGATATCTCACAACCCATCTTTTGATGATGGTATTTCAGACAAACACAGTGTTCAGCGCTGATGTCAGAGCTGTTGGCACAGCCCTGGGCAAGCTGTGGCTTTTTAGAGGCTTTGTGCCTGTGTGCAAAGAACGGGCCGCTGAAGGCTTGTATGGAGAAGAAATCCCTTGTAGACGCTGGGGAGGCTGGGCTTAGGTATGCTGTAAAGGGTATCTCCTCACCCCTCCCCGTGAGGCAATCCCCCCGTGAGGCGATCAGGCGCGTCTCTGCCCTCAGTCCTTCGGAGGGCCCTGCCCTGTGTCCCCACGGAGCCAGCCCGGGGGACATCGGCCCCTCCCGGGCCTGTGCCGTGCGGGCGTGTAACTCTGCCGGTCACACCGGGGACATCTGCCCCGGGGCCGAAACGCTCGTAAGGGAGGGCAGCCAGCCAGCCGTCCCCCGAGCGGAGCTGGGGGCTGAGGGGGGCTGTGCAGCTCAGGGCCGAACCGCTCGTAAGGGCAGCCAGCCGTCCCCCGGAGCGGCGCTGGGGGCTGCGGGGGGCTGTGCAGCTCAGGGCCGAACCGCTCGTAAGGGCAGCCAGCCGTCCCCCGGAGCGGCGCTGGGTGCTGAGGGGGGCTGTGCAGCTCGGGGCCGAACCGCTCGTAAGGGCAGCCAGCCGTGCCCCGGAGCGGCGCTGGGGGCTGCGGGGGGCTGTGCAGCTCAGGGCCGAAACGCTCGTAAGGGCAGCCAGCCGTCCCCCGGAGCGGAGCTGGGTGCTGCGGGGGGCTGTGCAGCTCAGCGCTGCCCTGTCAGCCCCCGAGGAGGAGCGCTGGGCTCTGCTCGTTGTGCTCACCAGCCGTACCTGCCATGAGCCGCCGGCAGGGCAGAGGTGATAAACTGCACCTGCTCCCAACGAGGGCAGCTGCACAGCGAGAGGTCGAGCCGCAGTGGAGAGCACGTACCGGTGGAGAAGCCACCACCTGAGGCTGGAAATGGAGGGTGTAGGAATTTCCAGCAATATTTAAGAAAGTCTTACCGAGGCTGTGGGGAGCTGGATATCCCTAAGACTCATTGGTATCCTTGGAGTAGATGGGATGATTGGTTTCACATACAGTTTTGTATTTGCTTTTTTATTACTCATTCTATTTCTAATTTTAATACTTTGATTTTTTGCTTTATCATCTGTGTAATTAGTTAAATAATTTGGCTTTTAGTTTTGACTCAGTGCCTTGGGACCAATCTATTCTTTCTTGTTGTCATTTCTGTCCATGGCATAAGCTCTGGATGACATATGTAGTCTGTCTAAATATCAAAGGTTTTTGAAAAAGGAAGCAAACGAGGAAAATGCCAGGAAAAAACATCACAGACTAGCTGTGATTTACATGGAAAAACATTTTTAAAATCAGAGCTGATTGCAAAGATAACTTCTAACATTGAATTCTGATGGAAGTCCCCATTGCTGGTAAAAAGTGGACACTGTTCTTAGAACAAAGCTACCCACACCTAAAAAAGTGTTTTTATCCTGAGGGCAGATGACTGCAGTGCAGCTCTCAAAACCTGAGTTTTTACCACAGTACCTCCATGGAACAGCAAGTTGACATATTTCCTGACTCCATGGCAGAGCAGGTATTACAAAATCTAACGTGCCTAATACAAATCTACCCACATTTCGTGTTGACCAAACAGGTGTCATATGTTCTATTTGCCACTGTCTTCTTGCATCCTGCAATGGACATAAAGATACCAGTTCCTATGAGATAAGCTCTCACATGAGAGCTAGAAGCTTTCTGTTTCATTCGAGTTAACTCACTGATTAAGCAGGTAGCTGCAAAGCCCAAGCCAAAAGTCTTATAAGAGAATTTCGGTGAAAATCAACAATGTTTCTAGCCCTTGAAATACTGTGGGGGTAAAAAAATTCTATTTTCAGTTAGATTCACTGAGAAATCACTTAACAGCAATGATTAAGAATTAGTACTGTCAAGAGCAATAAATTGTCATTTTACTGTTAGTCACTGAAGATATAGGCAGGAAAAAGACAGGAGCAGTTTTCAAAGAACTTGGGAAGAGGAACACAACTTAAAGAAGTCTCCAAGAAAACATGCTGTACCGTATTTAGCCGGAGTGCTCCCTGTGACTACTGAAAAGGGTTTTCTTATAGAAATAAGTAGGCCTGTTACTTTATAATCCAGCATGTGCTTTATGAGCCATATGGTCAGGGGGATAGTGAGACTCACAGCAAGGAATAAAATCTAGTTAAGAAGCAAACAAAGCTGAGTAAGGCATGTATGTGGCAGAAGCATCCAGTGGAGTTGCATGCAAGGATGCAAACAGTGTTTGACTTGGGAAATGCAAATAGTAGGGATACACTGTGCAACTATGATGATGCCAACAGGAAAACACAAGTTTCTTGTTCACAACAAAACATTTCTGGAAGTCATAGTAGCTCTTCTATTCATTGCTTTATATCACATATTTTACTGCAAAGCAAAACTGAGAGGAAAGAGTAGAGTCAATGAAGGCCGTGTTAGGAATTTTAACAGACTATAAAGATGCATTTCGTGGTGTTGATGTGCAGATGATGATAGGGAAGTCATGAGATTACTGTCAAGCCAGCAAAGAAAAGTACTTCTACACTGATGAGTAGACCATCAGTCCTAAAAATGTCAATAAAACTTTTAGAACAACTGAAGTTTTATATCAGAAGCTGATATTTGCATAAAATCTCTGAACAGAATTCCCCCTGTCAATGACCAAATTTGAATTTGGTATATGTCCTATGAAGAGACCATACTACATGGTAATGCCAGAGCAAGGCAGACTATAGTACTGCAAGGTAAATGTTCAGGGGTGAATATTGGACTAAACATAGGCATACTGAAGCTGAGGAAAGCTCAGATCCTCTTAATTAGGAATCTGTTGGCTTCTGAAGAAATTCGGACAGTCCCAGGGCAACTAAAACTTCAAGAGAGTATCTAGATCAAAATAGATGAAAGACCAAGGGATGCTGCGAGACATCTGACATATCTTAGGTTTTATTGGAAATCTCTCAGATTCTGTTATGTTCTGCTCTTGAAATGTTATATGATGGCAGCACTGAGACTCAGAAATGCCTTTTTCAATAAAAGCAAAACTAAACAACCTTCTTCACCAAGCTTTGAAGAAGCTGGAGTAAGAGAATAATGCATCTGAAAGAGACTTGACAAAACCAGGTTTGTCATGAGGGTCCTGAAAAAAGGAGAAGAATAAGTTTGGATAAAAAAAGAGGTACTCGTTGTCGGCTTTCCATTATGGAACAGTTCAGTCTTTCAATCTTAGCTATTTCAACGATACAAACCTATCATAAACCACTGGAAAACATCAGGTAGAGGCCATTGGCCAAATAGTATCCAGGAAGGATAGTCTCTATGACAGATAAACTGAAGAGGGTGTATTTTCCTGGTGCATCTTAAGGGACTGGGGAAATATAGAAACATCATACTTGAATTTTTCACTCTTTTGGCGAGAGGCTCTAGGTTGAGGACCATCACCTTTATCAAATGCTAGGAAAAGAAAACTATTTATGCCCACAAACTGTCCAATCCATAAGGAGACAATGTCATAGGGACACAATTCTGTCACTGGTTGGAAAGTAATCTGTACATTAATGAGGAGGCAGTAAATACAGATAATTCATACCTAGGATATTGAAAAGCCTTTGGTGAATTAGGAAATAAACATACTGTTGAGGAATGAACATCCAGTGAACCTTATGGAATGTGTTAAGACTACAATAATCAAGAACTGCAAAGAATATTTTTGGAACTCCTAACCCACCTATCAGAAAGATCAGATTAGTTTGCTTTTACAAGAGAAAAGTATGGCCAAAAATTATTTCTCCTTTCCCTGGAACATGAGCTGTCCTAGAGAAGCTGAAGGCAGGAAACAGAAGGCATATGGAAACTGAAAAGCCCATAAGGATGTGTAATTCTCTCACAATGCTCCAATATGCTGTAACACAGTTCAAAGAAGAACCTTTGCTGTGTTGTTGTCAATGTCCAGAAATGTTGAAGAATAAAAGTATTATTTTTTTAAGAACCAAAAATGAAATAGGTGTTTGCTTGGAATCCAGAAGAATAACTTCCCACACCTGTGAAATGAAAGTTCTTTCACACAGAAATAATTGAGCCCATCTTTTTGCATAAAACTTAATAATACATTAAATGAAAATCATGACCCTAATCATACACTTCCTTTGAGTCTGAAATAAGGAAACCAGCAAAGACCATTACATTTAAATTACTAGCATTGTTTTTCTCAAAGCATGATTTCTTCCCAAGGCTCCTGCAAAGCCATATAAAAGGAGTAAAAAATAAAAAAGAGCCACCAAGGAGCAGGGGTTACCTATGCACAGCACTCCTGCTCTGCAGAGATCAGAGATAGCAGAAGTGGGTCAGGAAATCAAGCCTCTGCTTCCTGGACTCTGTTCCAGCAAATAGCCGGTGCGTACAGACAGCTCAGACAGCCCTTAGTGAGCAGAGACCCAGCTGCAGTAAACCAAACAAGACAGAGAGTCTGCTGGGCACCGTGTTAGTCATCCAAAGTCCATAGAAAATAGTGGCAAAGGAGGGACCTGTGATTGAGGTCAGATGAGTAGAATATAAACTCAAGACAGCAGTGAAGCTGTAAACAAAAATAACTTCAAAGTTGGGGCAGACTATGAAAAAAATTAAAGCCTTTTTTTCCTAATTAAAGAAGTCTTCTGAAATTGGGAAAAAAAGCAGCAAGCTCCTTTTCCCTTCCAGCAGCTAGAGGGGAGTGGAGTTTCAATTTTATATATTGCTAACTAATCTGGAGCTAATATAAACTACTAATCTCTTACTTACGCCCCAGGTCTAACATGTTCCTCAGTCCTGCATTTGAAAGTGTCATTCAAAATGTTCAGGATATTGAAGTTTCAACTTTCCTGGGGAAATGAAGAAATAACTGTGGTTTCTGAGGAATATTTCAAGATTATTTTCTAGTTAAACAGCTGTTGCCACAGCTATATTTAAAAAAAATTTAAAAAGGATTTCCAAAAAGTCAAGATGTCCAAAATAATACATGATAATTGACTGTCTGGTACATCAGTGTTGCAGTTATCCCAAATAATAGAGATTCTCCACATGCATATAATTAGGCCACTGAAACAATCTTGGCTCTGCCCCATAGTCCCATGGTGCAATAGCCATATGATTATGATTATGATTAAAGTTTCTCAGTCTGAAGTCCCAGGGCAGTATAAATTACTTTTTCATTTTGTGATGTTTTATTTTCAATTCTCTTATGCTAACCTCTCTTACCTTTGCTGCAATGAGTAGAATTTTGAAAAGGTTTAAGATTACATGGCATTTGCTGCCAAGATTATCATAGCTGAAAATTCATCTGCATGTAACTATTCCCATCAGTGAGGCTATCAAAGAACTTCCCTTTTCAAACAGATTTTCAATCCCGCTGTTCTAAATGGGACTGAGGGCAAATGTCTCCTCTTGTGCTGTGATGGTCAGCACCTTGCTCTCCTTCCAGCAACATAATGCTGACAGCGAGTTAAACCCCCAGCTAAGCTGCTCCATAGAGGCACCTAACTGGCAGGATGAATTCACTCATGCTCCTCTGCTACCAGCTTATCTAAATCTCCACTTTCTGATAGTGCATTGCTGCTGTTAACTAGCTGAATTTTGTCTGCACTCTCAGAAACCTGGAGTCCTTGGTAGGACAAGGTAGGTCCTGTTCTATGAGGAACGCAAACGCCTATCTTCTTCTAACTCAGGTAATGGGCCTCATGTTTTTGTAACAGAATTATTGAAGTTCAATTTTCCTTTTGAAAGTCCAAGTATAATGGCAAGTTTGACCACACATCTGTTACATCTCCTGTTTTGGATCATAAAAAGTCAATGCACATCCTTATTGATAGCTATGTAAAGGGGTAAAGCCCTTTGCTGTTTTTGTGCAGGACAAGTTTAAACTATTCATTCTTGCTCCTTCCCACCCCCCATTTCTGAGGCTTGTTAGGTTATAAATTTTCTTTCTCTTTGTCTGCCTTTCCTAGCAAGTGTTCTCTTTGCAGCTAAGTCCTTCCTTTCTGTTGCCATGCACAATTTTTTCCCATTAGGTTGCTAGGTACTATTAGATTTCTTCTTATTTTACTACTCATGTGACTTCTGCTCACCATCCCCTCCCAACATTACCCCACACCTTTTATTCATTACCATCTCTGCTCCCACATACAGAGCTGAATAAAACTTAAAAAATGAACACTGTAAGAGGCCTAAATGAAGATTCTTTGCTATAGCTAGTATTAAAAAGTAAAAAATTATAGCAAAATTCAAACTTTAAGGAATGGAATTTCATATTTCCCCTGAGGAATGCCTTTTGTTAAACCCCAGATATAATGCAAACAATTCTGGTGAAAGGAGGAAGTCCTTGACTGTAATTATCTAATCTATTGTCATGCTCAATAAACATAGCATAAATGATCACTGAGGTTAAGCTATACTTCACTATGTTTGTTTTAAAACACATCATAGACTCTCTCTGGGATCTAATTTATTAAACCCACTTCAGCAAAGAGTGGCATGAAGAAGAAATCAATTCATTTTCCTCCATCAGAATGAGGAGCTAAACAACTGGTGTTCTATACCAGGTAATTCAAGTAATACATTGTAGACGTTCTGTCCCACATGACAGTATGGAAATTACCTTCCTAAAAGCTGTGAAATATGTAGGGGGTCTTTGAAATTTCCTCCAACTTTTTCATCCACTGATGGTGCATTGATGATTACAGTGCTCCCCCACTGAAATTGTTTCTGTCGTACAATTTAAGCATTGGCTTGAGTTCAAAATGACACAGCATGGAAAATATGGGTCATTGTCAGAGCTGATAAACTCAAGATAAGAGATTCACCACAGCCTCTTCTGCACCTAACTTAATCTTCCTTTATGGAAAGTTGCTTAAATTTGCCCTTCTAGAGTCCACTTACTTCTCTTTCCTATCCAAAGCTCCTATTCTGCAAGTTTCTTTCTGAATTCTCCTCTTCTGTTTCTTGAGCCCAAAGACCAGCCCTTGCTTGCCAGACTTTGACTTTTCTCCATTCACAGTGAAGACCAAGGCTAAAAGAATCCCTGACAGTGGTGTTTGTCCATTCCTCCTCTCTACCCCACCCTCCACACAGAGCAGACCTTGCTCCTCGCTGCTTTTATAGATGGAAAGTGCATGCCTTGGCCACAGCTGGCCTTTACACTTGCTCCCTTCATCTGTGGGAAAATCTAAGGGGATAAGTGGTAGAGAAAAATAATAAACAGAGGTGATATAATGATGCCATGCTAAGAAAAACCCCAACATAGTAATCTAATAATCTGTCTGGTTCAGCCTTATGTGATGATGCTGAGACACCTTCTCCCACTCCTCTAAAATGTTGTGCCACAGCATGGCCTTTGCTGGGGTTTCATCCAAGCCTGAATGGAGGGTCACATCTACATTTCTTTTATGGAGGCTTTACTTTGTTACCTAAAATAGTATCACTGTCAATATATGTTGGTATAAGAGGAGAATAAAGGTGACTCCCTGCACTTTGTTGCATAGAGACTTCTTTTCACCTCTTTTCACTTCTTTTCACCTGCCAGAAAGTTTCAGTTCCTCTCATATATGAGCTCTATAGGAAGAAAAAATGATCTGTTTCTAGATATTCCTTGAACAGGTTTTATAGTAAAACACCAGTGTAAATTCTCAATCAATAAAAATCAAAGTAGTATCTCTGACAGCAGAGCAGATTTGTGGTAGCTGAAATGCACAAAACCCTTAAAAACCCAAATTGAATGGGCTTCTTTTGTACCACTAAATCCCTTCTCTGCCAATTGCAGTCTATTTTGCCAAATAAGCTATTTCATAAACCAATTACACTGTTTGGTTTTGATATGTGAATATTGCTTGCTTTGTGATAATAGAGCAAGTATTTTCTTTCTTTGGGAGGGGGACGGGGGGGAGAAGTGGGGGATTGCAGGGTGAGGAGAAGCAGAATATATCTAAAAGAAAGACATTATTGTGCTGAATATGGAAGAACTATTTCCTTGCCAAAGCAGAAGGAATGGAAAATGGAGTAGAAAATTTCTAAATAATCTAAGGAGGTCTCTTCTCTGAATCTTGTTTCAGTTGGAGACGGCTTGGATAAGGTAAACATAAAACTGAGATACAAGGACGCCCCATGCTACAATGTTTTGTGTACCCTGCACACTACGCTATTAACCTGGCCCAAATGTCCAACACTGCCTGAGCTCTCTTTCTAGAGCACATACAAAAATTCCACGTGCTTCTGGGTCCTTTCACTCACATCAATTCCCATACAAGCTTGGTTTAGTAATCTCCATATCAGGAAATGCTACCAAGTTCCTCCTTCCAGTCTTGTAAAATACATGTTCTCCGGCAGGCCGCTCAAGGACCAAAGCACAGTGGCATCCTTCCCTAAAAAATTAAACCCTAATAGTGGCAAGAGACTACAACATTATGCAAGAGTAATGAAGAAATAGAGTCAACGGGTCTCAAAAGCAATAACGCTGTTTCAGTGTATGAGGCCACTTGTGCACCAATAAATGTCGGCTTTCAGCTGCCTCCCAGTCGGGAACAAGGCAAACCAAGCAGTATCTGCAGACTCCATGCTGGTGAGGTTACAGCATCCTCAGAGCCCAGCTCTGTCCTGATGGTCTTGCTGGGCAGGGAGAATACACCCTGCCTCTGCAAGTTCTTGTAGTAACAGTGTGATCCATCTTGTTTCGGAAAATTGAACCAGGCCCAGTCTGAGCTTGCCTACTTTTTGAAATTTATGTGTGTTGCAGCAAAAGCCATTTCCAAGAGAAGTTATGTAAAAGACACTGTCCTCAAGAAGTTTTAGGACGTTTAGAATTGGCTTTACACTGTGCACCACTAAGCCATTCTGTAACCAAAATAATAGCTTCCTGTTAATCTGTGTTGGTAAAATGCATCTATTTCAAACCCTGATGTCTTAGAAGCCAGATCCCCTGGAGCTTCCTTTACAAGGCCAGGTCTTGATGTGTGTGGCTGTGAGATCAGACTGGGGCCTGAAGGATGATGGCAGCTGAAGAAACACCTGCTGATTTGCAGGGCAGGGGACTCAGAGGGGAACAGCACTGTCACCCAGTAGATCTAAAGTGGTGTGGCACAATCCAGACCTTAATTTAAAATATGGGACACTCCTTTAAGCCAAAGGCTTTAAAGATAATGTAGAAACTGGAGGGAGGTCTGTTTTGTAACAAAATATGTATTTCTAGATAAACTAGCTATTATCTGAAAATAGAAACCTGTTTGTGGGACTTGGTGTCTTTGGCTCCTGTTCATCTGAGTCTCATATTTTTGCAAAAGGGTTTAAAAGAAGTGAAACTCACCATACAATCCTGTGATAGTGTAGGAATTTATAACTGTTTCAATGGTTTCTGTTATTTCACTTGGAAGGTAGGAATAGTTTACATGTGGTCCCAATCATGGGCATATGCAAAAAGGGTCTTTTTCTAAGGCTATATCCCTGTACATGTTTAGACTCAAGAACTCCAGGAAGAGTTGGAAGTGACATTTGCTTTCCAAAATGAAATCTTAGGTTATCCATGTTGGGTTGGTAGCACTGCCTAGATGTGGGATGAAGCAAAACATGGAAGAAATGGGGGGCCTGAAAAATGAAGGACTTAACTGCATTCGGGAGGAATTTAAGACGTGACTGAGTAGAGAATTTTGTCTGCCATGCTCTCTGATAGTGGTTGTCTCGGCCACAGGTAGAATGGGAAAAATGATAAGCAGCATCTTCATTCGTTTGTTGTTGTTCCTTTAGCTACTGTTGCATCAGGCATATTTACATCTGCTTGACCTAAATGATTACATGAACAATAATGTTTTTGAACAAGTGTCTCAAATGCATCTTGACAGCAAATACCCACTCAAAACCAGCAATCGTATCTTCTCTCACACCTCTTTAAAATCTAAAGACTTGATGACACAGTCAAATAATTTCTTTACAGTGCTAGTGCATGTAGGTTCAGAAGCATTTCCTTGCTGTTGGGAGCCATCCCCAACACATTCCTAACCAGTCAAATGGTTTTTGTGAGCCAGTGGGGAAATTTCAAGTAATCAGGCTGCATTGCATTAAGTCATCATTCACCAAGAACTTTGTTAGAAACAACTTTTGCTAAAAGAACTGGTGAAGTATGTGCGTCATTCTACAAAATGCCCTCCTACTGAACAGAAGAGGACTTCAAAACACCTTCCAAGAGAGAAGGCTGTAAGCCAGAGCACCTGGAATGTAGGTTTGTACAGTGTATTTCTAGAGGCTGAAACAGAAGGAAACCAGCTTCTAGAAGAATAATACCATGCTAATTTACTTCCTCTAATGATGCTGTTAGTGCATTTCATACCAAAGTAACAAAAGTGCTGGTCCCACCATTTGATGACATCTGGGATAAATTAAAGCTATTGCACTTATATTAAATAAGGGACGAGTTGCGCAATGCGTTGAACCAGCTTCACTCGCTAAAGATATTAGTCCAAATTTACAGCTCTCATAAGGAACTACAGCTCAGCTGGGCTCAACAGTCTCACACGCTTTTACATCAGCAGTTAAACCCAGCCAATGTTTCTCTGAGATATTTTTGTACTCTGTTCCCAAGCACTTATTTGGCTTCCTGGGCCAATGTCATTCTCCTAGATAAACAAAGTGACAGCAAGTTAGCCATTTAGATAATTTTTGTTCAAAGGAATATACTTCCAGTTCAAATAATTTTTCATAAAAAACCTTTTTTCAACAGAAAAATCTGTGTGGTTTGGCTCTTGTTCCTTTCAGTGGGAATAAACTGCATCTGAATATAGGGAAAATCTTAATGCATGTAAGACAACGGTTCTTGTTTACATTGTGAACATAAGGTCACACCCTCAACACTCTAAGGGCATGAAGGCAATACAGCTCCATCGATAAGCTGTCAGAGTTTTGTGCTGAGGAACCAAGATTAGTTTTGCTATGCTGACTACCATGCCATGCAATAGCTGGGATGCCAGTCTTCGTGTGATTGCTCAGGGTCTCTGGCAGTCTGGGCAGCTTGTGATGATGCTTAAAAAAGTATGGCAATGCAGGGAAAGGGTACAGCTGGTGTGAGTCTGTTTCTGTGCTGCCGTCAGACATCCTCCTGCAGGGGCATAACCTAATTCTGGCTGCAGACTCGCACAGCTCTGGCCAGCAGTGTTTATAAATAGGAGTGTGATCTACTGAAAAGTTTCTAAATTCAATTATTGCTTTTTATTTCCTGTGCCATTGCAACAATGATTATTTTATTTTGGTTTTGCATGCTATCCTTCAGCACCTAAACTTTCTTTGTACAGGTTTTCTATAGGGCCCTTTTTGTGTTCTTTTCCCTCCTACCCTCGAATTTTGTGTTTCTGTTCCTCATTTGTAGATTCATTTTCAATTGGTAACTTAAAACAGAGCATCTTCTTTTTCACCAGGTCTAATATTGAAACGAAATCAGGAAGAAGGAATGATGAGCTGATATTGTGAGAAAAGGGAAGGATACGTTCCTGCTGTGCAGAAAAAGTGATGTTTGCCAGCAGCAGTACTAAGCAGCTACAGAAAGGGCAAACATCTCACGAGTTAGTCTCTTGTCCGTGCTTATAATATCTCACTGTTTTCCTTGGCCTTCGTGTTGCTGTCTCCCAGCTGAGGGCTGAGAAACCCTTCCTCTCCTGGAGTGCCCATGGTTTGCAGTCTCCCAGGGTAGTGCCAAGAGGCTGAATATGGGTTAGGGGCTGAGAACACTCTGTGTGTGTATATGAGTGTGTGCCTGTGCGTGTTTGTGTAGCACACCCACCCCAAAGCCCAGCTGGAAGCAGTTCTTAACAGCAGCCTCAACATACAAATGTCAGCTATGGTGTCTCCACAACCTCAGGAGTTGGAGATACCAGCTACAGATGCCCAGCACTGCCTTCAAGATGCTGATGGGAGCCCTGTGTCACTTTCATCCTGAGGACATACTAGGCAGAAGCTCTGAGAGCTGGGACAGATAGTGCTGAGAGGACTCAGCAGGGCCAAAGTCACAGTCCTCCTGCGGGGACCGTCCCCATCCCAGTGGCCCCTGCTGACCTTCTGCTGGAGCTTGGGTGGCTGCTCTTGCTGTGCATCATGGAAGAAAGCACAGAACAAATGACAGACATTCATTTTCCCTGTAGGACAGGCAGAATGAGCAAAAAATTTTCTTCACTACTCTGCACAATGTGTCCACTGAGCAAGTGCCTCCCAGGAATCCTGCAGGTGGAAATTGATTTCTCCTGCAACATCCTACGCCTAGCCCACACAGCTGTCGGAAGTCATAGGACAACTTGTGCTGGGGCTGAAAGTCCACATGCAGGAAGACCCTGTAAATGCTACTACTTTGACACATAGATTTTACAACTCACCACAGAACTATGTGAGAACATTAAAGCTTTTTCCATCCACGGTTTTGAAATACACATTGAAAAAATTTCTGTATTAGTGTTCTCATTTCACATATTTTCTGAGAAATGGTGCTCATTTAATCCAAATATGCAATGTGGATGCATTTATACTAACATAGAGCTATTTATTCAAACCAGCTTCATTTTGCACAGATTGCCACAATTGATTTTTTTTGTGATTTACTAGTGCCCCAAACTAAAAATCAATGGCATCAGTGTGAAAAATCTACAGATAGCCTGAATCTATTTGCCTAGCCCTGGAAATATAAATTTCATCATCACCAGCTATTTCACTGCAGAGCATTTTGATGGAAATGTTCACTTGCTCCCACTGCTTTAAACCTTGCTGGCATTTCATGTAGTGTAAATATTTGCTGGGGGGGCAAGGTGGTAAGAGGTTTATTTATGTGCTTCTAGAGTGAGAAAGTGAGAGTCCATCTCCTCCACACCTATTCACAATTGTTGGTAATGTGGTGTGGTATTAAGAGAGGGAAATACTGGCACACTTGACACCATTTTGCTGACTGTTCTGTAAAGTGAAGCCTGAAGAAAATTGACTCTGTACTGCCTAAAGAAAATAATTAAGTGATGAGTAATGTGTACACATTTGTACTCGTTCCAACTCTTACACATTTTTTTTCCCCCAGTTCTTTTATTGTAACTAAAAGACTTGTTTACTTAATGAGTCTCCCATGCAACCTAGGAATAGGGAGATGGGAAGAAAAGAGACCTGAGCAGCAAAGGAGTCAGTTAATGGTAGGGCAACAGAAGGGATGTGTGCTATGGTAGCTCGCCATCAGCAGTCCTGTGTGGGCAAGCAAAGCCCAAAGGAAAAAATTCTGGTCAAAGTTTCCAAGTTAATTTCCAAATTCATATTTTGCTTTTTTTGCCTGAGAGACACTATGGCAGCTTTGACTTTTCAGCTCAGCCATGACATACAAGGCTCAATCTTCAGTCTATTTTGGAGCAGGTTCAGATGTTTGGTGCATCACTGAGATGCTTGTAGGATCACTATAGGAAACCAGGTGCTGGTGCTCATGCTGAATGCAGGTGTCCAGCAACTCTTGGGACAATCCAATCCCATTTTGCTAGTAGAAAGTGTTTCTGTCCTCAGGTAGTGTGAGACAGAACAGAAAACTACAATTTAAAGTCCTTGATTCAGTAAATTTTTTTCACACACCTGCTTCCTACAGATTACACCCAAAAAATGTACTAAACGACACAACAGTTTGGTATTAAAAGGAAGACATCCTCCAAGTCCTGCTGCATGTTATGAGCACAGAACCCCAGGAATGTGCTCTGATCTACATTATACAGATAATGATAATAATAATGCACCTACACAGATCACTTGTAACTTCGGGGTCAAATTTAGCAGCAGAAACGAGAAACAAAACTATCACATAAAAGGAGAGATAAAGTAAGATGCAAACAGATTATGCACTCTAACCTTGCATCTATGAGGGTCATATAATTTCTTCTGTTAAAATGACCGAATCAGTAATTTGCAGCCTAAGAAATACTTAATATATGTATAGAGTCTAATAATAGTATTACAGCCTTCATTCTTATGCACTCTCAAACTTATCTGAAATACTAGAAGAGATTTTAAATGGAGGCTTTTACTTTTCTGTAGGCAGTTATGCACTCAGACCTACTCAATATCTGCTCCACCTGTACATCCTCACTCTCCTGGGGTTTTGTCTTCAGTCTTCTTATGGAAAATGAGCTATATTTACCTCCAGTCTGTGCCTGTTTATGCATTGGTTCCTGAAATTTGCTGAAATGAGTTACACTGGGGATTTGTAAAAGGCAGTATACACTAGCAAATAGATTCCTGGAGTCAAAAAAGGAGTCAAACACGTTGAATAAGATTTTCCCTTCTAGATCTTTGTCACATATGGCAGCTGACTTACTGCAAGCTCCTGCCATCCAGGACTAATCACCTATCTCAGCCATGAGATGATGGCCAGTATGTAAACCCCTGTATTTGGGATTTTTATGTGATTACAGAGGGGGCTGTCTGCATCACAGTGCTCTTAATAACTGTTCCCTTTGAAAACCTAAGCCCCTGAAGGATGACTGTGGTCTCTACATCATTCTCTGCTTTTAAGGAAGAAAATGTAATGAGCTTTAAGCCTCTCCAAAAATCAAATGCACCAAAAATAAAAAATTAATGAGGTGATGAGCTGGATGGCCTACCGGGACAAAGAAACCAATAAAAAGCAAAAGTATAGCAGGTAATTTTGAATAGCTCTAGCCTCACAAATTAAAAGCTCAAACCCCTCAGAAATGTCATGACACTACATGTCAACGCATTCGTTTTTATTCCTTTATCCTGGATTGTTTTCCAAATGACACATCCTTGTTGTCATAGCTCGCTCTGAGGATGATGTTGGTAATGTCATAGACATCGTAGAGCTAATCTCTGCATACTTATGCTCATAATTCTTTACAGAGAAAAAGCTGTCATTTTCTGCTCACCAACTAACTGGTGTTTGAAAACTTGCCAGAAAAAAAAAGTGCACAAATAATTGCAGGTATCGTCACACAAAATGAAAACTGACCCCAGCGTGAGTGGCAGGTTAGCAGGTCCCGAATTATTTATACATTTTAACAACCATACATGCCAGAAATCTAATAAACTGGCAGCCGCCAGAAAATTGCATCTTAGAAATTGAATACAGAAAAGCTGTCTGCAGATAGGAAAAAGGAAAACAGCCATCTTAGGGTATACTAAATCCCGGGAAATAACTGAGTTTAATACTATTCCTCATGACTATGTGTTCCCTGGGTCTTGATGGTCTTGTGTCAGGATCCATCTCTCTTTTCCAAAGGACTGCAGTCTCTAAGTGATCAGTTTGGTGGATCCAGCCTGCTGCTGTTATCTGTCATCCCTTCCCAACCTTTCCAGCCCTCCACAGAGAAATTCAGCCCTTGAATGTTGTCTGACGTGGTTAATGCCTTCCCTATCAACCCACTTCCTCGGCATACCTGTAATATTCCTGATATTTCATATATTCCATGATGTGTCTATCCTTAATCACATTTCCTGACTTGCTTTGCCATGCTCCGGCTGGTTTAATTTCTTGCTATCGAGGTTGTCGCTAGAAGCATTTTCTGATAAGGGGGGAAAAAAGCCCTAAA
The DNA here is from genome assembly GCA_013397845.1 of Melanocharis versteri. Classification (NCBI taxonomy): domain Eukaryota; kingdom Metazoa; phylum Chordata; class Aves; order Passeriformes; family Melanocharitidae; genus Melanocharis; species Melanocharis versteri. The sequence continues at coordinate 309,513 of VZTG01001080.1, forward strand.
CACTCTAGTGCCTTTGAATCCACTCCTCTGGATTTCACAAAACTGGCCCACCTAAGGTTTTTAGTCTGTTTTATAAAATTGCTTTCATCTGAAATACTTTTAACTTCTTTAAGAAAGGGTCTTACCCTGGGATTGTATCGTACCAGCATCCACAGTTCCACACTTTGCTCCTGTGAACAGCAATGTTTTTTTCTCTGCCCATATACCCGTCTGGAGAGATGTATTTTATAAACAGTGAGTACTTTGGCATATTTAAATAAGCTTTTGGGAGTATTTAAAAAGAAATAAGCTGATTTATGTGGAAAAGAAAAGATGAGGCCAGTGGTGCAGGCTGAATCCTTAAGCCGTGTAGGCTTTATTTAGCTAAACCACAAAATGTCTAGAATATTTAAGTACCTCTTGTAGAAAAATGAGTGTAACGTAATGGTAGCTAAGAAGTCAGGAGAAGTAAAACCTGCTACCATTAGAAAGGATGTTGTTCAAGACAAATTTTCAAGCAACAGGGCAGATGGACAAATGTATAAGTGCCAATTCTGTCAAGTTACTTGAACCAAGGAGAACTAATCCTGAAATAATTACACAAGAATTATGTATAGGGAAACCAGAAAAGGGAAGTTTAAAGAAGAAGGCTAGAACTGAAGCAGAAAATGGCTTTACAATCCATACAGATTTTGTGTTTTACCACTGGATTCAGACAGAGCAGGAAACATCAGGTCAGCCTGAGGACACCCAGATTATTTTGACAGAGCTAAACTGTGTTCCTGCCCAGGAACTGATAGAGAAATGATAACAGCCAGTGGGTAGCTACTGATTTAAAGAAAAGCTGTAACAGTTTGTTCAGAGAGCAGATGAGGTGCGGAAACGATATTTGACATCAGTTCAGTGTTTTGACCTCACTTGTCTTTGTTTTTTTAGCATCTCCTGCGCTGGCTGTATCATGTCATACTTGCAGAAGGAAATTCAATAAGCACTACCGGTATTAGTGGATATTTGTCCCTCCCTTATGAGAAAACAGACTCTAGTTTAATGGCAGCCCATGCTTTATGATAAAAGTCTGAAAAAGGGCATCAGCCATTTTCAGTTACTTACTAACATGACTAACATTATGTGCACTTTTCTGTGGTGTTTTGCCCAGTTTTTCTCAAATGCTTCTTTGAGCATTTAAATGAGCTTCCAGTATTTCTACAGACATTTCTACTTCCACAGACTAATTACATGAAAATATTTACTAATAACAAGTATTTTCAGTTCCTTTCTTAAAAATATCTAAAAAAAATGCAAGCAAACAAGGATGACTTCATTATAAACAAGACTCACTTCAAATACAACTCACATGTCTGTACAATTTTCTTGTTTTCTCTGTGAGACTGATCTTTCACATATAGACATATTGGCATTAAATTTGATTTATCATGTTTGAAAATAATTGAGTTGTGGATTTACAGGAGTTGGTATTGAGATGTATTGGGATGTACCTTTTTTTTTGTTATTCCACTCTGACACAAATGTGATTTCCTGCCATGTTTAACAAGATTGAGTGATCTTTGTTCAGTTTCCCTCCTTCCATTTTTTCTGTGCAATTTAGAAGTTAGAATTTGAAAGAAAAAGAGGTGACAACAGCAGCATATTTATGCCTATTTTCCAGCAGCAGTAAGAGGGAGAAGACAAACACAGTGATAATAAGCTCATAAGGGTGGCATCACCATGGTAAATTGTCAGAGTAACTCCTCAATAGGGCACAGAACTAAATTTAGAAGACTACACTGCTGGTGAGTCATTGATCACTGCACAAGTAGCATGGCCTTCTGTTGTGAGTACATCTACTGCATTTTGCATGCATGGGGGCACAGGTTGGCGGTGGTCGAATTGTGCAGTTGTTCAAGCTATGTCTTAAATCGTCACAGGTGAGATGGAGCAAACAACAGTGCATGGTGGATCTGGATACTGGGGTTTGTTTAAGAACCCCTGAGATTAAAGCTTTTACTCTGCTTGATTTCCTCACACACTCATCCTCTCCCTCCCCACCAGCACCGTGCTCCCCAGCCCTGTGTCCCTCTGCACAGAGAGGTGGCTGCTGGCCAGGGAAGGACAGGCAGAAAACCCAGTCAGGTGACGCTGTGCCACTGCTCGCTGGCACCGGTCTCAGATGTGAGAGGTCTCTGGTCTAGCAGCTGGGATGCCTGCTCGTCCCCCAGCACTTGTCACCAGGCAGTGATCTGATCTCCAGGGTCTTCTGCAGCTTCCAGGATCTTTTCTCCAGTCGTGATCTTCACCGCCTTCTTTTGCAGCCCCCAGATTTCCCCATCTAAATAGTCAATGTGCAGAAGGAAATGCACGATCAGCTCCTAATTGGTTGTTCTGCCTTACATCTTGTTATTAATTGGAGGAATTAGGACATGCCACAGTTACTTAGTCCCAGTGTTACCAAAATTTACAGTCAGCCCATACCATTTGCAGCTAGCAGGCTGCATACTCATAGCTCGTGCTTGCTTAGGAGTTCAAAAGTTCACTTTCAGACAATCACCCACTCACCCACAGACATACAATTATCTTCTGCCTGTCAGTGTTCACAGTCTAAATTATCTTCACCTACAATAGTTTTTTGGTTTTTTTTAAAAAAGGAGCTAAATCTTGATGGAAAAATAATTGTTTTTTGTGTTTTTTTTTTACTCGAAATAAAACATCTCAGTGACTCTGGTGCATCTATGGCAGTAACAGCTGTTAGGACTGCTGCCTTAGTGGTATATCAGGTACAAAGGCATGCACTAAAGTTGGCTTGTTATGGTTGCATTGCAATGACTCTGAACTAGTAAACAGGCTTTTTTTTTTTTTCTCCTACCACACTATACACTGTCCTGAAACAAATTTCAAATTTTTGTGTTTAGGTTTAGATAAAATCAATAGTAATTTCAGGTAACATTTAGAAGTTGTTCTTTCTTTTGGAATTTGTCCTATTAGAGCACAGGTTAGACTTTTTAGACAGATTTCCAGGGACTATGGCTATCTTATATGACCTTTGGAAGAGAACCTGTGTAGTACTTTGGCTCTTTGGAAAGGCCGGAAGAACTGAGCTCATGCCCAAGTGGGTAAAAACTAGAAAGGGCTATGCTTTTTATGGTAACTTATTTTTAATACCCTTCTTGTGGGAGATCCAGAGGAAAAAGAAAGAAAGAAGGGATGCTACTTTCTGAAAATGCACAGGGTGTGCACGGTGGCAGGGTAGATATCAGCAGGGAGACCACTGCCTGAAGTGCACATCAAATGCATGAAGAAAGTTTACATGTATCTCATACACAGCCAGCAAAGAGTTCATAAGTGGCCAGTATATCTATTCCATTGTATTTTAGCTTTGGATGTTAAAAATATTGTGAAAATAAAAGTGCTTTTACAACAGGTATTTTTTCAGAAGCTCCTGCATATAGTCACTATTTCACTACTGGCTATATAAAATGATAGAATGAGATTAAAAGAGTTAGATCGTGCTCTTAGTTCTGCAAACATAAATCTGGAATAGCTCCACAGAGGTTTGTGGATTTATTTCTGATTTACTGTAGTATAGCTGTGAGACAAATTGACCTAAGGAGTATAGCTGTCTAATATTTTCTTCTGTATACTGCTTTATTACCTTGCGCACAGAGAAGTAGACAACCTTCCGTTTTAGGGTGATTCAGTAGTTCCCCAAGACACTGTGATACCATTATAACCACACAGCCAGCCAGATGCATCAAGCTGACAGCTAAACAGACTCTTCTTTCAATTCCTTGGTGTCAGTTGCCACCCAGTGATTTACATCTGAAAATAAACGTAAAGAAAAATACTTTGCGACAGCCCAGCATTTGGATGATGTCTTCATCAATCTAAACCCATCATGTTTTGAAGCAGAAATTTAAAATTTCTCAAGAGAGTGGTCTCTGTGTCCAAAATGTCTGTTATTCTAACAGAACTGACTTAGTTATTACCTTGAAAGAGGGTGAAAATAAAAATGGAGATTACCAGGCACATCACAGATGCCAGGGAGCCATGCAGATAAACATTTCAGAAACAAAAGGTCCAGCCACAGTGGAGATTTAGTAGAGTGGGTGTTTGCTGCAGAGTCTTGCAGCAAAGACCTTGAGAACTGAATGATTCTGAGCAAATGAGACAACATCTGCTTTCTTAGTACTGCTGAGATTCACGTTGTCTACAGACTGGCATGAGGAGAGGAAGGATCAGGAATGAAAGCAAAGCTTTGAGGTTCCTTCGCCCTACTGTTGTAACGATTTACAGGGCTCAAATCCTATAGGAAAAAAAACTTGGCTTTGAAAAGTTGGGTAATAAAGACTGTAGAGGTAAGAGTTTCATCTTCTTCAGAAGGGATGAAAGTTGGACCAGGAAGTTGGGGTAGGAGAGAGTGGTGTAGTTGTTGAGGGAAGAGTCCAGGTGAAACAAGGGTGATTGGAAAGTAAGGAAAACAAAGCTAGGACACAAACTGGAGAGATCTCACACTGACTTTACAACAATAAAAAGGCTCTTTTAGCAAAGCATTTGTTTTCAGGTTCTGGCTTCTGGTTGTGTAACCTAAATTCAATTCCCCTCTGACTTCTTTGGAGATGTAACTGCAACTAAACTTGTTTCCATAGCGTTCTACATCTGTATGCTGTGTATAGTTTTTTACTGAGGTTTATAACATTTCATTTGTGAAATTACAGGTTGATTAGCATCGATATCAGCATTGCTAATGCAGTAGCGAAAATCAAAACAGTCTCACTGATATATGGGACTCGACTTGTTTGGCCTATTGGGTCTCACTCAGGCAAACTCAGTGAAGCTAAAAAAAATTCTAATTAACAAGAAAGCACTCTGGACAAGATCTGTGCATCCTCTTTCACAATGTTTTGTTTGATGCCCTGAATTTACCAGCACTTCAGAACACATAGCTGGGAAATGCTGCTTGCTCTGTGCTCCCAAGAGCCTGACGTAAGTCTTCTCACTACATGCAGTTTAGCATACATGGAAATTTTCACTAAAATGGAGTAAAAGGGTTGATCTGGGGAGGCGTGCAGCCATGTACACAAGCAGGTCAAGCTGTAATACTGCCTGTAAATCTTACATTTGAAAAAATGGAAGCACTCAAGCACTGAGTAATTGTAAGTTCGTGTGAAAAAAATAAAGGTTCAAAGAAGAAGGAAGAGTTGCCTGCCCCAAAACCATGGAATGTTGCTGCTTTGGCAACATCCCTGGATGAATGAGTCAAAGTTTGTAGGGAGAGAAAATGTTTTTAAAAGTGGGAAACCAGACAAGCTTTCAGACATGTAAGCCTTTATTTAAATATGACATGGAAACAGAAAACTTTAAAGTTAAACAGAAGCTGAGAACAACTACTCTGAACAAAACTATAAACTTTTATAGAATGATGTGATAAAGTAGTTGTAGCCAATGTGAAGAAGAGAAGATGTTAATTTATTACTTGTCAAAAATGGTGGTATGTGAGAAATGGAATGTGAGAAAAATAGATTGGGTTTCTACAAAAGGTATGATTTCTAATATTTAGTAATTTTAGTTCCCAGGACCATCTTTTGGAGGCACTATGTAAGGACGTCTCCCCCGGTGATGAGAGCAGGGAGGTTGGTAGTGAAGGACCCGAACGGTGAGAAGTGTTTTCCTCCTGGTTAACTGGATATTTTGATCCTTGATCTGTTGTCCGTGTGTGTTCTTTTTGGTGTGCAGTGGCACCTTAACTTCAGCTGTATGGTTTACATGTGGACGGACATCTGGTGCACTGGGTCTTCCTGCAAATAGAAGAGCTAGAAATTTTCATGGTCCTATTACAGGAGCGTTAATTCTAAGATGTGGTAGTATAGTGGCAGATTCTATGCTGGTTTGTTCATGCTGGTCATAAGGAGAAGCGTGTCCTAATGATGATTTTAGGCAGGTGGGAGAGATGTCTGAAGATTTTTTCCTATAAAAATTCATAAACAACGTTATCCACTTCTAGCAGGCCTACCTTCCTCACGCCCTTCGGGTGCAAGGGCTGGACCAGTATTTCCCACATCACTTTTCATTCTTTCTTTTCCTTTAAAGAGTCAGAGAGGAACCAAATGTTGAGTAGAGCCATGCCCAGTTGTCCTTTAGATAAGTGACTCCAAAAGATGCCACTGCCTTGAAGCTCTGCTTCCCTAAGTTGCTTGTACCACAGCTGTTCTGTTCCATGCGGGTGAGCTGTTGAGAGAGAGAGCAGAAGCCAAACCTCGTGCTCATTTTTTCAAAACTGCGCTGAATTATGGTTCTGCTGGAAAACCTAACATTGAATTGTTCTAACAAATAAAATACAGTTTTTTCACCCCAGGAATAAACTAAGCAAAAATAAGATGATACAGCACAAGAAAACATTGAAGAAGCATACAGCTGAGTACTGCTTAAAATTCAGGGTCATGTTCTGCCCTCAGGTATACCAGATCACAAAGCTTGTGGACTACATCATACAAATATATATATTTATCTCAGGCCATAAATTTTCTTTCAGTCTGGACATATTTATTTTTCCTGCAGCCTGACTGTCTACCCCTTTGAAGTCCTATGTAAATTCCAGATCTGCCCTGCTGCTATTTGCCATTACAGAAGTGCATGAAATTGGGAAGACAATTTGTTTAGTTGTTTTCAGGAAAATCCTCCAAAAGTCTAGGCAAGTCAAACTCTGTGTCAGTTCTTGCATACCTGTTTGGAAGCATGAAACAGAAGAAAGAATGGTGGGAGAGCTCTCTTGTCTAACAGGCAGGGGTTATAATTAGCTTATAAGGATATTAGGTAAATTTTCAAAGAGCTTAGACAAATTACAGGTCAACTCCCATTTTTATAACTGACTTCTGAGTCTGAATGTCTGTATGAAATAATTTCAGGGTTTCTCCTTGTATCTGATTGTACATTTGGAAATAACCTAAAGCTACAAAAGGTAGAATCTGGAGCAGCACCAGAGACTACCTATGTTACCTTCTTCCAAACCCCTTTCCCAACCTATGCTTGACAAAGAATGATGTCGTTGAATCAGCACGGTAAAAGAATTGCATGAAAGTAAGAAGAAAAATGGAGGATTCCTTTTTAGAAGTCATGGACATTCATAAACATCAGGAATAGACAGAGGATATGTGGGAATCAATTCAGCAGAAGTTTCATTTTCATCTGCTTGTAGGTGTTTTTGGACCGTAGGAGGAATATGTAATAATGGTTTTATAATCACAAGAAATTTGGCTGTAGGATGACATACTGATAGAGCAATTTGTTTCTGGTTTTACTCAGATTATTCACTAGTGTAAGCAATATGTTTGCGAGAACAGGGAAAACAGAAAGCTTATTTTTCCCATTTTTAGTCAAGGATAACTAAATGTATACAATGTACAATGTTAATAATAGCTTCACAGTGTGCATTGTACTTAAAATAATTACTATTCTTGTCTCACTTGCACAATTTCATTAGCACATATATGTACAGGGCTTAACTGACAGAAAAGTAGCAGTTCTTATAGGAAGCATTTTTATAGGACATTTAATTTTTAAAATCATTTTTGGAAAGAGATAATACTAGAAAGACTAATGTATACTGAAAAAATGAGATGTGATGCAATGATTGTTTTATCATTCTTCAGCCATTTTAGCTTAAAGGTATACTCGCTAAGATACAAAAAACCCCCAAAACCTAAACTGAGTTTTATAGAAATCAGAAAGAAGAAATTATTATAGTTTGGCCTTCTCCTACAACAAGAAATCAAAACAAAAGCGTAGCTGATCTTGAGGGATTTTATTAAATCAGAGAACAGAATGTGATTTTTGAAGGTGATCAATGATAAGACTGCCAAAGACGCACAATGCAAGTAGACTTCTGCCAGCTGTAACTGAGGAGGATGCATCCTCATCCTGCAGGGGTTGTGTTCAATGTTGGAACAAAAAGCCCTGTGTCAAAGCCCTGGAACAAAATGCTCAGTGTCAGCTCAGTAATTTTGTGGGACAAGCTCTGGAAAATTCTGAATGAACTGTCATAAGCCAGGTAATGCCAGACTTCCAATTTTTTGCCCATCAATGTAAAAGGCAAAAATTTGTTGCAGGACATGTTCCAACGGTCAAAGATCAAGGGAAGCTGCAGCTGGCTCATTTACAAGGAGGCAGCATGACAAGGGTCAGAAAGGTTTGACATAGGAAAGGGATGAACACTGATGAAATTACCAGTGGTTTGACAAAATATCAGACACGCAGAGAGATGGTGCTTTGATATTCAGAAAGATGTGTAATTTAGGGCTGTGCAATTTGAAAAACTGAACAAAACCCTTACCGTCTTGCATTTCCTCAAGGGCTAAAATTCCAGTGGTAACAAATTCCTTTCAAAGTTCTTTTTCTTGCTTGTCAGCCTGAACATTCATAGGGAAACTCAGAAAGGGCAGAGCATGATGTGTATTCCTGGGGGTTGTGGAAGTGAGGAATGGCTTGGTTAGCAGAGAGGCTGTTTCCAGAATGTTGGCCTGCAGGAAAGTGCAAGTAGATACAGTGTGTGTCAGAGTGTTTTCTAGAGATACAGGTTTTGGAACTGACAAGGGATAGGAAATCATATTAAACACTCTCTTCATGCCTGAATCAATCACCTTTTTGAATATATTGTGATCTCTTTGAGCTCCAACCCTGAAGGTGTTAGTCTGGAGCATTATCCTTTCAGTGGGAATTTTATGCTCCTTCCAACATGCGTGAGTCACCATTGCCTGGCTAACAGGCAATGACATTTGTTGATAAGAATTTCATACAGTGTATGTAGAATAAGAAGCATTGCAAATGAAATTATGTCAAGCAGAGATCTCACCAGAACCACAGAGTCTGAGAAAGTACATGAGACTATAAGGGTCCTCTGTAGCTGAAAGAGAGGTACAGGCAAACATAGAACTTGTCATACTCAGCTGACTTAATATCTGGGTCACCTCTGAAGATGCCTCTACTGACTCCATAAAAATCCCAGGGAGACTCCTAAATTAGGTCCCTGAACTGCCTAAATGTCTGTGTGATCAATCGAACCATCTCTATGACTCCAGCTTAACTTTGCATCTGTTTCTAGTACAGAATTTTTGTTTAACCTCATACATATGATAATAACTTTCTAAGTAAAACTTCACAAACATTTTTTGAGGATTCACCTTCTCTTTGCATCCTCTGCTCAGTTCAGAAAATTTGGAGACAGCTTTCTTTAGGCTTTTATTTTTTTTTACATAGGGAAATGATATTAGCTTTTGATAAAATCGAAGTATCTCTGTCATCCTCTATCAATCACAGTAAGTTTCTTAATTAAGAGATTGGTCTTGTTGTTATGGCAGCTGGGCACAGGCTGAGAATAATTCAGAGGCATTTCAGAAATTTCTGACTAACTGCTTGAAGTGACACTGTTTTTAGATTACTTTTTATTTTCTCCTGGTCTTCTCATCTTCTTCTGGTGTTTGGAAATTATTTTCCATTTCTGTAACTCACTGGACATTAATCTCATTGCACTTCTGCTGAAGTCAATCCAGGAACATTATGGTTCTGCAGAAAAATATAAATAACACAATCCACCCACAAGCATTTCTTTATGCAAAGTATGTCCTTCCTTACCTAGTGACTTGATGGCTAGTAAAAAATTGTAATATTTATCTATGACAAATTGAATAAGGCTCAACTCCAAAAAGGTAGAAAGGTCAATCCAAAGCATATTATAATGTCTCATTTTAATAAGAGTCCCATCCTTAACTGAAATTGTTGAAATTCTGATCACAATTTACCCATCTTATTTTCTTGCTTCAATTGGCAGTGGTACCTATGTTTATATTTTTTCCACAGTCAAAATGCTCAAATATAGTAAGTATTTGGGGGTATGGGCTTTTTATATCTTGTACATTCCTCAACACTATATAAAGATTCAGCCTCTAAAACTTATGACAGCACACATTTTTTTCTAAAAAGTGTGGTATGATTATACAGTCATAGTATTTAATGTTCTTTTGTTCCTACCTCAGCTAGAGTAATTATTTTTAATATGAAGTGATATGGTGACAATATTATTTAACATAGTAATTCGGCTTTCTTTAGGGCTGAAAGAATATGATTCTTTGTTTGTTATAAACAATTACATTACAAATTCATAATATTCAGTTTCAAGTAAGAGTAATTTACAGAATGGTATAATGTAGAAGCATGAGTAATCACGCCTATCTTTCATGTGAACACTTGAAGTGACACTGATTGCAGTGGCATTCTGTATCCCATCTTCCCTAAATAAAATGAAACAAGCTACATTTCACTGTGATTCATAGGGGTTTGGGACTTGGATGCCTATCTCAAACTCGCACACCTTGCCAAGGTTGTCATCATGGTGCTTAATAGGGGAATTCAATACTTTGGTGAACTAAATCTCTCTTACATGCTTGTCTCTTTCTATTGACCAGAAATAAAGCATTGAACAGCTGCATTCCTATGTGGGAATCTCAGCTGTGCACCTAAATTTGGATTGACTAAAACATGCAGAGAATGTATCTTCTTCCTTTAAGGTATTTTGAAATTGTACAAAGTAAAACTTCTATGTTAAGTGCTGCTCTGAGGATATAGAGTATTTCTAGTAAAAAAGCCAAAAGCTTATCAGAGGAAATATTAGCAGTATGGCAAGTATGCAAAATAGCTGAAAAAAACCCTTATGCTAAAATGGAGACTACTCACCATCCACTTCTGAGTTTGTAGATCAAAGAATGAAAGGACATTTTTAAAGTGCAATCTGTCTTCTGTAGCTTAATTCAGGAATGATCTCTATTTAAAGCCATTAGCAGACTGGACTCTATCATAGAATAGTAGAATAGTAAAGGTCTTCTAGGCCATTTTTTTCATGAAGCAGCAAGAAGGTTGTACCTTCATAAAGCCTAGATGGCAGTCTAGATTCATAAGATGTTTTTGGCATGGGGTCCTGGTTTTTAGCAGGATTGACGAAGATGAGAATTTCCCTAATTTTCTATTTGATGAAGATTTTCCATATCACATTTCCTGCCATTGCTCCCAACGCATTCAAATTTCTTTCCTTGTCCTTTTCCAGAAAATTATTTTCTAAATCCCTCAGAAGGAGGGGGGCATAACGTAGGCAGCACTGTACACAACACAATCTCACCAACTGCTTTCTTTAAATATATTTGTTTTGTGGTATCCTTTATGTGACCGATCAGCCCCCAGTACTGGGGACAGGTAGGGATTTAGTTCCGAAATTTCTCTCATTGGCTCTTTAATTACATAGGGTGAATGCACTCCATGAGTTTAACCCCAGAGTGCAAGTTCTTCTGTGGGTACATCACCGCTTTCAGTGAAGTCAAAAGGACACTTACATGCAGCAAGGCTTACAGCCATCATTCTGATATCTTGTAAGTCAGCATAAATCAGATTGAATTCTGGTTTCCTATTGCCTGGTGATCATTACCAGAGTAATGAGAAGAGGGAAAAAAGAAAAAAAAATCCCCGAAAGAAGAATTATTAGAAATCTGCCCTCTGTAATGCTATTCAAAGGGTTCAGTTATTTGAGAAAAGTTGCCCGGTTAAAAATAGATTCCTCATTGATAGTCAGATCATTGAGGCTCCATAAAAGGAGACGCTATTGAAAAAGTTCCTGCAAACTGGCTTTGTTTGGCATCTGACTGAATTGTGGGAGCCCTGAAGCTACCAGCAGCTTCCTGCCTGCCACTCCTGGAAATCCTTTAGATAGTACAAGCAATAAACACTACCCAGTGGGAAACTGCAGAGTAATGTTTTACATTGATTACATGCTAACAGCAGGGAGAAGCTTGATGTGGACTTTCAGAAGTTCAAATGCATGAGCTGAATACCCTTTTCTCATAACAAATAACTTATCAAATCTAGGACACTACGCTATCCTCTCAGACAAAGAGGGCTTAAACTTACATTCACACTCCCCTTAAGCCAGTGACAGTGATGTGGCTCTGAAAAGCACGAAATTATTCCTGATTCTCCAGTAAGTCGAACTATATCCATTAAGGTTAACTGGAAAAAAAGAGAAATGGGCTTTGTATTTAAAATTTCATATGTTTGCCAGGCAGTACAAATGATTGAAATTATTTTTTTTCTTCTTGTTGAATGAAATAATTGTCATACATATATTTTAGAATATATATTTTATAAAGTTATTAAAAAAACCCCAAACCTATGGAAACAAAATAAACACAGGTAAGCCAAGGTGGATTTATAACACACTTGACAAGGAAAAAAGGTGAATTGAATTCTGATTGAAAGGTGTGGTTTGGTGACTGACTAAATCTCCCTGTAGCTGTGGGAATTCATAATTCACAGAGAATTCATGATGTTATGCTATGTTTATATGAATGAAAAGTTCAAGTTTTGGTAACTAATAATACTTAGTATTTTTAAGAATCAATGCGCATAAACTTGATATTGAGACTAGCGACTTAATATTTATATGTGGGTTTCATTTTTGCTGATATCATGCCTTACCTTCTATTGCATTTAGTAACAGTAATGGTATCTCAACTGCATTTCTATGTGGACCTTTTTGTGAATTTGGCAGGTTTTGGGGTTTTTTTTTCCAAGTTTCTGGTGTGCTTTTCATTGGTGCTCTTTTATAGCTTTCCTCTCTGTTTTGGACACTGCGTGCCTTTCCACTGCTTTTCCATTTAATAGCTCTAGCTCCAATTCTTCTGCCAAGTCTGCTAGAAGGAAAGGGGCTGGGTTTAATTTTCCCGATGAAGGAATCATCTTGAGCCCTGGCAAAACCCTCCAAAACTAAGCTGTGGGGGAGGCTGCAGTGTTCCCACTGCTGTAAGAACTACTTTTGATGGATGTTTCAGGACAGGCTGCCCATAGGAGCTGTTCTTACACACAAGCATCAAGCGCAAGAGACTGAGAAAATATTTGAAAAGAAAGAATTGAAAACCACTACAACAATGCTTCATAAAATCTGATGAGTACTCTCTTCAGCCCTCGTTTAGTGCTGCGTTGCTAACAAAATTATGTGTGAAGTCAGCTTCTCTCCTCCTCCACTTCATATCACTATGGGCTACTGAAACACAGTAATTCAGCAGCTCCATCATCTGGTTGTATAAAGCTTTGGTGAAGCTGTTTAAAGTGGGTCCACTTCTGATGCCAAGAGCAGAGTACACCAGCTTAACCAGCTCAGGCACTTTCAAACACCTCTGAGGATGGATGGCTGTTTCACGATGTTCATAGATTCCAGGTTTTAGAGGGACTTGGACAAACTTGAGAAGAGGGCCCATGAGAACTTCACGGTGTTTAACCCAAGAGTAAGGTGCTGCACTTGAGCTGGGGCTTTCCCAGATAGGAGTACAGATGAGGAGAAGTCATTAGGACTAGCACTGCTGAGAAGGACTTGCAGATTCTCATGGACGAAAAGCAGGAGACAGGAGAGAGGGGGGCTCAGTGGGGCTGGGCAGGAGGGAGCTGGTGGCAGAGGTAGTGGGAGCAGGAGTGTCAGGGACCTGGGAGCAGGAAGGAGGTGGGGTCAGGGAGCTGGGTGGCACTGTGCCCTGCCCAGGCTGGACACCCTCTGGCCCAGGAGCCGGCGTTTCTGCCCCGTCCCTTGTCCAGCCAAGCTTCCACCACATACCCTGGCACTCACCCCTGCCCAGCCTGCACCACCACGGCCCTGCCTGATCTACCACGCCTTGGTGATAGCCCCATTGTGACCTGTCCCCTCTGCTGTCACTGGGGATGGAATCCCACCAAAAATCTCACCTCCCTCATTCCTTCTACATTTACTTCTTTTTTCGTCCACTTTTGTCTGCTCTATTCTCCCATTGCCTTTCTTCCCCCTGTTTAAGGGCCTGGTTGCCAGAGTCTCTTGGGAGGCAGTCCTGAAGGGTAGAGTAGCCCAGGAAGGCTGGGCATCCTTCAGGAAGGACATCAGTTTTCTGGGTAAAAACTGCCTGCACGGCCAGGCTCAGGGAGTGGTGGTGAATGGAGTTACATTCAGCTGGCACCCTGTCACCAGTGCTGTTCTTCCCAGGGTTCAGTGTCGGGGCCATTCTTGTTTACTCCCCCTCCAGCAACATCAGGGAGAGGACTAGAAGGGTAAAAGTGAGAAAACTCATGGGCAGGGATAAAGACAGTTTAATAGGGACAGAAAAGCTGTGCTAATAAGCAAAGCAAAACAAGGAATTAACTCACCACTTCCCATGGACAGGCAGGTGTTCAGTCACGTCCAGGAGAGCAGGTTCCCATCACGTGTAATGGTTACTTGGGAAG